>CM032229.1:144827500-145232500 GCA_019009955.1 Riptortus pedestris | reverse complement strand
ACTAAGCAGATTTTCCACGTGCTGGAGAGCATTCTGGACGAAGTAAAAAAACTGATGAGACCGGTAACAGACAAGTATATATATATATATATAATTTTGAAAGGACCTCATTTTCTTTATCTGGAACGTTTTTTGGAAATCGCTTCATGAGTACAATCTCAAGAAATGATTTCCCTAAATAAAAGTTAGAAAATTAAAAAAAAAAGAGCATTAGGTTACGATTTTAGTATTATTATTCTAAAAAGTTTTCGAAATACAACGACACAGTTTTTGATATTTTCAGAGGCCATGACATTCATCAACGGTGTTCACATTATTTAGGTTGCATAAAATTATTCGTATATTTAACCCTCCCTCCAGAACTCGCGCCCTGAGCAAAATACTCACACCCCGAAGAAAAAAAGTCCGTCACGCAGGGGCTGCGTAAACTAAGCAGATTTCCCACGTGAAGTTCACAATAGAGAAATCTGCCTAATAACAACTGTAGTAGTAAGAAACCTCTAAACCTAAAACATTATTTAGAGCGTAATAACCCAGTAGTTTCTAGCCCCAAAATACAGTTAACCTAACCTCTAAACCTATTCACGAGGGACGAATAGTAATGGAAACGGCCGCCGTTAGCTCTCGGCGGAAAGTCCGAACATAGCTTAGGGCAACCACACGCAAAATACAAATGCAAATATCTCGGTTAATATTCAAGATACAGAATAAATGTATAGAACAATATTTATAGTAAATTAAATTTTCAATAAGATTTATCTTATACAAATTTTCGATCCGACGCATAATAACGGAGATATTGTGAATTTTCAAAAATCCCCCCTCTTAACCCCCCCCCTCCCACTGGACCGATTTCAGCCATTAACGAACTCGATCTTCCTTTTGACATAAAACGATTACATTCCGAGTTTGGTAATGATCAAACAAAAATTGCAACCTCTAGAGCGTTAACAGACAAATATATAGATATATATATATATATATATATATATATATATAATTTTGAACGGACCTCATTTTCGTCTTCTCCTGGGTAGGATCGATGGACATTTGAAGAAATTTTTTGAAACTCGCATCATGAGTACGGCCTCAATAGCTGATTTCCCTTAAGGGAAATCTGCTAAAATGTTATATCTATAATAATATGGCTTTAGTGATAGTGTTACTCTCTCTAGCTACACCTTGTAGCCTTCTCTTACCACCCTCTTTGACTCCCAATCATTATCATTAGCTAATTGTCGCCAGGAAAAATTAATTTTGAATATTATAATTATTTTATATTAGTATATGATGTTTCTAATAAATATAATTTTTTTTTGTGTTGAAAATATTTTATTAACCAAATTCTTTTGAGGGAAATAGGTGGTGTGAGAAAAGTTCTCAGGTCACAAATTTTGACGCGAGTTCTGAAGGGTTAAATTAAATTATAAATACCTTTTAGTGATAAAAAAACAAACGAACAAACAGAAAGAACATTTACAAAACAAGTTAATTAGTTAAAAACAAACTGAATAAATGGTGCACGTTATGGTTTCTAGTCATATAATGGGAAGATCATATCATATGTATCATATTTATCTAAGCCTTTAAAAAATACTCAGAAATTAGAGTAAGTAGTTAAAAATTGGTAAAAACGAAAATTTCAACAAATCTTGACTGATTTATAAGGTTGAATATACCGATTATTTGTTGAAAACCTTATTTTGTCGGATTAGACAAGGTATTTAGAAGGGTATTAATTTACCATAACGCCATCAAATGTTTTTGAATTATTTACATTTTTTGTAATTTGTTATAAAACAGCAGCAACGAATGAAACATTCTTGGGGTTTCACAAGAAACAAATGTTTAATATTCAAATACTTAGTCAAAAGTACAATTTTGTTTCATGGAAAAATGATAAAAATGTGCATCAGTTTAGTATATCAACTAAGGGGTTAGTTCTGCCAGTATATATGATACTGTTGTCATACCAATAGCAGCACTTGCCAGCAGTGCTCCAAGATCAGGCAGTGACGACGGTCTCCACCTATTGGTATGACAACTGCATCAGTTTAGTATATCAACTAAGGGGTTAGTTCCGCCAGTATATATGATACTGTTGTCATACCAATAGCAGCACTTGCCACAGTGCTCCAAGATCAGCCAGTGACGACGGTCTCCACCTATTGGTATGACAACTGCATCAGTTTGGTATATCAACTAAGGGGTTAGTTCCGCCAGTATATATGATACTTTTGTCATACCAATAGCTGCACTTGCCAGCAGTGCTCCAAGATCAGGCAGTGACGACGGTCTCCACCTATTGGTATGACAACTGCATCAGTTTAGTATATCAACTAAGGGGTTAGTTCCGCCAGTATATATGATACTGTTGTCATACCAATAGCTGCACTTGCCAGCAGTGCTCCAAGATCAGGCAGTGACGACGGTCTCCACCTATTGGTATGACAACTGCATCAGTTTAGTATATCAACTAAGGGGTTAGTTCCGCCAGTATATATGATACTGTTGTCATACCAATAGCAGCACTTGCCAGCAGTGCTCCAAGATCAGCCAGTGACGACGGTCTCCACCTATTGGTATGACAACTGCATCAGTTTAGTATATCAACTAAGGGGTTAGTTCTGCCAGTATATATGATACTGTTGTCATACCAATAGCTGCACTTGCCAGCAGTGCTCCAAGATCAGCCAGTGACGACGGTCTCCACCTATTGGTATGACAACTGCATCAGTTTAGTTTCGAATTATCACATACTCGTGATTAATAGTGTTTGATATTTGCGAGGGACTAATTCAAGCTCACACTTATCAAAAGTCTCAAGTAGACGACCGCGAAAATCTAACAAGGACTAGACCAAACTAACAATGTATAAAGTAGGAAATTAAGACATAAATCATTATACAATGAACGAGGTAGGTCCTTGCATAAAAAAAAATAAATAAATATATAAAACATGATGTTCGCGCCTACTGAAAAACAATCATTTATCATTCTGCAGGTTATTTTCTTTTAGCTATGAGCTTGACAGGAAGGACAACATGGAGTTCCAATGTTATAAAACCAGTTAAGCATTGATGTTTTTCTTGTGATATGACTATTGTACTATCAAGGCCCTTCTCTATTTCATTAAGTTTTTATCTGTTTGTCCATCTGTAACTTAGTAAATTCTTTTTTCAGAATTTATCTCTATATTTTACTTGCCACTGGAAATGATTTACACTTTTTCAACTTAGTTAAATGGAAATTTTAATTTTTTTAACATTTGTCAGTCCAATACTTTGATCGTCTATCGAAGTGGAATTTTTTAGAGCACGATTCTCGTGAAACCATTGATATATAATGTATCCCACACTATATGAAATGTGAAAGGTGCTGCTTAAATTCAACATATGTAATATGACGGGGGTTGATGATCTAACGTTTTCATCAATTTTATATTTCTCCATTTAACATAACATGCTTTTTGACAATTTGACATGAGTTGGAGTTTACTAAAGGCAGAAAACTAAAACATGCAAATGGCTCAGTTAATATTTGAGATAAAGAAAAATTGTATAGGACAATAATTTTATTCATCAGACATTTATTATTTTATTCAAACTATATTTAGTCTATATTTTAAAATGAAAAAGTTCAATACATAATTATTAAAATATGAGCATATTCTTTTAAAGGCATTTTCTCACAATTACATAATGTTCTTTGCCACTGTAGGAAAATTGGAAGCAGTGCCAACACAAATAAACGAATACAACAAAAAAATCTCAATCAATCGTAGCAGTCAAATATTTGTATCTTAATATGAAAAATTAATATTTAAAAATGCCAAAGTACATGGGCTAATTAATATTATTCCATTTAAATCATGATTAACAATAATAAATTTTTTCATTGTAGACAAATTACCACATAATAAGTTGTTAAAGGCAAAAGGTAAATTTCTTAGGAACTAAAAGAAAGAATTTAAATTTCCTCCTCACATGTTGCATCCATAATTTGATTTAAAAAATTCATAACTAAAATGTTTTAATTATAGTTTTATCATATCAAGTGATATTTTTTTTTATTTTTATTTTTTTGGATTGATAAGAAATATTTTGTTTGTTTCAGGTAAGTCTTCAAATCTCCACAAGGACTTGAAATACTTCTAGAAAGCAAGCCAATTAGTGAGTGACCTTTCCTGGGACTTGAAATACCGAAGCAATAGAGTGATTTAAGTCTGTCACAAGTCTTGGTCATTCCACGCAACATTCATTCCTTTTATGAACTTAAAAAAAACGAATTTTCTTTAAGGCCGTCTGGGTTGTAAAGATTTTAATACCAATTTATGTTTATGTGTATATATATATATATATATATATATATACCTTTAGTAGCTGAAAGGCAGAGTGTACAATAAAATAAATCTACTTTTTCAATAAATCACCACTACTTACATTCAGTCTAGGTATTTTGAACATATATCGTCTAAAATGAGCTGAACTCTTAAATTGAAAACACAAAAAAATACTTTATTTAACTGCTCAAACACAAATAAACTAGAACTCAAATATTTCATTCTCTTTAACATTTGTTAATAAATTACTTTGAATGTATGATTATACTCCATCAAGAGAATAACAAGACATCTCATGTCACTTGCTCCTTTGCGTCAGAAATATAATTTATTATATAATTTAAGAGTATCTATTTATCATAAAAACATAGAAGTTTAGTAGGGAAATAAAAGCCGAGGAACCTAATTACTTCACATTTAACATTACAGTTATATAAAACAATTACATACGTAAATTATTAATCTTTTTTTTTTCATTCCAGTTGTACTGAAATTATTAATTAACTTAGTTCCAAATTATTTATGTTGGTTATCAGCGATAAAATATACGTTAGTAACTCCACTAGACTATTTTTATTTAACACCCAAATGGAGTTACTGCTGCTTATTTTAACACTGATCATCAGTTTAAGCCTCCTTTAAAAATGTAAAAATATTATTTTTGATTATTCATGGAAATAAAAACGTAATGACTCCAAATAATCCATTTTCTCAAAGTAATGAGCTGGACGGTGGAAGGTAGATATCATGAAGTAAACATACAAATATCTCTTCCCTCCAGTAAAAATATATTTATGGGCAACATAGTGCTTTCAGAGCAAGAACTCCTGCATCAGTGTCCTGTAACACTCAACAAACATAAAAAAAATATGCAATTATCTCAAAGCTAACCACCTTTATGATGCATAATAACAATTATCCAGAAACTATAATTTAAAAAAAATAGAATGTGTCAATGCATTTAAGAGAATATAAATTAATACGTAGCTCTTGTATGTTGTATCGTATGCTCATGTGTGTAATTGGCCAAGTATTAATTTATATCCTCTTTATTAGATTGAAACCATTTATTTTATTGACATTTAAAAAAAAAAATCAAAAATTAGGAAATATTGTTTAATATGTATCGTATAGGTTGTTAGCTTAGGATAATTGCATGTTACGTTGCTTTTGTGTTGATTGGGCACTGATGATGGATAAATATATTGTTGCTGAAAGGCCTGTCTGGGATTTTTCACTTGATTTCAAATTCTGAGCCTAGATTTATTATATTTTATAAAAAATTATACCATATAAGTCAGAATAATATACACAATGAAGGAGATGGAAAATAAACGAATAAATAATAATATATAAGAATTCCGATTATGACTAATCAAAAAACAGGAAAAATAGGGAGAATTCTGTAGGGGTTAAGTCCGTCGGGAATTTTCAGATTTTCGAAGCATAGGGTTCTCTCATTTTCATAAAGAAATGAGGACAGATAGTTTTATAAGTTGGTTAAAGTTGGTTCCTCAGGAATTCCTGCTCAGAATATGGAATTTCTGATCGAATCACCTCCTACGACCTTCCTAATTTATTCTTAACTGGCCTCAAAGATTAATGAAACTTTTGTCGTCTGAATATCGTGAGCCTGACATTTTGGAAGAATGCTAGATAAATTGAAGATTTGCATAGAAATAGTTTAAACTAGAGAAGGAAAATAAAACTAAATTGACGCTGGCATCGTTTCAAAAGTTTTTAAGGAAGAAATATTTCTAACGCTGATTTATTTTTTTTTTTTTTTGAGTGGCTATCAGAGTTTTAGCATTTTTATAAGCATCAAGCGCTTACTTTTTTGCTACTCTTGAAAATAATTTTATTATTCTCCCTTATTATACATGTATTGATATATATCTAAGTTACTTTCTTTCTGGGGGTTATAGAATATTAATTCAAATTTTATATCAAAAATATTTTCATAATTTTTTATGAATTTACGGGTTAAGGTAGGATACTCATACCTTCCAAGCACTGGCGTAATGAGACTAGAGTCCAAACCTTGGGGCTGTGAATTTTTTTTCTGGTACAAAAATAAATGTGATTATTATTTATTGATCTATGGTAATTCGCATCTATGGCATTTAGGAGCCTGTACTGCTTGTGGAAAGCCAATTGGATAAAATATTTGATATTTCTTCGAGTGACGAATATAAAAAGAAATAAAAAAATAAAGTTGTTAACTATTTATTGGCAGTATATTCCGTCCTTAATATCAATAAAATATCGTGTTTACTCTTGGTAGAAGGATCATGTCGTATATCGACCTTAATGTCCCTCCTGGGCCTCTTACATGGTTTGTCGTGTAGGGGGAGTTTAGTTGAAAAAAAGAATTTATCCACCTAGAAGTTACTAACACCCTTAACTTATTGGTATTGGTCTAGAGAGCGAGGCGGTTCGAAAATTTTAGGAAGTGGTATGGTGAAAATTTGGCATAAGATATCATGTCAAGACAATACTGCTAGACATTCCTCAATATAAAACGATAATGTTCAATGATTCCCTCCTTTTAAGATACAAAACATTTCCTAATCAATATGAATACAACATTATTTATCTATATCAATTTCTTCATGATGACGTATAATTGATCAGCTGACCTTTGAAAATAATATTGGACTCCATATGAAGGTGGATTTCATAATCTCGAATCAATCATTGAGTAATAGGCCGATATTGAGTTTGCGAGGCAACTAATATGTCTACTCCGTCATACTCCGATTATTAATAGTAATTTTAACCAACATATATATATCGGAAGTCGAGCTTGTGTCCTTTAGGACATAAGTGGGCAACCACCTGCCCGCGAGACATTTTGAAGAACCCAATTAAACAAACATATTACACTTTTTACTCCAAATGAGGAAGATGAGGAGAGATTTGTGCGTTTGCCAGTACTTATTAATAGGAACAGTTCTTTTAAATGATGAAAGTTAATAAATCAAAACACCATACAAGGAAAAAGTGACGATAATTTGAAAAATCCTTTTCGTCTTTGTATCAGAGGAATTAATCCAAACATAGATGGACTAGTTTCCAAAATTCAAGCTCCAAGTATCTCATTGATTTCGTTGTAGCTATTTAACTTTCGTTGTTAGTAATAATTCCATATTGTACAAAATAATTATAATGTTGTACCTATTTTTCTCATTTCATTTTGTTATTTTAATAAATTGAATTATAATTACATTGTCGTATAATTTCATGTCTGACATTTATTGTTAAAAATTATGAACACTACTTTAAAATGCACTACTTAAAAAAGCGGCCCGCGAACGTATTTTCACACTAAAGTTCGGCCCGCAACATGTCAAAGGTTGCCCATACCTGCTTTAATGTTTTGATAATTATAAGTTTTTATTAACCTCAAATTTTTGCTACTACGGTTAATTGAGACGGGTTATGTACATCCTTTTAGCAGATTTCCCTTAAGAGAAATCAGCTATTGAGGTCGTACTCATGACGGAATTTTCGAAAAATTTTATTCAAATGTCCATCGATCCTACCAAGTAGATGACGAAAATGAAGACCGTCCAAAACTGTATATATGTGTCTGTTATCGTTCCAGTGGTCGCAATTATTGTTTAATCGTTACCAAACTCGACATTTAATTGTTTTATGTAAAGAGAAATATCAAGTTCGTCAACGGCTGAAATGGTACCAGGGGGAGGGGGGGGTTAGATGGGAGGATTTTCAAAAATTCGAAATATCTCTACTACTATACGTCGGATTGAAACATTGTACTGAACTAATCTTAATTTAATGCGGGGCTCAGGTTAGCCATGCGAGTTAAAGCGTTGACCTTTATCTCACATGGTAAACCTAGAGTGGCGAGTTCGATTCTTGCCTGGGCAAAGGAAATTATTTAGTGACGAAATTCATTAAATAACGTCCTAAAATCCCACCCTGGCTAGAAAAGGGTGGTAACCTGTAGATAACCCGTCCCGATTAGCCTAAGATGCAAAAAGTGGACGTTAATAAATAAATAAATAAATAAATAATCTTAATGCAAATTAAATTTACTATAATTATTGTTATATACATTTATTCTCTATCTTGAATATTTACCGAGATATTTGCATATTTTTTTTTCAGCATTCAGCAAACCCCACTTGTGCTCATGTTACATAAACAATACTCTATTATATAATAAACCACATTATTCAAAGGTTAAATACCAAATATTGTATTCAACAGACCTTTATTATACGAGATACATGCAAATATGTCCTGGTGAACCTCCCCCCCCCCCTCCTTCCTTCTTAAGGTCTTGGATTACTAAAATTTGAATGATTGAGATAACAATTATTCTCACTGATTATTAATTACAGTGTATAGGATATAGTAAATAGTTCTCAATAAATTTAATATGTTATATTCTGATATATTTTAGTAATTGTTTTTCTTTCCGGTGTGAGGCTGGCAGACCTGTTTCTTTACATTTCAAACGCTTCCCGTCGGCAGGTTATTGAAATGACTGAAACGATTCTTATTTCCGTTTGTATTTATTCACTAAATATTCACGGTGGTTATTCCCAATTAGTAATGCTAAATAATACATTTTTTTTGTGACGGACTTTTTAATATAATAACTTAAATCATTGTTTTTAGTTATCGTTAAATGGTCCAAATAAGCAGAATTTAATTTGTGGATAAACATGGTAAGCCATCTGGAATAACAGATTCGCAGGAACGCGTCAATCCATGAACACGGGTAGCCATTCGTGTAACTCTTGACTTCAACGAACCAACAGTCTGAAACACACTATGAGATTACCAGATAACGTACAGAACAAGAAATTCGGAAAACGTTAAACACCATTTCTAAAGAAGATATCTCTATTAATGTTCAATATTATAGAAAAAATGTATACAACCACAATGTTTATAGGAAATTCAGTTTGAAATATTATTGATTGTGGACTATTATTCTATCCGACCTATATTAACGGAGACATTTCAAATTTTCGAAATCCCCCTTTCAGCTGTCAACGAACGTAATGTTTAGATTAACCTAAAATGTTTTAATATCGAGTTAGGTATGGATTAAAATATGTTTAGTTCTGAACGGATCTCATTTTCTTGTTTTATTGTGTGTAATGTTTTAATTTATTTTTTATATATTACTTTATTAGGATAGGTCAGTGGTGTACGAAGTAGGTTAGTCTCTGAGCGTTAAGATTCTGCATATAGTTTAATTTAGTGCTCAGTTCTTAATAGCTCTGGGGTCTAGCTGGACATTGTGTCCTATTTGGCCCAGATAATATGGGATTAGGGTACTCTTTCGTCAAGTAGTCATTGACTTTAAGTAGTGTAGTTTTCAAGTATTGGAATTGCAATTTTTTTTTTTTTCGATTTTTGTAAATACTCAAATAAATTGTTAATATATTTATAGCTCTGAACGGGCCTCATTTTAGTTATCATCTAAGTAGGGTCGATCGTCATTACTACAACTTACCAACCGGTAGGAATTGATCAGTTACCAAACACGTGATGAGGAAAAACGATTAATGACTTCAAGTAAAGTTGCTGTACCCAGCTGTTTGTCCAAATTTCAAAAATGTAGCACTACAAATCACTTGACCCTAATTTTAAAAGAAGGTAATTGGCCAGTACCACCTCACACTATATATAACAAATATAATATAGAACTTATAAAATTTATCAAAAGTATAGATATTGATGTACCAAAAATACCTTGGAATGAAAAGTTGATTGTGAGGAATGGGAATTATTATTCAATATATTTACCTTACATGGGCTCACAAATTAGACATCGGTTGAGTTTAACTTTAAATGATTTGTTTTGCTTTTTTGTTCTTATTTTATTTATTTATCCTTTCATTTCATTTATTAATTTTATTTGTAATTATCTTACTTATTTTTATATTTTATTTTATTATTATTATTATTTTATATTATATTTGAGTAGATAGTTGGTTAACGTGTATATATTGTAAAATAAAAATTTATTCAAACATAGTCATACATGTAATATGCCATGTGGCAATGGAACATGTATTCAAATAAATAACTCATAGATATCTCTGGAATATGCTGGATGGTAGAGGAACCAATTGATAAGGATCAATAAGAAGGTCAAGTCCTCTACAGTTTTTGCACTCTGCATAATATTAAAAAAGTCTCTCACGCAGGGGCTGCGTAAACTAAGCAGATTTCCAGCAGCTAACACAACACCACGGTGAATAAATACAAACGGAAATAAGAAATGTTTCATCCAATTTCAATTTCAGGAAGCGTTGGGTTAGAAATGTAAAGAAACGGGTCTGCCCGCCTCACACCGGAAAGAAACAAGAACTAAAGAAAGGGGGGGCGGATGAACAGAACGTATTTGCATAAATCTCACAAAGTAAGGAAGGTAAGGTAAGGTTAGAAACGCCAGGTTAGAAGAAGCTTCCGCCTGAGCCGAGAAATGACGAAGATGGCCGACGTAATCCGAACTATACCCGACCACAGACTTCATAAAAATGCAAATATCTCGGTTAATATTTAAGATAGAGAATAAATGTATATAACAATATTTATAGTACATTAAATTTTCAATAAGATTGGTTCTATATAATTTTTCGATCCGATGCATAATAACGGAGATATTTTGAATTTTCGAAAATCCCCCTCTAAACCCCCCCTCCCTCTGGTCCGATTTCAGCCATTAACGAACATGATCTAACTTTTTACATAAAACGGTTAAATATCGAGTTTCGTAACGATCAAACTAAAATTGCGACCGCTAGAGCGTTATCAGACAAATATATATATATATATATATATATATATATATATATATATATATATATATATATATAAAATTTTGTACGGACCTCATTTTCGTCATCTCCTGGGTAGGATCGATGGACATTTGAAGAAATTTTTCGAAAATCGCGTCATGAGTACGACCTCAATAGCTGATTCCCCTTAAGGGAAATCTGCTAAAACAGTAGAGGACATGGCCTTCTTATTGATCCTTATCAACTATGAGGTTACTATGAGGAGAAAAAATTTTTTTTGACCTTACTAATCTCAATTAGGGCATTTTACTCTTTCGGCAGCATGATGCTTGTTACTATCGCTATTCAGACACCATTAGGTAAAAGGGAGGACGGAAAACACTTATTGTATTTAATTTATTTGAAAAAAGTCAATATCAACCAGTTCCAACAATTAACTCACGTAATCAACATCTATGAACGACTAATGAGATCTCCATGCGTGATAACCAGACTGCATAGTTACGCAAGTCGTTTGTTAAAGAGAAAACCTGGGAAAAATATACAAATATTACTATAAGATAATAAGCTCATTTATCAACGATTTCCTTGAATAAAAAAAATAAATATAATTAATTACTTGTTTGTTCGTTGAAGTTCATATAATTTCCTCGATTTCCCCATTTAACTACCTCTGCAGACAATTTGCTCAATGTTCCTGGCCCTGAGTCCTGCATGTCAAGTACTAATTATTTTCTTATTCGAAGATTACATTTAATTTTGAGAATTACTCAGCTCTGCACAAATAAATCTGACAAGAAACTAAGATTTATGTATAAATTAGAGAGCAGGTCCTTCACGCAGCCGTAGAGTAAAATAGTCCAGGGGCTGCGTAAACTAAGCAGATTTCCCTTGTGATGTTTTAGAATAGAGAAATTTCACGAGAACCGAACAGTTACTGAATCGTAGCCGGAAACTCACGACAGCAATCGAAGTTAGCCGATCTCATCATGTCGGTTACGCTCAATAAAATGCAAATATCTCGGTTAATATTCAAGATAGAGAATAAATGTATATAACAATATTTATAGTAAATTTAATTTGCAATAAGATTGGTTCTATACAATTTTTCGATCCGACGTATAGTAACGGAGAAATTTCGAAATTTCAAAAGTACCTCCTTTAACTCCCCCCCCCCTCCCATTTGACTGATTTCAGCCATTAACGAACTTGATATGTCTTTTTACGTTTAATTAATTACGTTAAACGTTTAATTATCGAGTTTGGTAACGATAAAACAAAAATTGCGACCGCTAGAGCTACAGTAGACAAACACACACACACACATATATATATATATATATATATATATATATATATATATATATATTGAACGGACCCCATTTTCGTCATCTACTGAGTAGGATCGATGGACATTTGAAGAAAGTTTTCGAAAATTACGTCATGAGTACGACCTCAATAGCTGATTTCCCTTAAGGGTAATCTGCTAAAAGGCAGACTTCCACGTGCTGAAAGCCTCACTGATGATGCCATCATAGGTCGTCAATGCTAAAGAAGGCAATTCTTTCTACGCTAATTATTTGTTCTCCTCCTTTTAAGGACTAGGGGAAATTAAAACAATTAGTTACCTGCTGGATCGAAAAGTAAAAAGTCCGTAACGAAGGGACTGCTTAATCTAAGGAGGTTTCCCATTTGATATTGATTGATTGAAATTCGAAATATCTCCGTTATTATGCATCGGATCGAAAATTTGTATAGAACCAATCTTATTGCAAAGTACATTTACTATAAATATTGTTATATACATTTATTCTCTATCTTGAATATTAACCGAGATATTTACATTTTTATTAAGTGTAACGGACGAGCTATGGTTCCCGCCGAAAGATAGTTCTGCCGTTTCCGTAACTGATCGGCACTCATATGGAGATTTCTCTATTATATAACATTGAGTGGAAATGGAGAAGTTTTATATATATATATATATATATATATATATATTAAATTTTGAACGGACCTCATTTTCGTCCTCGGGATATTTGTACTTTCTCTTTTTCAGGTTTCAGGGATCTTCCTGAGCTTATAGAATTTTCAATTTAAACATAGGGCTCTTAGTGAGGCAAAAATAGAAAATAAATTGAGCTGGTGCTATATGGGTATCTTTCTAGGACGTGCGACTTCAGTTTATTTTAAGATATTTTTACTCAATATCAGTACTTTTCACTCTTTCGAAGTTCCTATTCAACTGTAAAGATAGAAAACCGGTTGGCATATCGCTGGATAACTATTCGTCATCACCTATTCGTTGATTGATTAAAAGTTGCAATTTTTGCAAACATTGTTTCACCAACATTATCAACGTGTGCTCATCATCGAGGCTAATTGTTTACTTTGATGTAACACGTGCTGTAGACTGAATAAGTGGTTCAATTTCATGACGATATAAAATGAATAACGTAGTCACAGACTACATAGTAATAATAAACAAGAAGTTAATCTCGAACTTTTCTGAATTCCGAAACAAATGTGTCAGAACATATGCATTGTGTGGTGACAAAATGTTGCACCTCCTAGAGGCAGAGCAGACTAGAATTTCTAACATTAACATTTCTAGAACAATCTAAACTAATAAGTGTCATTATATTAGCAGATTTCCCCTTAGGGAAATCAGCTATTGAGGTCGTACTCATGACGCGATTTTCGAAAACTTTCTTCAAATGTCCATCGATCCTACCCAGGAGATGACGAAAATGAGGTCCGTTCAAAATTATATATATATATATCTATATATATATATATATATATATATATATATATATATATATATATATATATATATATATATATATTTGTCTGTTAACGCTCGGCGGTCGAAATTATTGTTTGATCGTTACAAAACATCATATATAAGCGTTTTACGTAAAAAGAGAGATCAAGTTCGTTAATGGCTGAAATCGGACCAGTGGGAGGGGGGGTTTAGAGGGGGGGATTTTTGAAAATTCAAAATATCTCCGTTATTATGCGTCGGATCGAAAAATTGTATAAAATCAATCTTATTGTAAATTAAATTTACTATAAATATTGTTATATACATGTATTCTGTATCTTGAATATTAACCGAGATATTTGCATTTGTATTGTGTGTATGGTCGACGGAACCCCGCCATGTTCCGGACTCTCCGCCGAGAGCTCTGGTGGTCGTTTCCAGAACTATTCATTCCTCGTGAATAGGTTTAGAGATCCCTTCCTACTACAGCTGTTATTAGGCGGATTTCTCTATTGTAAAACTTCACGTGGGAAATCTGCTTAGTTTACGCAGCCCCTGCGTGACGGACTTTTTTATTACTTTACCTAATATTAAAACATTATATTTTCAACATATTATTAAATTTATCATTTCTTGGTTCCTGTTCTTATTAATACATAGGTATAAAAGTACTAAATAAACAAAATAAAAACAATTAAGAGAAGAAGAGAAATTTGACAATGTTAACTCCGATAAGGCTCGCGAAGTTTGAAACTATTTCTTAAATATTTAAAACTGCTAATATATACTTCTCTAGTTGCACTGTTGTGAATTATCAGCTGGCTGTTTGATGAATGGTAAATACTGTTCTCTGAAAGGGGAGTAAATAGGACAATGAAGCATTATATGATAAATGTCCTCATTCATATTTAAATTACACAACGTGCTAATTTCTTTTGGGTTAATATTATAGTATACATATAACTTTTTATAAACTATTGTATTAAAAGAAAATCATACGCTCTGCAATTAATATTCTATTTTGGGGGGGAGGGGATAACGACATTGTTTCCATTTTAGCAGGTTTCCCTTAAGAGAAATCAGCTTTTGAGGTTTCACTCAAAAATCTTCAAAATTTTAAAAAAAATCTCAAATGTCCATATAGTGGTGCTATATTGAAACAGCCTTCTTAATAATCACTTATTTGATCAATGCATTTTTTCATAACTCAATTATTTTATCATCCGATTATTGTTTTCAGTAATTTAGTTACTAACTATCTCATATATAGCTTTAATTTCGATTGCTAATCACATGGGTTTTTGAAAATAGAGAAAAAATGGTGATTAATATCTCCGTTATTACGCGTTAGATCGAAAAATTGTATAGAACAAATCTTATTGCTTTACATTTTTTCACTGTCTTGATTATTAACCGAGATATTTGCAGTTTTTAGTTTTTGGTCTTAAGTAAACTCCTACTCATCTCATATTAACAATATGCTATTATGTTATGAAGTACTTTATTTGAAGCCTAAATACCAAATATTGTTCTCATGGACTTTTACGTTTTGTGATAAATGAAAATACTTAACGATCGTGGGAAATCTGCTTAGTTAACTCAGCACGTGCGTGAAGGTTTTTTTTTTTTTTTATGAAGATAGTAGGTGATCATTGAAGATCATTTTATGCTCCGCATTAGTGGATTTCATTAGAGCAAGGTCAGCATAAACCATTGTTTCAAGTATTTTTCGGTGGAGTATAGCGTGTGCTCTGGGTGAAACTAACCTTGACGTGGTAGATGATCATTATTTTTTGGATGAACTGAGATCGTCGAGTTACATACAGGTATGAGTGGGTTGTGCGGATGTAGGAGTTACACAACCGTGCCTAGTAACCGCGTCTCCAATTTTTCGCGTTGTCTTTATCAGAGCTGGGATATATAAACTATATCGCATGCCTTCATAGTTCCATAGTAATTGGGACGTGTTATCTACAGGTTACCACCCTTTTCTAGCCAGGGTGGGATTTTAGGATGGTATTTAATGAATTCCGGTGGCAAAGTGTTGACCTTAATCTCACGCGGCAAGCCTAGATCGGCGAGTTCGATTCTCGCCTGGGCAATATGAATTTATTTAGTGACAGAATACATTAAATAAAATCCTTAGTCCCACCCTGGCTAGAAAAGGGTGGTAACCGGTAGATAACCCGTCCTTATTAGCCTTCGTTGCAAAAAATGGACGTTAATAAATAATTTTTTTTAATGAATTCCCTCACTTAATCATTTTCTTTGCCCAGGCAAGAATCGAACTCGTCACTCTCGGTTTACCATGTGAGGTAAAGGTCAACGCTTTAACTCACATGGCTAACCTCAGCCCCGGAAAGTTAATATCTCCCATAGGACAGAAACAAATGACACCAAATACTTCTTAAACCGAGATAAAGAATAGTAAAAAAACTTTTCAGATTGAAGGCCCAACATATAAAATTTCATCCATTAACTTTTCTATTAATGTGGTTACGTAGGGGTAAATAAATGTTATATTTATTACTGAGTGCCTGGAAGAAGGGTGAAATTTAAATTTAACACCAATTACCCATGCATTCAGGTGTATATAGTATAACGGATACCCACAGAACACATTTTCATAATTTCCTATTGATGGACCTATAAATACAGTCTTCGAGCAACGTTATTTAATACCGTAAGGAAAATTAGCTAAAAATGTGTCAATGTTTTTGTATTTCTACGTTAATGCTCCCGCTACTGCTTCATTTTTGCCATCGCTATTAAAACTATTTTCGTGATCGAGTCCTTTACCGATTGAAATCGGACAAGGAAAACTTTGAGGGTTTAGAGAAATTGTAATGTTGCTATAAAGGGTTATAGCATCTTTTTTCTTATGGTCGAAAAAGTATACACCTACGCAACGACACATGTAAAATATTTTAATTTAATCCATTCCTCTCTTTCAGCCTTGTGTCCATAATAATTGAGTTTAAAAGACATGATTGGATTGAACTAAAATATTTGACCTCTGTGAGTGTATGTATAAACATAAACAATTGTAATATTAAAAAACTTTCAACCAAATAAGAGGGGGGATATTTCAACGGGATGTTTTTAATTAAACACATATTTGTATAAAACTCATTCTAACTTAGAATGAAATTGGTATACTTAATAAACATATTGTTTATTTTCTATTTTTTTCCTAAAGAGAATCCTTGAGAATGAGTTATAACTTAAATTACAAAGAAATAGCCCGTGTTACTATTAATGAAAGCTTGTAAAAGATTCGAAAATACTATGAACATAATGAAGAAAAGGACTACACTATTAATACAATATAGACTAATGGAAAGGAATATACACAATATTTGAATATAAAAATTTCCATATTAATTTCAAACGAGGACACTTATCATAACTAAACACCAAGATGTCAGTGACAGGAATTTGAATTAATTCATAGATAATACATCGGCTTATTGTGATCCTGACATGTAGCAGCCTCTAGGGTACAAGGGAACTGTCTGCATTACAATCGAGTGCATTTATCTTTCAATTCAATAGAGCTGTCAATGGAATTTACTTTAATAATCCTAACCCCTTTATCAGGGTCTATTTCCAGAGTTAACGAAAATTATGTTTAATTTCACTTAAATTTCTATCTGTTTACAAGTTTGGTAACAATTAAACAAAAATAAGAGCCACCTGAGCGCTAACAAGAATATGTATACATTTTCGTCGATGCCTGGGTAGCAAGTTCAGCATTCGAAGAAATGTTTCGATAATCGTATCATCAGTGCATCTTATAAATCTTCAGAAAACCTTCTGATAGGAAAAGAGTTCTTTTCTGACATCTTCAATTTTAGCAGCATTCCCTTAGGAGAAATCAGCTAATGAGGTCGTACTCAACACGCGATTTTTGAAAAATTTCCTCAAATATCCATAGATCCTACCCAGGAGATTACAAAAATGAGGTTCATTCAAAATTATATATATATACTTACCTGTTAACGCTCTAGCGGTCGCAATTCTTATTTGATCATTACCAAACTCCATATTTAATCGGTTTTTTTTTGGTTTTTTTAAAAAGAAAGATCAAGTTCATTAATGGCTGAAATCGAACCAGTGGGAGGGGGTTTAGAGAGAGAATTTTTGAAAATTCGAAATATCTCCGTTACTACTAAGTCGGATCGAAAAATTGTATAAAACCAATCTTTTTGCAACTGTAGTGGTCTATAAATATTGTTATATACATATTTCTGTATCATGTATATTAACCGAGATATTTGGATTTTAAGCGCTTTCAGTAAACCCCCACTTTTACTCATTTTAAATAAACAATACTCTGTTATGTAATAAATCACATTAATTGAATCTTAAATACCAGATATTATTTTCAAGAGACCTTTGTTATACGTGATACATGCAATTATATCCTGGTGACACCCCACCCCCGTCTTTAGTTCTTTGACTACTAAAATGTTATTAATTGAGATAAATATTATTTTGATTCATTATAAATTACAGTTCTAAATATAGTAAATAGTTTTCAGTAAAATTAATATGTTATATTCTGATATATTTCAGTAATTATTTTTCATTCCGGTAAGAGGTTTGTTGAGAGATGTTTGTTTTCATTTCAGAAGCTTACCCTCGGGAGGTTTCTTATTATCGTTTGTATTTATTTACATAATATTGACGGTGCTGTTGTGTTACCAATATGTATTTGTCTATAGTTAAACTTAAAGAGGATAATCTGCTTAGTTTACGCAGCCCCAGCGTGACGGAATTTTTTTCTAATCAAGGAACGGTTTTTATTCGGCTTTTTTTTGGGGGGGGGGAGGGGGATTGTATATGTTTATTAGTTTCATGGTTAATAAGCACTTCATTCATAAATAATCGGGCCAACGGGGCGAACACACGCTCGCACTATTATTTCAATTATACCACCAGATCTGGGATAATTAGTTCTATGTAGGTTTTTTGTTCCCTCATAATTTTAATTAATTTTGGAAGAAGTAACTGCTTTGTTTGAATAGGAATTAAACTGATCCACAATAAGCCTGTCCTCATTTCTGGATCAGTAGCAGAATGAAAATAAATGGAGTAGAGCAGCTCAAAGCTGTCCCCGAAGTTGCTAAAGATTGCAGTATTCCGGCTTCCTTTGATGAAACCTCATTCCTTTGAAGGAGAGCAAACTGGGAACAGGGAATTAAGTTATATCGAGCAGATTTTGATTCTATTTCTATTTAAGGAATAGTTATTTAGTTCACTTCAACTTTTATTCTTACATTAAATACAAAGTTATGGCTCTTTATTAATAAGGCTGCCATCCTTGGAAAAAACAGACTTATAACTATTAAATTAAATGTTTAAAAATGCAATGATAGATTTGATGAATATTATGCAGAAGCCAAGGCATGTTTGAATACAATCAGGTTTTAATACTATAGAACTACATTCAGATCTTAAATTGATGGGATAGTTTTTGTCAGCATTACCATCCATGTTCAATACATTTTTTTGGCACCTTTAAAAGTCACATATTCCAGATTCGAGACATCGAAGAAGTAAATGTTAGGAACATGGAAAGTCAGAATCATTTTTAATCCTTGGCTTGCTCAAAATAAATTACTGAAATGTAAGTGTACACATATATCTTTGTGAAGAAAATTTGTATCTTAAGTTCCACTGGAAAATAAAAAAAGAAAATAATGTATTTTAATTATTTTTCAGGAATTATACGTATTGTGACATTTCACTGGAACATCTTTGATCCTTATTCGTTAATTGATGTCTAGGCTTTAATCACGAATTATTCTTATCTAATGAGCAGACAAGATGAACCTATATGTCACTACTGCAACAGAACGCTGACTGTAAAACACATACAAACAGACTGCACACAAGTAAAAACATACCCATGGCCCTCAAATTTATGCGAACTACTGGGCGACAATAGCCAATTTATAGATGATGTTTTTAAGTATTTGAGAAATAATGGATCATTTGATGAAATATAAAAGCTATTATTTACCATTATGAAAGTTATATATAGCAGACACTGTAGGTGGAATATAAGTTTTGCCTCCTTCCGTTTAACTTTTTATAGTTTTTCATTTATTTATTTTTTATTTCGTTTTTTCCTCAGTAACAATTTATATTTAGTTTTGTCCATTCTATTTATTTTGCACATTTGTAAAATTTAGCTGTGTAAAAATTTAATAGTTATTTAATTTTGTTAAATTATATTCCAACATGTTAAAATATGCATTGCCAATGTAGTGGCATTTTAAATAAATAACCATGAAGAGATACTATTGACATAAAAACACAAAACCACAATTGAATATTATAAGTTATATATTAATACTGTTGTCAAATCAATCGGTAGAAACTGACACGGGACGTGTTTTTTAATCTTTTAACGACATAAAGATATTTCAAATATTTAATTTCTTCAGTGCTGAGCTGGTATCGGACCAGTGCTGAACCTGGGAGCCTGACAGCGAAGTATCGCAGAACAGTCTATAACAAAAGACCAGTCTTCTGCTTCTTTAAACCTGGAGATCAGAATTAAAGATGCAAACTGGTACGATAAGCGTTTTAGCCATTATAAAAAAAATGGCAGGGAAATATAAAATGCTAAAACCTCTATTTTGAGAAGAGTCGCGGAAGGTATAAAGGAAGGCAATGCAAGGGATGGGTAGACTTGAAATGGCTGCTTTGGGTAAAAAAATAAATTCCCGGCATCAAATGAAATGAAATCCCTTAAAATTATATTTTTTTACTATTGTCTCCCAGCAATCGTTTTTATTTCTATGTTAAAACAGTGCTGGATGTTCAAGAAGGATCACATTGAGATGTCAAGAATGATCACATGAGAAGTGACTCTTTAGAAAAGACCAGTGAACTTACTTTAATCCGAACATCAGATTTATCTATATAAACTAGTTGTGAATGAGGAAAAAAATCCAATTCTCAGCGTCAAACGAAATGAAATTACTAAAATTATATTGTTTTAAGATTATTTTTGAGTAATCGTAATTATTACTATATCATCCGAGTGTTGCTGTTCAGAAAGGGTGATATCTCTATGATTTCATGTATTTCTGGGAAAATATCACTTGGGAGAAAGCGTATTAATCGAAGCGCAACAAATAATACTACAGAAATATATACTATCAAAATATAACTATCATTACTCTGAAATATTATAACAGCTATTTGAAACAGTTCTTTATTACTCCTTCTAAAACTAATAATAAGCTTTATATAGCTCCTTATTACAACAACATAATGATGACAGAAAAATGTATGAGTAGAGCATGAAAGCCATGGTGAAGGGGCAAACATGAGGCTGTGTACAGGATTCCGAGGATGAGACGGAGTTACAAGAAAATAAGTCACCTGGCCAACCGATTAAGGATTTTAATGAATCAGCTATCAAATTATAAATATCATAGCCACCTAAACATCTTATTTTTTTTTTCGGAAATCTATCAGTAATTAGCAAAGTAATGAAATATTGATGAGATACAGTAAACATTTTTCATCATATTATGGTAACGTATGTTTTCATATGGAATTATTAGATTTTAGAAACTTGAGACTTTCTAATCTTTTAGCAACATCAACTTGTCTCCAGAAATCCATTTAGCACTCTCATTTCCTGTAGATATGCAGTAAAAGGTCCGTCGCGTAGGACCTGTGCAAATAGCGGTATTTCTACTGTGCCAAACGTTTAGGGAATATATTTCAGTAGCATCATTCAAATCATATTTATGCGAACACCAACTGTTTGAATGGATGTTCGTGGTTATGGTCTCTATTTGAACAGACTTTATGTCAATCATTTACCATGATTCGCCATGATTTTAAGAAATTTTTGTGCCGTGTGAGCAATACAATTGAGCTACTCTTCTATCTAAGTCGTCTATATTTCGTTAACCTTTAGTCGTATGAAAAAAAATGCATATAACCAAAGTTGTAGTAAATTAACTTTGCCACGAGATCGGCTGTATATAATTTTTGCATAAATCTCAAATTAACGGAGTTATTTCAAATTTTCGAATTAACCGTCCAACAACAACCCCCTACTTCCGTTCTGACCGTCTCGATCTTTCTTTTTGGAATAAATGTTTAAATATAAAGTTTGGGAGCAGTAATTCTCGATTTACAACTGATAGAGAAAGTACATATATACTCTCTGTTGCCGCTCTAGTGGTCGAAATGTTTATTTATTAGTTACCATACTTCTTTATATGTGTTCCATACAAAACTAAAGTTGAAGTTCTTTAAGGCTTAAACCAAACAAGTGGGAGGGGAGGGTTAGAGATGGAGAAATTTCAAGTATCTTCGGTAATGTGCGTCGGATTTAAAAATTATATAGAATCTTCTTATTACTAATTAGATTTACTATAAATATTGTTTTATATATGTATTCTCTATCTTCAATATAAACTGAGGTATTTTTCTTTTTTAGTGTTGAGCGTTTACAAACATGTCACGTAAACAATACTCAGTTATATATTCAACAACTTTATTCGAATCTTAAATACCAAATAAGCAACAGATATTTACTATATGAGATATAAGTAAATAAGATGTCGTCATCAATTAAAATTGTTACGTTCTTGACTAGAACATATTTATTTTATCTATACCTAGCTTTATCTATTTAACCGTTTGATTCGTCACTATACATAATTTTAGATAATGAACGAAATCGGCTTTGGAAAAGGGTGGTTTAGAGAGGGGGAGGAATAATTGAAAATTCGTAATATATTGGTTACTATGAGTTGACGGAAAAAGTTTATATAACCAATGTTGTTGGCATTTTAATTTCCTAAAATTGTCGTTGAATACATTTTTCTCTTATCTACAGTCTTAAGCGAGTTACATGTATTTGTATGTTTTAAGCCTTAGTATGCCCCTGCTTATACACCATTACTTGCTATACTGGTACTCGTAATATCATTTTATTATTAATTCAAAGGAAAAATATTCAAAGCACTAAAGCAGTTACTCTCCGAAAATGTTATTCAGTCAAAAATGAAACATTGTCTTAGTTCTGCATACATAAAACGATATAAATGCCTGTAAACTGTGAGAAATTGAGCCAAAGGTCGTGGCATGCAAATATAAATGAAACACACCCAGATTCAAAATTTATGCTAGCCAACTCATGAGAAAGTAATGGGATGAAGGAGGAATATAGCCGGGAGTACTTGAGAAAGTCTCGATCCATATTTATAGTATCAAGAGTCTATTTCTTTCTTTGGAGGTTTTAATTAATTTGACTGACTGAAAAAATAAATAAAGTGGCTATAAATCACGAACTATCCATAACTTTAAAAATTAAAGGTCAACATGGAAGTCATTCGTCTTTCTCAAATAAATGGCAAATTAACTTCGGTCCACATAGAGTGAGTCAATGCGTTTAAAAGATATATATCTCTTTCAATGATATTTGTAAAAGTAACGATTCAGATTTGCAATTTAAGTGCTGTACTTCAGAAATATATTGACTTTTGAAAACTTTATTGCATTCAAAGTATTTATCCTCTTCGTACTAGTTACAAGTTGCCTTACATATGAGGTGCTACAGTTTCATAAAGTATGCGGTCAATTTGTATAAAAAAGATCACTTTATGAACACTGGAACTCAAAATAATCTGGAAGATGATCTCAATATATTGAAAATGTATTTAATTATTATTAAAAATAGTCTTTCATGTATTATGATTTTTGGTAAGATTGTAATATGTGGATTATTAGTATTTATAAGGTTGAAGTTCAAAAAGATCTTTTACATTTTAATGCTAATTCCTCTAGGCGATTAACAGTGGGCGTCTGTTTTGGTTTATATATGTTGTCAGCTGACTTTTTAACTTAAGGACTCTTGCATGACACTCTAAATTCTAGAAAATAAACCCATGTAGAGTCACCGGCCTCGAAAGCGGGTATGGTCATCTTGCAACAATACATACCTCATTTTACGTGATACTTAAAAACACTTTAAGCACGTCTTTATCAAAGTAGAAACTCAATTGCCATACAATGCTAACTGAATGTAATAGATGGAGCCCAGATCATACATTACACATACATACCCACACATACACACACACACACACACACACACACACACACATACACACACACACACACGCAAACACACCCACATATAATATATATATATATATATATATATATATATATATATATATATATATATATATATTATGTACGTAGTATTTACTGGCTACACTTAGTAATTGGTCTTGTGAACAGGTAAACCCGATTTTCACTGGTTCGGACAAAGGAATAAGATGGTCACGAGGACAAACAGTGATTTTTCATTGCATTCTGCATCTGAGCACCCTTTAATTAAGGCATCATGAGGAAAGTTCCGTTAACACCAGTTAAAGCAAGAGTGGAGAAAATTCTATTCAAGGCCTGACTTGTTAGATAGCCATCCCTAGGTAGCCTGTAGCATACATAAGCTGACTATCGATAGGCATTATCCAGTATGCTTATGCACTAACCCTTTAGTTGATATACCTTATGCACTAATATTCTCTAGTGCTAACTATAAAACTTGCATTAGGTTTTTAGCCTCACATTTCTAGAGAAAGCTAATAAGATTTTCTGGAATTAATTATCACAATATTTATTAATATATATGGAATGAGTTTGGTGTAGAGATGCGACCTATATCTCATACCTAAAGATACGAATTCATTGTAAAATATTAAATGAAAGAAAATCCTTTATGTAAATATACTCTGTATAACATTAAAACTGTACATGGCTGTCAGCTCAACTGTAAAAGGCCCTTTTGGATTTTTAAACTCATTACAGTCCTACCATATTTTTGAATAATAAAGCCAACATTGTTCTTGAAACTAACAGTAATATTTTTTTTTTAAAAAAATCATAGCATACAGTTACATCTTTGAATGTAGGGGGGGGGCTATTAGATAGCACAATTTATCTCTAAAGGTAAGAGTAAAGCACTTATAGTTCTAACTTTTGCTTCTTTTTACTGCCAGAAGATGTGAAATAATGTTGCATTTCGTGAGCATAGGCTTGGTCCCTTTCTAACTTAATGGTTGCCTACATTTTACTTGAGACTGAGTTAGTTATATCATTACCCTGAAAAAGGAATTAAAGTAATTCATTGCAGAGATTGTGCAAGGCTGCACTTATGCACTGTTGAGTTAAGACGGTGCATTCTCTCCTAGCCCGTGGCCAGGCAGTAGTAATGAGGTTACCACTGTAGCTTATCTTCATGATTTACTACGTGTTTCTTCAACATGTGGCTGCAATCAGCAGGCGGTTTAACTTCAACCTAATGCTCATTTACGTGTATGGAGATATTTAATAGCTGTACTATATTAAATCTTTATGAGGCATCATAAAATATGTTATACCTGCTTACAACAATTCTACCTTTCAAGTTTGCAACTATAAATATTCATAATGAATAAAACATTACAACCCCGTGGGTGGGAGAGGGGCTGAACAGAAAGTATTAATATGTATTTTGTTTAATAAAGCTCTCTTGAAAACAATATTCGGTATTTAAGCTTCAAATAAAGTGGAGTATTTTATAACAGAGTATTGTTAATGTGACGTGAGTAGGAGTGGGTGATTGCTGATGGCTGAAAATAAAAAAGGTTTTCACTATTTCACCGTGTAGTTGTGCACCTCCCATATCAATCAAAATCGACTAAAAAGGGAAAGGGGGTTTCAGTGGGGGCGGATATAAAAAGTGTACTCGCTATTAAACTGGATAAATAATCGTTTTATGTAAAACGAAAGATCAAGTTCGTTAACTGCTGAAATCGGACAAACAGGAGGAGGGGTTCAGAGGGTGGAAATTTCGAAAATTTGGAATATCTTCGTTACTATAAGTCGGGTCGATCGAAATTGTATAGAAGCAACCTTATTAAAAATGTAATTGTCTTTAAATTCGTTATACACATGTTTTCTGTAATATGAATATAAGCCGAGATATTTGGATGTTTTAATTTTTTATCCCTCAGTAAACCCCCACTCCTGCTTATGTCATATACACTCTGTTATATAACAAACCACTTTATTCCAAGCTTAAATACCAAATATTGTTTTCAAGAGACCTCTTTTATGCGAGATACAAGCAAATTCGTCGCTAGATGACGTTATAAATTAAAATTTTAAGTCCGAAAATGTTTACTTGATTTAAACCATACTCGGTATTTAGCCGTATTAGTGAACACTAAAGATCAAATTTGTTATTTGCCAAAGTTGACCCTGGAATAGTGGGGGTTTAGGTTGGGGGAATTCGAAAACTGATAATATCTCCATTATTATAAGTAGGGTCCTAAAATGTTATAGAACCCATCTTGTTAAACTATTGAGGTTCGACAATTGCTGTTCTATTCATTTTCCCGTAACTCAAGTAATGAACAAGCAAGTTATTTGTACTTCCTTGTATTCTGGCTTCAGTCACCCCTCCCCCCCCCCTCTTTTCTACTCATAGGTTATTTACTTATAAATAATTAATGTGTGGTGATATATGATAAAAATTGTGTTATGTCAGCAGGTGGGAAATCTGCTTAGTTTACGCAGCCCATGCGTGACGGACTCTTATTTCTTCACACCGCTTCAACAGTATTCATCTAGTGTTGTTTACCTCGAGTTCTTTACAGCTGAAATACAGATAGATGCACAGATTATGTTGGATGTGAGTGGTGAACGGACAATAGATGAAAAAACAAATCATATATCCTTCATTTATTTCCACACTACGTGTTCTTCATAAGTTGTACGTGTATTATAGAATGATTCGGCCTTACCTCCAAGGTGGTTAATAAATACTGAAAACTAAAACTAAACTAAATGGGAGACGGATAATACCGGTCAGCTGATTACATTAATACATTAAAATCATTAAATGAATGAAAAACCAATTACGGAAAATGGTCGAGGTTTAAGAAATCGATTACATAAGAAACATCTACTTCTAATCGAATTGCTGTTTATTAATATATTTGATAAATATTTTATTTAAATTGCTTATCTCAGTAGCCTTGCTCACAAAATGTTGTTTGGTTTCTAATTTGTGGATAGTTTCTTTTATGATTTGCTTTGTTTCCTTATTGCCGTTATCTGATATTTCTACTATGCCTAACTTAATTTTTTGTTCAAATTTTCAAATTTTATATTTTTATATAAGTTTATATTTTTTAAATTATCGACATTCCTACGATGCTGTTTTAATATCTTCCTTAGATTTGGGACGATTCAACTGTATAATTTATTGACAGCCAGAACACTTAGTATAATATTAATTGCGTTTGTTATCTTTGTCTTTAATTTTATCTTTCATACGGCAGAAACTCTTTCTGATTCCCCCTCCCCCCAATATGGCCCACATCCTTGCATATTTTCTTTATGTAATTTGCTAACTTCTTTATTATTTATTTTTAAGCCTGTATATTTGTGGATTGTTATTCTGATACCTAACTCTTTTAAAAAAGTGGTTGTTTATGACAAAAGTTTTATTATCCGTGGCTGCTCGCTTCATTAGTCCTGGACTCAAACCTTCAACGAAGATCATATTAACGTCAGATTTTGACTATAAACAAATTACGTTAATTGCAATAGTGTGATATGAATCCCAACATCTGTGTGTTATCTGGTTAGTTTACGTAGAACCTTTGTGAAGGAATTTTTATACTCTTAGGGTATATAATCACTAATATTCACTCAATGTATACTTTTCGTATTGAAGCCTACTCCTTTCTGTGGACGTTAATTAATTTATTTATTAGGAGCAACCACGACTAGGCAATTCAGCCAAAAAATTAATCGCGTAAAACAAAATTATGGAATATGAACTACTAAATAAACCAATAAAAATCCAAATCGTGTAATAAACAGAACACTCATCAAATAATCAACAACTAATCAGTAATGAAAACAAACACTTTCGGAAGAACTTCAGAAAGAAGCTAACGAACCCTTTCATAATATCATAGACACCACACGAAATGAGAGAATTGAGACACAGTATTATTTCCCGTTGGTCCACACGCGTTTCTTCGCATGGTGCTGAATTATCTCTAATAACAGCCTCAGGATGCATGTTTCACCATGAGCCCGAAACGTTTTATCACCGATACATGCCAGCAGTCACGGAACGACCACATAGAAAGAAAAATCGAAACCAATAATAGCTATCCCTAAATATGTCTGCAGGTGAAAAGAAGTATCTGTCAGGATGAATTCTAAATTAAATAATAAAATGTCAACTCCATTTTCGAACGTAATCTTCTGTCTTAAGGAATGACATTTATTTTTTCCTTTAAAAAAGACAATATTAATATATGTGCGAATGCGTTTGCGCGCGTGTGTCCTTCCCTGAGGAAAAGGTAACCCATACACGACAGACTATTAAATCTCTTAAGGGAGATCAGCTGTTTAAGCTGTACTCATGGCATGAGTTTAGAAAACTATCAACAAATGCCCACTTAAAGCAACTTAAAACAATAACTAGAGTGTTAACAGACAAATATATATATATCGGATATGTCGAATTCTCCCTTCTTCTAAGTTCTCCCTTTCACTGGTCCGATTTCAGCCATTAACGATTTTTATTTAAACTGTTTAATAACGAGTTTGGAAACGTTCAAACAAAAATTACCACCACTAGAGCGGTCCAAGACAAATATATATATATATATATATATATATATATTGATGGACATTTAAAGAAATTTTTCGAAAATCGCGTCATGAGTACGACCTCAATAGCTGATTTCACTTAAGGAGATGAAGAAAATAAGGTCCGTTCAAAATTTAATTTACATTTATGTTTGTATGTATATATATATATATGTATATTTGTCTGCGACCGCTCTAGTGGTGGTAATTTTTGTTTGAACGTTTCCAAACTCGTTATTAAACGGTTTAACTAAAGATCGTTATTGCCTGAAATCGGACCATTGAGAGGGAGGAACATATCCCCGTTGTTATTCGTCTGATCGAAAACATGAATAAAACACTCAATAACCTTATTGAAATTTAATTTCTTCTAAGTGTTTTATATACACGGAGATAATTTGTTAGTTTTCAGTCTACAATTAACCGCTACTCCTGCTCAGTTCATTTTAACAATAAGATTCCTAATAAAATATCAACAACGCTTTTTATAGAACCCTTACTATGCGAGAGGCTTGTGAGGCAATCAAATTTCTTCTTGACTCCAATTGAAAAATGTTATATAATCAATCTTATAAATTCGTTTTTTCAGTCTTCGGTTATCCCCCATCTTACTCATAGAATATTCAATTATCTGCAATCCTATCACTAATCGTGTCATGCTCCAAAAATTAAATTTGATGTCAAGGCTTCATAGGCTAATTATTAGATGAGGAACTTAAAGTGTTATTCTAGATGACAACATGGTCTGCATACCATTCCGACAAGAGGGAGGACTGCTTAGTTTATGCAGAACCTGCTTGAAGGCCTTTCATCATGAGGAGGATCTCTACTCTGTTGCCATCACTCCAAGATTAGAAGGTTGTGGGTGAAGGAAGTGGTTTCCTTTTAATATCGAGTACTTCCTCAAGTGCTTCTTATCATTATGATATTATGTATGTAAAGGTGTTTATTGCTTCGTCAATGTCATAAGGTTAATTGTACATATCTTTGAAACATTTATAATAGTTTATGTTTTTTCAAACTAGAAGTGGATAGATTTGAATTCTTTACTGGCTGAGGTAGTGGAAGGGAAGAGAAATTATGAACTACAGAAATGTCGAGTATATTTGGCAATTAACTACATTTTGCCGGAATGGAACTGAATTCCAATGTTGTTTACAATATGGATTCTCATCGCTATGAACATGTTGTTTTGATTGGATATACAACCTCTGGAATACTCAACCACCATTTCAGTAGTGTCACAATAAAAGTTAACTCTTCCCATTGGGGAAAAGTAAGGTAGTAACTAAACATACAAAAAATGACCTCGTAAACAAAAATGTATGGATAAGATATTGCAATTATAAAAAGGAAAAAAAAATGCTTTTCACTAAGGTGCACTTTATGATTTTCATTTCAATAAAATTCTTTTGGCTAACTAATCACATTTTCCATTGAAGGAATGGTATTCATGTCATTTCCTACAAAAGTCCCCTTCACATTCTATTTCCAATTTCCAATTTTCGCTTTCTAGGGCCCTCAGTCAACAAGACGACACTTATTCTGTAGATGAGACTTGTAGTTAATAAAGTAGGAGGGGAGGCTCTCACAAGGCTCCAAAACTATCTCAGTTAATATGTAATAAAAGTATATACAACAGTGGTTTTTTTCAGGGATTATTTTGCTTGATACGTTACATAACAACAAGTTCCTCTCATTTCGTTTTCCGCCGTCCACAAACTTGGTCTTTAGTAGTAAATTAAAAAGTTCGAATGTTGAGTTTGGTATGAGCAAATAAAAATGCGACGGCTGGAGTGTTAGCAAACAAAAATATATTAATTGAACGGACCTAACTCTCGCCAATAACCAGGTTGTAATTTGATCGGTTGAAATTTATAGTTTTATAAAAATAAATTATCACTACTACAAAGTCAATTTCCCTCTGAGTTTTTCTATTGTTTGCATCCAAAAAACTAATTTTTTTAATATATCAAGGAAGTTAGCCATGTGAGTTAAATGCGTGGTCTTAATATCACTTGGTAAACATAGAGCGGCGAGTTCTATTCCCTCCTGGGCAATAGGAATTTCTTTAGTTACGAACTCATCAAATAAAATCCTTCGTCCCACTCATGATAGAAAAAAGTGGTAACCTGTAGACAACCCATCCCAATTAGACATAATAGCAAACGTTGGACGATAAATAAATAATAATATATCCACGAAATTAAACTGCTAACGTTGGATACTTGTACTAGAGTAATGAGTTCACAGTCGGAACTTAAAAGAGATTCATCTAACAATAGGAAATTCAATCTGAGATTCCTCAGAAAATATTCTGTTTCCTCGGAGGGATTAAAGTGTAAACCTCACAATGTTCCAAGCAATTTAGTCATCTTTAACTAGTCGGTTAAATCCATTGACTAATTTTTGGTTTTATTTCTCCCTGACTAATCGAATAAAACTCCTAGACCAAATGTATACTTAACTTATTGTATAATTGATTCTGTCATAGACCTTAGACTCATTATAGAATTTTGACTTTATATGTATATATATATATATATATATATATATATATATATATATATATATATATATATAAGTATTAAGTATAAGCATGCATGTTTAAGTAAATACTCTAATGATATAAAAAAAGATTACTCCCAACTATTATTTACGATTGACGTATTACCATGATTAGCAATTAATAATAGGTACGTCAGGATGTTTTCATAATTTCTCGATCCACATTTCTTTGCTGACATGCAACCTACATACGCACGCACTTGACCAACTTACGAAATGAGATGAAGAGATTAAGGATGTAATCATTTTATCACCTGTCGTGATACATTCATGTTACGCCACCTGTTGCTCGGCGGTTTTACGTTTGCGGGCACTCGAGTCAGAATAATCGATGTACCACAGCGAGGTTACCAATATGTTTTCGACATGTAAATCCATTTATTCTGTGTTTAACTTCCTACTATTACTCAAGAACTATTGCCTAGAACAGGAATGACTAAAAGCCTCTTGACATCCCATTTATAACTTAAAAGATCTGTTACGAATCGAAAGCTTCTACATAAATGAATATTATTTTGAATACCCCAAAAAAGACACAAAAAAATAATAATTAGAGATCATAGAACCTCATATTCATGAATAATAGAACATTTCCTATTTAATAAAATTGAGTATGGAAAATAATATTCAAAATTATCATCTCATAAAATTACCGAATCTTTTATTTTGATACAATAAGACATGTTTTTGTACAACATTAGAGAATATGTCGACCCCACGGCTTGCTAAACTTAAAGGTATGAGTTTCAATCTTACTTAAACAACAAAAATTGATTTAGTTTCATACTTACTAAATAATATCTCAAGCCCCACCCTGACTTAGAAATGGTGATTTCTATAGACAATCTATCCTAATTGTTAAGAAGGCCGGGGTTCCTATAGGCTAAGTTATGCCATAGCAGCAAGTTGACAATAATAAATAACTTTTAATTGTTTTTTTGAGCTATTTAATTACAAGTTTAAATGTACCTTTAGTTGGTCTTAATCTCACTTCAGTCCGTGAGTTCGGCTCACACTTGTGCAATAGGAATTATTTTGTTAGCGGACTCAATATATAAAATCCATAGTCCCACCCTGTCAAGAAACGTTTAGAAGAAATGGATGTTAATAAATTATATGAGTATAAAACGTATTTATATAGTTTCTATTTTATATATAAAAGATAAGTATATTGTACCAGTATAATGTACAAAATAATGTAATAAATAACCATGAGAATGGGAACGGTCATAAAAAAAAATATCAGTTCACTGCGTAAAAGCAGATATATTTAAGATTTTACATTTTTCTTTGCAAATTTCATATGTTTTACTCATAATTATTTAGGTATTATATTGCTTATTTCTTTTTTTTTATCATCACCTCATAATTTCAATTTTAAGTTTGCAATATACAAACTAACGGATGTTTCAAGTACTAATCAACTACTAAAACAAAATTCATTTCTTTTCCAGAATTTTTTCTATCATTTTATCTTTTACTTTTTGAAGGAGTACTCCTTCTTTTAAGACTATAAAATATTTTCGTATTTCATCATAATTTGAATATTTTATGCGTTCTGGCATAAACTTCAAAGCAGTTGCATAAGCACTTGTGCTTTCGAAGGCTGATTAAATCAATGCAATGAGTCGTGAAATAAAATTATTTTTTTTAACATATCTCGTAATTGATAAAAAATAAATAAAATGTAAAAACTGTTTTGTTTTTGCTATAACAATTGTATAAAATAATGATAACTATAAAGTGTTTTTACCATCCAATTATATTATTGTTTATTAATCCCTTGCATGATTTTTGAAATGTGTGAGCTGCATGCGTATAGTTCCCATCATCCATGGATTAACTCTTATTTAAAAAAAATAAAATAACCGTTTGACAACCTAATATTCATAGTCACGTTTGCCTCGTGAGTTAAGGCATTGGTCTCAATTTCACTTACAACAGGCGTTCCCATCACCAATTTTAACGAAAATATTTTAGTGTTTAGTAACTAAAGAAAAATCAATTCTCTTAAAGCGAGAGAGTGCATTTCTCAAGCGTTTGTCTAAAAAAAAAATGTTAAAATTTGCCTGAACGTGTTGAGTTGTTACCAAGAAGTATAGTTCAAGTAGCTTTCTTTTGTAACCGGAAATCTCAAGATCGAATCGCGCCGGGAGTAACTATATTTTTCTGGATTTTTTTTTCATTTTTTTGCTTTAGGGTGTTTATTTAATATCAATAAATAAATAAAAAGTATTTTTTTTTAATTATTGGGATTTAGTTTTTAGCGTACTCCATGTATTTAAAGAAAATTTGAATGCTTTCTGTCAAAAATGTGATTGGTATAAGAAAATATTTAAAATTATACAAGAAATATATTATTAATTGAATACATAAGTATATTACAATTATTAATATTAACGGAGATATTTTAATAATATTTTTAAACTGTTTTTTTAACTTCACCGGTTTATTTGTTATTATTTAATTTAGAATTAATAAAAATATTTAAAATTTTCCAGCCCCAGACTCAAAAATATACTTTAACAGTTTTATACGTTAGAACTGTATTATCATTGTGCTTGGCCTTGGATCACTGACGTATATTTCTATCATCAAGTTAAAAATTGTATCAAGCGTCTCCGAAGCTACTCGTATTCTATCGAACAGAATCACAAAGTATCATCTAGCATTAAAATTCATTCTATTCTTCAACACCATTGTCATCCGCAATAACTTGTATAACTTGACGATAGCACAGATGTTTGATACTTGAACAAATTGCCTGATATTAAAGCTTCTAATGTTATTTTCATAATAAACAAGCTGTAAGGAAATTTGATATTCCCTGCATAAATGCCAAGAATTGTTTGCAACAGAATTTATTAAGATGACTACGAATTTGGTGGTATAGAAAATGTAAAGCAGTCTGGTGAATTGCAGATGAATTGTTCTTGTATTGCATAGCATTGTATTCCACCGTATTTGAATATTAAAATGAAGTGAAATTCAGGAGTATTCTAATCATATTATGTAGGCAGACTTGCCGAAAGAGAAACTACACCAAATGGTGATATATGAAGCAAGACTACATACATAGTAAGCAAGCACACACTTAGTGCGCCACGTCGTGACTTTCAAGAGATGTACACAAAAAGAACGGCACAAAAAGCCCTCGGATTGCCTCGGAGGGTTATCTAAGAGAAGGATGCTGTTTTTAATTCACGTAACTCTGCCAGGGAAGACTTTTTAACTCTTATGTAAGCCGCCATAATATTTATTTCTCGACATTCCTACTGCCCTACTGAACAGATTTAAGAAGGTCATCGGATTCCTTCCTATTTGACAGACTTAGGGTCATAGCCGTTTACATGTTGTAAACGGATAATTATTTTGTAAGAGGATGCTTCACGAGTAACGATTAAATATACATGTCAAACATTGTCCCAATTATAGATTTATGTTAAAAAAATGTCAGTATGCCATTTCCATTAAATAGGATTTATCTAAGAGGTTTAATACATTCTTAGCTTCCTTGACTACCTATAGAGACCTTTAACCCTTTTAGACATTGCTTTTAAGTTAAGAAGCATAAAAGTAATTTGAAAACTCGGAATAAAGAGCTTAAGCACGGTTTTTCTTTCTCATTTATGCCATAGGCCCTTCTTCAACTCATTTACTTACAATCCATTAGGAGGACCTGGGTGTGTGAATTCTTGGACATTTTTTGTCGAATATCCGCCTTTTGCATTTAGTACGCTGTTTTTCTTTTCACATTAAATCTAAAATCTAGTGTCTATATGACAGACGTTTGTCCCCTAATTTTTTAGCGTATTGAAGTCGACTATGACGGAATTCCATAATAATTCCTTCAAATTTTCACGAGTCATAGTAAAGAAATGTCAAAAGGAAAATCCACCTAGACTTCGGCAAAATGCTAAGTGAGATATAGGTACCAAAGGTGCTAAGGTTAATATATTTTTTTATAAATATATTTCTAAACACGTTGCTAAATCAAATATAATTTCAATGTCTGGAGCTAAGGTTCTTGTTTTCTTTATTTAATGAATCTATCCCCTAAGCAATTTCTCTTAATTTAATATACTTAATTGCTTTTAATTTTTTTTAATGTAGGCAGATACATGTTTGGCGTTAGTGAGGTTAGTTTTTATATTTTATTTTGTTCAAAATGTATTAGTTGTATTGTATTTGTATGATTCTATTATTCACTATAGTGCACTATATTACCGGTCACGCAGCTACAATCTGGGTTTCTTTAACTTTTAGCCAGTTTTAATTTCGCAGATAATCTCTAGATAGACATGCTTTATTTCCGTATGGTATTGTGCCATCAAAATTTGACTCACTATAATTAGAAGCTGGAATATATTCTCAAAATCCTAGGCACATAGAAAGACCAGCAATTACATACCTCCAACTCGAGGGAAATTTTCTTCTCTCCAAGTATATAATATTCTTCACTGTTAACAACACTACTGTGAAACATTTTCTTTAAATCCATCAGTAAGCTTACTACACCGAAAGAGGTTGAACTTGTACTGAAATCTACAATATATTTTTTCTCACAATAAAGCGTTGCCTTTAATCTTAAACCTATAGTAGCGAGTTCGATTCTCGCCTGGGCAAATAGGAGTTTATTTAGTGACGAATTCATTAAATAAAATCCTTAACCCCACCCTGGCTAGAAAAGGGTGGTAACCTGTAGATAACTCACCCCAATTAGCCATAGTAGCAAAAAGTGGACGTTAATAAGTAAATAAAAAAATATTCCTAAGCCTCCATGTGTCGTATTTTGTAATACGATTTTTTTTTTAATTTTAACTGTTTTCTGTCATAAATGGGTAACACATAGTTTTAAACTCCGTCGCTGGGAATCTATTTCAGTTGTCTTTTGCGGCATATCTCCAGCGGTGGCCCACGATATTTCCAACCGGCTTCTTCTGTTGGCCATGTTTTGTGTGTGCTTGTGGCAGCTCTAATGAATGAATAGGCCACCACACCATAGACCCTGCTGGAGATATGTCGCAAAAGACAACTGAAATGGGTAACAAGTATATACATTAATTTAAATATGGGTCTCAATCATGACATCTACTATGTCTGATAGATAAATATTTAAATAAAGTTATTTGAAATTGCTTGAATAGCATGACCTCAAGAACTGATGCCCTAGAAAGAAAATCTGCTTACAATTGTTTTGGCCTAGAAATTATACTTTGAATGTATAAACTTTGAATAAAACACCGACACTATCTGCACCTAATGAAGTGAATGGCCTTCCGACGAGATAAAACTTTAACGCTGGAACCGATTAAGTCTCTACACTTAAGGCTTCAGAGGGTGATAGAGATAAAAGGGAAAAGCAAGCTATTTAGAGGGAGACTGCTGACCTCACTCCAGGATTCCAGTGACTGGAGCTGGAGAAAGGAGGAAGGGACCACCCCTGACCCTGACCCCGCTTTAGAGGTCAACACCATTCGCGAGCCCCAGTTTATTGTTCCAGTCCAAAAATGCACGAGGTCATGTAACATTTTCAACTTTTTTCATTTCAGTGCGTAATGACAGACATATTTAAGATTTTACATTTTCCTTCGGACGATTTCATCCATTCTACTTTTAATTATTTAGGTATTATATTACTTATTTCTTATATATGATCACCTCATAATTTCAATTTTAAGGTTGCAATATACAAACTCACGGATTTTTTAAGTACTTATAAACTACTAAAACAAAATTCATTTCTTTCCCATAAACGGAGGAAAATCTGGTCCGTTCAAATCTCTCTCTCTCTCTCTCTCTCTCTCTCTCTCTCTATATATATATATATATATATATATATAGGTCTGTTAACACTCTAGCGGTCGCAATTTTTGTTTAATCGTCACCAAACTCGGTATTTAATCGTTTTATGTAAAAAGGAAGTTCAAGTTCGTTAACGGATGAAATCGGACGAGTGGGAGGGGGGGGGGTTAGATAGAGGGGGGACATTCGAAATATTTCCGTTACTATACATAGGATCGAAATATTGTATAGAACCAATTTTATTGCAAATGAAATTTACTATAAATATTGTCAAATACATTTATTCTCTATCTTGAATATTAACCGAGATATTTGCATTTTTATTAAGTGTAACGGACGAGCTATGGCCGCTTCTATTCGTACCCGCAGAAAGCTAGTTCGGGCGTTTCCGTAACTGTTCGGCACTCGTATGGACATTTCTCTATTGTACAACTTTACTCGGGAAATCTGCTTAGTTTACGCAGCCCCTGCGTGACGGACATTTTCTAGCCAGGCGATACTTGAAACATCACTTTGGTAGGAACATGTGTCCCAACACATATTATTGTGTTGTTGTGATATTAGGAACTTTTTTTCAAATATAAATTTTTATAGAGTATATTTAAAAAATATTGACATAACTATATTATAACATAACAGGTGGATAAGTAAAGTTTCTCTTGTGACAATTTCAGCTTGTTCAGGGAACACGGGGTTAACAATACTTAAAATTCTCCTTGGATGGGCGATATTTTGACCTCTTACCTTATATATATATATATATATATATATATATATATATATATATATATATACACACACACACACATACATAGTTTTGTACGAACCCTATTTTCTGTCATCTCCTTAGTAGAATCAATGAGCATTTTATTTTTCGTGAAATAGAAATAACAAAAGTAAGTATAACCTCGTTGGTGCTCGCTGGATAAGTCCTTGTCCGCTGTTTTTCTTGCTTTGAGCCATTACTGCTAAATACAGAGTCCCTTTATGAGACTGCTGAGACGTGCAGGAGGAAGCACTTATTGCACATATTGCACATGTCGTGCTGCACATTCACATACCGACCACACCCGACCGTTCCGATTTCCACTGACCCAATGTGTCAAATGCCTTCTTATTCCTTCTAGAATTTGACTAGTCATTCAAAAGATATTTAAAATGCCATTTCTACTAGTATCAAGTACAATTTTATAATGCGGTGGGAATCATTGCAGCCTTCTTGATTTTTTTAAAAAGGCAATATGTATTCAATGCCTTGTAAGACGGTTATCCCAAAATAAAGTAAGTGCCATCATGGATATAATCTTCACGACTAAATTAGTTTCATTTGGTTTCATATTTGTAATGTTCAATTATCCTCAATTTTTGTTATTGTCTTTAATTTTAAATTTACATAATTTTATTGTATGACTAATGCTCGTCATATTTTAGTTGCTAGGTCTTCATTAAAATAAAATCGATTATCAAACCAAGATTCTCATATTTCAGTATGCCATCCAAAAAAGACACCTAATAAATGAAAAAAAATAAAGTACTTGTCACTACAGCCCATGAAGAGCCAGAGTATTGTTGTGCCATTGCTAACCAAAGATAGCTCCAACTTTATTCAAGTAGCTATACAATTGCTTACAATATGATGAGTAACCGTAAGCTAACTAAAACATTCCGTTACGGAGGGGCAGCGAGAACTAAGCTGATTTCCCATGTATCTGAAAACGTAAAAGTTCTTTGAGAACAAACAATATTTGGTATTAAGGCTTCAAATAATTTGCTTCGTAATATTACAGCTTATTGTTGATATGGCATGAGTAGGAATGGGAGTTTACTGATGGCCAAGAACTAAACTGCAAATTTTTCGGTTATAATCAAGCTAATGAAAAAAACATAACAAAATTTATAGAGCATTACATTTGCAATAAAGGTGGTTCTATATAATATTTTAAACCGACTTATAATAGCAGAGATATTCCTAATTTTCTAAATTCCCCCCTCTAACCAGCCCTCCCAAACTCCAAAATTTTCCGATTTTAGCCATTAACCAACTTGATCTATTTTTTTTAAATAAATTGACTAAATGTCGAGTTTGGTAACGATAAAACAAAAACTGCGACCACTAGAGGGTTAGAAGACAAATATATGTATATAGTTTTGAACGGACCTCATTTTCCACAAAACCTAAGTAGGATATATATACAGTTTTGAACGGACCTCATTTTCGTCATCTCCTAGGTAGGATCGATGGACATTTGAAGAAACAATTCGAAAATTCCGTCATGCGTACAACCTCAATAGCTGATTTCCCTTAAGGGAAATCTGCTAAAAGCCTTGTCATCTGCAAGTATTATAATATGCTGAGTCCACTATCAGAGGCCACATTCCATCATCAGTGCCTGCTGCTTAGAAGTGTGCAGTCTGAAGCATAACAGCCGGGTGACTGTTTGGTCTCTGAATGTGCACTCTCCATATTGCAGCACTTGTAGAGAAGACATTTTAGCATTTCCTATAGAGGAGTCAGCTATTGAGGTTGTACTCATGATGGGATTCTCGAAACATTTCTTCAAATGTCCATCAATCCAACCTAGTAGATGACAAAAATAAGGACCGTTCAGAATAATATGTTTATATGTGTGTTTATATATATATATATATATATATATATACTTGTTTGTTACCGCTCTAGCGGCCGCAATTCTTATTTGATCCTAACCAGACTTGATATATAAGCGTTTCATACAAAACTAAAGGTCGAGTTAGTTAATGGGTGAATAAAACCATTGGATGGGGGGTCTAGAGTGGGAGAATTTAAAAAATTCAGAAATTCTCCATTATTATAGGTAGAATTGATAAATGGCATAGAACCAATTTTATTGTGAATAAAATGTACTATAAATATTGTTATATACATTTTTTCTCTAACTTTAGGTTTCAACGGAGATATTTGCATTGTTTGTTTTCGGCCTAATATAAACCACTCCCCCCCCCCTTCTACTCGTGTCATATTAATAATTAGCTGTTATATTATGAAGAACTTTCTTTGAAGACCAAATAATGTTCTCATTAAACTTTTACGATCTGAAATAAATGCACTTGACGCACGTGGGAAATCTGCTTAGTAAAGGCAGTCGCTTTTTTTAATAATATAAATAAGCTCTTTATATTGCAAAAGAAAAAAGATTTTTTTTAAGAGTACAAACAGAATTATGGAGATCAGATTCAACAAAAAAAAAATATAAAGCAGGGAACCTTAAAGAACGGCAAGAGTCCTCGGTAAAGATAAGTGTCGCTAAATGAGTTCAAGAGCCGGCTGGTATGGGTTAGGAATCAGCTGATAGAGCGGTGGCCCTGGCACGGAGAAGAGCTGGGCCACCTGTGACCTGAAAGAATGTAGCCGGTGTTGTAATAGTCAGCTGGGGTGAATGAACACCGTCATTCATGTGCAGCCCAATAATGGGACGTCATTACACACTCTGCCACTGCAATCGATATACACTCTGCTATTAGATGGCTTCCCATCTGATGAAACATCTTTGTCGGTGTTCTAACACACAGCACTTCCATTGTGAATCTTTTATTATAGCTGGGAACACTAGCCTTCAGCCATTGTCTTACAATATAGTCGGAATAAATGTATTCCCACGTGGTGTTTAATTAATTATTGCAGGGACCTCTTTGTCAGGGAATGAAGGGGTAAGCATAAATAACACTTGGATGAGTGGTAATTACTAGTGAGAATTCATGTAGTTACTCGCTATGTTTGACTGTCAAAGCTCAAAATGTCAAGTACCTTTTAGCAGATTTCCCTTAACGGAAATCAGCTATCGAGGAAACTCATTAGCCATTTTCAAAATTATTCTTCAAATGTCCATCGATCCTACCCAGGAAATGATGAAAATGAGATTCGTTCAAAATTATATATATATATATATATATATATATATATATATATATATATCAATTGTACCTTCGGTGATGTCAAGGAACTAAAACGATATTTTCATATTGTTGATAAGAGTAAATTGAAAGCAGAAGATAAGTTAGGAAAAATCCAGCCCATATATGACCGTATGAATCAACAATTGATAAAATTCAGTAATTTTCACCAAACCTTGAGTTTTGACGATGCCATGGTCCCATGTAATGGACACCATTCATGCAAGATGATTATCAGAGGAAACCCAATTCGGTTTGGATTCAAGATATGGATGTTGTACTCTTCCAATGGATACCCTTATAAAATGGAAATTTATTCTGGCAAGAAAACAGGAGTGCAAGAACCTCTAGGACCACCTATAGGGTGGTAAACGAATTGTTGACGGTTGTGTTGAATCCGTTACAAGTTGAAGTGATTTTCGATAATTTTTTTTCTTTACATGTCTTGCTAAAGAAACTTACATCGATAAATATGAAAGCTACTGGAAGTATACGTGAAGAACGAACAGGTTGTTGCCCTTTAGAAGCTGTGAAAGTGGTGGACAAAAAGGAGAGAGGAAGCTACGACTTTAGGAGTGATGTCAACACTTATATTTGTTGATGGAAAAATAGCTCTGTGCCCACAGCAGCCTCTAATTGCTGTACATATGATCCCATAATTTTATTTGTGAATTTATTGAGAAATACAATTTTTAAAGAAAATAAAACGCTCTTTTTCTTTTCTAATTTTCTTGCCCTACCTTATTGATTAGACCCCTCAACAAGCCATGTTCCCAATTGGGAACATTTAAAAAAAATGTAAAAAAAAACAATTTTTTTTGTAATGGTCAATAAAATATTTAAATATAAAAATAAGAAAGGGAACCGACCACAACACTAGTTGACCATACATCTAAAAAGTCCGTCACGCAACTAACTAAGCAGACGTATTTTCATTTATCTCAAAACGTAAATAGAATAAATCTTAATACAAATAAAAGTTCCTATAAATGTTGTTATATACATTTATTCTCTATCTTGAACATTGAACGAGACATTGTTAAGATTTGAGCCTTCAGTAAACCCCAAATTCTACTCGTGTTACATAAACAATACTCTGTTATAAAATAAACCATATTATTCGAAGCATAAATAACAAATATTGTTTTCCAGAGACCTTTATTATACGAGATAGATGCAAATATGTTCTTGTGCTCCTCCCCCCGTCTTAAATTCTTGGACTACTAAAATTTGATTGATTGCGATGAAAACTATTCTTATTCATTATAAATTAGAGTACTAGGTATAGTACATAGTTTTCAATAAAATGAATATGTTATATTCTGATGTTTCAGTTATTTTTTTTCTTTCCGGTGAGCCGTTGGCAGAACTGTTTGTTTACATTTGTGGTGCTTCCCACCGGCAGGGGATAGATTTCTTATTACCCTTTGTATTTATTCACTTAATATTCACTGTGGTGTTGTGTTACCAGTATGTAGGTTTATCTATTATTAAACTTCACGAGGGAAATATGCTTAGTTTACGCAGCCCCTGAGAGACGGACGTTTTATGCATTTTGCATTGTAGTTTTCAAGTGCCCAACAGCATATAGCAAGTAGCTACCAAGTGTGCTGAAGCTAAATAAGGTTTGTTTATATGTCAGTGGCCTAGTGGTCTACATTGGGCCACTACTGGACATTCCAGTCCGGCCTGGAACTGGAAAACTTTCACTAGTTGCGGTAGCTATGAGAAACATCTTGCGACAGACGTTTGTCTTCCTTCGCGATCCACGTTCTTATTTGTTTAATGAAGGCGTCAGCTAGTCACTGGGAACATTCCATAACTATCTGTCTATCTAACTGCCTACCTATTTATCTAACTTTATATATATATATATATATATATATATATATATATAATATTTGCATTTAACAAGAACATTGCTTGCTGTAGCAATATGCAATATTGTTAATAGAACGACAAGGTTTTTTTTTTTCGTTTTTTTTTTACTCTTTTTTTCATGTTTTCAATTCTGTAGTATCCCTGCATTGAAACAATTTATTTCCCATTCTCCATCATATATATTCATGGGCTTTCTGCATTTTCTTTCTACACAACATAAAAACTTAAATTTCATTTATGGATTTCAACAAAGTAAATAAAAGTATTATGAATGTATGAATGTATTTAGCCTTTATTATAAAGAGTAAAGTGAAATAATAGTTTACAAAGTTAATATTTATACATGATTATAAGGTAAAAAAATACAGTAATAAACAATATGGCTTACATACTTTGAATTTAGAAAACCACTGGTGGTTCACTCTTTATAGGCCTTCCCTGAAGGGAGTACGGTCTAACTTCCCGGAGTGACCAACTCCAAAATAAGTATTATAAAACGATAAATAAAATTAATAAGGATAGAGTATGCAATAAATGCCTATAATAAATTATTATTTATTAACGTCCACTTTTTGCAACTTAGGCTAATCGGGACGGGTTATCTACAGGTTACCACCCTTTTCTAGCCAGGGTGGGATTTTAGTATAATAAATTAGGAAAAAAGTAATAATTGAGATTAATGAAATGGACAATTAAGTGAAAAATGAAGACTTATGTTCAGCTGAACTCCAAAGGTCTTTAAAATGCCCAATGTAGTAGTTATGTTCAAACAATAATTACAGTATGTTTTTAGGGAGAGAACAGTTAAAGAATAATGTTTTTATTAATGTCCTCGACTGTTTGTCATAATGTTTACTAGAGATACATCATCATCTAAAGGCAAGGCCATGTAGTTGCAACAATTGTACTCTCTCAAAAGCTGCTGTTTTCATCTTCGTATGCTTACCGAAATCCATAATAATTCTTCAACAAAGGATTTTGTAGGCCTCCATCATCCCCTATGCTCAGGAAGTTTCACCCTCCTTTTTTCCATGTCCATTGATGGGACAAACTCCTTCTGAACTTTTACGTTGGATTTTTTTTTTAAGTCCAACTAGTCAAATCCACATTTCCTTTGCTTCCAACTTATTATATACCGTGTTTTGGAGAGACAAACTTTCGGTTGCGTATAGCAGTTCACTTACATGCAATGACTTATGAAACATTCAATAGTATACAGTAGGCTCAAAAGTTTGTCCTGGGACTACCTCTTTTTCTTTTCGTACTTCCTTCTGGTGTATCTTCTTAGGCAACCTGACGAGTTACATTCTTACAACATACCCAATATCCCTTGCCTACCCTTTTTGATTTCGCTAATGATGTCAGATTCGCACTACAACTCGACTAGTTTGGCTTCACTTCTGTCTCATCACCTGTACTCTTCCATGACAGGTCCAATGCATTTCGAAAGGCTCTTGTTTTCACAACCAAAGACGACCGTTTTCTTTTGTAAGAACCCTCGTTTCACTGCCTTACTTCACCACGGATCATCTTTTGTATATCCATTACTTTTATTTTCCGAGAGAGGTTCGAAATAATGATGTGTCCACGCCTGACTCAGGATCTTCCTTGATCATTACAACAAAGCTTCAAGACAGAGTTTGACGGACTTAATATGTACATTATAGTTTAAAACTGCATATACGTGTGTTTATATATATATATATATATATATATATATATATATATATGAATGTAATGAACCTAATTTTTGCAACCTCCTAGGTAAGATCGTTGGACAATTAATGAAATTCTTCGAAACCCATGTACAACGACTATAGCTGATTTCCCCCTAAATGCAAACTTAGTATCTCTTTCAGGTTTCATATATTTTATTTTTATATGCCTGTTTCATTCACCATTACAATTATACTTTAATAAATTGACAAAGAATATTTACTAGTTAAACATATTAGTATTCAAGTGAAATTTTGCTGTTATGTTCTTTATTAGCGTCCACTTTGTGCTACTGGGGCTAATTGGAAGGGGTCATCTACAGATTACCTCTCTCTTCTAGCCAGGGTGTACTAAGAATTTTCAGGTCGTACTCATGACGCGATTTTCGAAAAATTTCTTCAAATGTCCATCGATTCTACCCAGAAGATGAAGAAAATGAGGTCCGTTCAAAATTATATATATATGTCTGTTAACGCTCTAGCGGTCGCATTTTTTGTACCACTCGATATTTAATCGTTTTATGTAAAAAGGAAGATCAAGTTCGTTAAAATCGAACCTGAGGGAGGAGGGGGGGGGGTTAGCGGGGAATTTTGAAAATTCGAAATATCTCCATGATTATGCGTCGGATCGAAAAATCGTATAGAATCAATCTTATTGCAAATTACATTTAATATAAATTTTGTTTCATTCATTTATTCTGTATCTTCAAGATTAACCGAGATATTTGCATTTGTATTGTGTGTGTGGTCGGCCGAAGTCGGCTACATTCGGGACTTTCCGCCGAAAGCTAATTCGGCCCTTTCGTAACTGTTCGTCATGAATTGGTTTAGAGATTCGTTACTACTACTGTTATTAGTAGGCAGATTTCTCTAATGTAAAACTTCACTTGGGAAATCTGATAGTTTACGCAGCCCCTGCTTGACGAACCTTTATTTAATGAGTTCGTCAATAAATGATTTCATAATGCCCAGGTGAGAATCGAGCACCCAACTCTAGATTTACCAACTGAGATTAAGACCACCACCTTAACCCATTTGACTACCCTGAGAGCAATTTGAAGGTATACTTATGACTCATGAAGAAAAAATGATAATATTAATTTCACATCTTAGGACGTGAATTATTCATAATGCCGTACCCGCATCTAAAGTTGTTAATACAAACAACATGCCTACTCAAATATATTTCTCCCCTTTCCCTCCAGTAGGGGTGCATAGACATTATTTAACAAACCCTTGAAGAAATAAATTTCCACTCCTTTATGGAAATCGAATACAGGACTAAATGATTTACGAGCACACATACTGTATATTGTCAGACATATCGGTCCTTGGCCCACTTCAATCTCTATTTATTGCATGACTTCTGTTATATTATTATTAGGCTTTAATCTACAATTACAACAAATTAATAAAGATTATAAGAAACTGTTTCAATAAGTATTTGATGTGGAGTTAATACTCCATCTCCTATTTAAAAATGTTTCTTATAACGGAAGAAATAAATCAAAGAATGTTAGAAGATGTCAACAGTGGGGTATTGGTTTTTAATTCATATGCTTAGTTTAACATTTAAGTTTAGGATATTACGTAGATATCAGCTATTGAGGTTATACTCATGTTTTTTTCAAAAACATTCTTCAAATGACCATCGAGCCTACATTAGAGATGACGAAAGTGAGGTCCGCTCAAAATTTTATATATGTTTTCTGTTAACGCTTTAGTGGTCTCAATTCTCTAGTTGTTCCGCTGAAACGTACGGGTGGGGGTGGAGCGCTAGAGAGGTTTTCCGGAAATTGCGAATTTTTCCGTCGATACGAGATAAATAAAAAAATGTGCAATCAATCTTGTTACAAATGTAATTTCCTGTAAATGTCTTTCTAAACATATTTTCTGTATCTGTAATAAGAACGGAGATTTTTTTCATATTTCGGTACTCAGTGTTCAGTAATTCCCATTTCTACTAAGTAATTTTAACTTTGTACAACTTACTCACTGTACATCTCATTCCAGCTGGTACTTCGACTCATGATAAAATGGGCTTCTAAGTAAGGGAAAAATAGATGATGAGATGACAAATCTCGTAGGAAATCTGCTTAGATTGCACAGGGCCTGCGTGACTGTAATTCTCTTATTCCTAAAATCTTGCGTTTCATAAATTCTTCATTAGAATCCGAGTTTCGAGTCGTATGATACTTATTTAAAAACGCCAACTTAAAGAGACTTACTCTGAGACTGATTACTGGAGATTTCTATTTCATTTAGCTCAGGATCGACCAAGAAATTCATGTAGTGGTTTTCCTCTAAATAAACACCTAATATATCAAACACTAATTTAAGAAAGCTACAAATATTTCCAAACAAATTTCTGAGAATTGTACAAGAATAAGAAAACTACATCATATTTCAAACTTACCAATGTTAAAGACATACATCCGTAAGCTAACCACTAAGTTTTTCAAATCTTGTAAACACAAAAATAACCCACTCATCAATGAAATAGGTAATTATAGCAAACAAAGCACTCCAAGGTACGTGCACAAACGAACTAAGCACATTTTACTCTAACATAAGAAACAGATTGAATAAATGACCAGCAGGCTATGCTAAAGACATGTAACACCTTTATCTTAATCCATACGTTACCTCTAATCATATTAAATAATCATAAGAAAGTATGTACCTGTTAGTATTATTTGCTCATGAGATCACTAAATTTGTAAATTTTTAAAATAACTGATATTCTCTAAGTTGCAATCTGACTGCCAACTATTAGTCAATTGCATTTACAAGTAATCTTCTACTTAAATAGAAAATTTTATTTTATGTTTCTTTTTGTAATATTACAGAGATCAGAAGGAACACTATGAATTATTTTGTAAATTTCTTGTTATTCAATAAAGTATATTTATTAAAAAACCCAACAAAAAATGAAAATCGGGAGTCCAGGTCCTGGGTCCATTAACAGAAAATCATTAAATCCTAAAGAAACGGAAAAGGGAAGAACGAGGATCATGTCATTCATTTGCTTACCATTGTATTCTGTATAGTTCTGTCTGTATAGAATCCGAAATATTTATTAGTATTCCTCTCAAGGCTATAATTGTTCGAGAACCATTACTCCACAGCCTGCATAGGCTGTAAAACGATAAGCTTTAAGCACTATTAGTGAACTTGCAACAACTTTATTGGGATTATCATGTTCACTATATAGCATCATGTCAATGACAAGGAAGAAACTAGCTTCCAAATGATTAGCATCTCAATATACTAATATAGAATCATGACGTTAAACCTGTGGTTATTATATTTATGACACATTTTCGAATGGTACATATATTGCACTCAATAAATCCATACTAAAACAAACCGATATTCTACAGATTGTAGGTAACGCTAGTAAAAGTGCTATCTTACAAGTACCACATAAAATAAAAATAATTCTTTTAGAAGCCTTTTGCATAAAGTGGGGTATACATAATCAGGTATAATTGTACGAAAGCTTAACAACCTTCTTAAAGTATTTCAGCAGAAATATATTTGAGTACCTCAAAAGTACGTTCACCTTTCACTTCCAGTCACTGATTACGGAACATAGAATCCAAACAAAAGTTCAAAGACATTTTTGTTACACAATGGGGTCTTAAATGGCTAAGCCAGAGAGGCATATTACCATAAATTGTTTAACAATCCATTTTTTGCATAATCTTACACTTATACTAAAGACAAAATTTTTATGAACCTGTAAATGACAACATTTGGGTCTACTAAGACATTTGAGGATTAGCTCAAAACAACAACGGGGACAAATACAGGTACGGCATTAATCAAATAAACATTATTGAGTTCAGAATGTAAAACCTCAATTGATGACGCCACACAAAACATATTTACATGTATTTAGATCGGTCGAAACCAATATTTGGTAATTAAGCTTAGTATGAAAGGTGTCATGATATATTAACTTGTTAACTTGAGTTGAGTAGGGGTTTATTAAATGCTAAAAAAAAACACAAATGAAACGCTTAATATGCAATATATGAAAAACATACGTTTATTTGTATACAACAAAATTTATAGATAAATAAAGTTACAAAAAGATTCGTTCTATAACTTTTTTGATCGGACTTGTAATAACAGAAATATTTTGAATTTTCAATGCGGATATATAATCAGTTTTTCTATGGGGCTTGAGATATTCATGTCAACTGTCGTCTCACTTGGTAAATCTAGAGTTGTGAGTTCGAATGTTACATGGTTTATAGGAATTTATTTAGTGATTGGCTCATTAAATAAAATCCTTAGCCCCACCCTGGCTGGAAAAGAGTGGTAAACTGTTGACAACACGTCTCAATTAACATTAGCAGCACAAAGTGAACCTTATTAGCAGTAACAAATACTTTGGTAGTAGATCGCGTGTTATGTGCACATCATCTTGTCCATGACTAACGCGTATATCCTAAAGATCCATACCTCTTATAACGTTTTCAATATGTATTAATTTTAAAGTTAAAAAGTCTTGGAAATTATTTTCATTTCGTTCTGAATTATTTTTAATATTTTATTCCGCATGCCGATTTTCTATCATGCCCATTTAACTGTAATCGTTACAATGGTCTTGATAAGCCATAAATGGTATATACACTTGTCTTAAGAAGTATGTGAGAGCACCTCACCTCTAGGTAAACTGACATAAGCAGGAATACCCATCGAGACGGAAACAGATTCTTAAAATGTTTATTGTTCATCCAAGCCAAAACGAGTGTTTTTGATAAATAAGATGTATTCTATGGCGTTCATTGGCACAGAACTGCTGATGTAAGCAGTCTATTTTGGACAGACTTATACAGTAAAGTCATCCTACAGGTCCCTGTCAGTTCCTGTTATTCCTTCCGTCATTCATGTACATATAAATAAAAAAAATATTATTATTTATTTGAGAAGCCGCTACAATGGCGATTCATCTTTTGACATATTTGAATAAAATTTTACAAAATTATATAAATATTAAAAATTTTACAATGCTAAATGTTATAAATGTACAAAATAAATAGAACCATGCCGCTACAATGGCGATTCTTAACATGCTAAAATATAATAAATAAATATTAAAAGTTATACACAGCTAACATTTAAAAATGTATAAAATAAATAGAGTGGACAAAACTAAACATAAATTGTTACTATATTTATAACTTAAGGAAAAAAACAAAAAAAAAACTAAAAGAAAAACTATAAATAGTTAAACTGGAAGAAGGCAAAACTTATATTCCACAGCGCTTGCTATATATGACTTTCATAATTGTAGATAATAGCTTTTATATTTCATCAAATAATCCATTATTTCTTAAATACTTAAAAACATCATCTATAAATTGGCTACTGTCGGCCATTAGTTCACATACATTTGTGAGCCATGGGTACGTTTTCACTTGTGTGCAGTCAGTTAGTATGTGTTTTACAGTCAGCGTTCTGTTGCAGTAGCGACATATAGGTTCATCTTGTCTGCTCATTAGATATGGATGTGTTAGTCTAGTGTGTCCTGTGCGTAGGCGTGTAAGTACGATTTCTTCTCTTCTAGAGTGTCTATTACTTGAAGTCATATAAATCAAGCCTTCCTGTTCACGATAGTACAACACACGGTGTATCATATACATACATAGTTTTTATGGAAACGTTAGTTAAAATGATGTTGATTTATGCAGTGACCAATTCATTAAATATAATTCTTAGCCCCATGCATAAGAGAAAAGAAAACAATTTATATAAACAGTGTCGGTTAGCCTTAACAATAAAAAGTGGATATTGATATATCTTTGTAATTTTAATGATTCATGTAGAGTAACACTTAAATGTAGTTAATGTACATAAATCGAACCTAAGGTAATTGAGGAGTTGCATCTTTTTAGTCTTCATTACTAACTGAAATCCCATTTAGCCTCATCTTATGATTCGCAAGTAAAGGGAGAATGTCTTTGTCCATGAACAGTGGAGTTTTTTCTACACATTTTTGTGGTTGGAGTTGGTGTTTTGGTTCGGTAGACAGTTTCATGAAAGGAGACGATTGGAATTATCAGCCTCCTTCAATTTTCAGGAAATTACCAGCCCTTTTCAAACACGAGAAATCAAGAAACACTTCTCCTAATTTCATTGTTATAATATACCTGTTCTATCATCTTAGGAGTTGATTTCGTTCACCAGCAATGGATTGAAATGATCCTAAAGATAGTTTTCAATTTTTCCTCAGATCCTAAAACGTCCCGCATGAAATTATGTCAGGGCTTCCATCAGGTAACTAAATAATAAAGAAACTCAAAGGCTCAGGTCTGTAAGGACGATGACTTTTCCTGTGACATACATATGAGTCATATGATGTCGAGTGGATTCTTGACGAACAAAACTCTTTCTTTTGCAAGCCCGGACACTTCCTCTTCAGCATGGCCATGACTGAATATTTTTTCAGCCTTTCCTTACCGCCCACACGACACCAAACATTTCTTTGGTGTTACGTTTAAAATAACTGAGTGTGGTAATTTAGGGGACAAAACTAATATTTATTTTTTTGAGAACTTTTCATTCATTTCCCATTTGGTTTAATCAGAATATGAACAAAGCAAGATGGCTGGCCAAAGACGCGATAGAAACTCAACGCAATTGGTGCTGAATTTTAAAAACTCACTATTGTTAATTCAAATACAGGACGGTCTCGATAATCCGAACACGTAGTTTGCATGACCTGTTCGGATTATCAAATTGTTCGGATTAACAAAGGTATAATTTATAAATAAAAAAAAATCACAAAATAACGAAAATATTTATATTAAAAAGTAAAATTTTGGTTCTTTTAACGTTTTTGAAAATAATTGTATAAAGTTGTCTGAGTTTCTGATTTTTTTGACAAAGAATACGCCTGGTCTCGCAAATTCCTTAAAAGTATCAGGCTTTCATAGCCGATATTGCATCCATTCGCCCACTCCAAGCTAGTATTAAAAGCCTTCAACGCGTTCCCATGACTTATCTAAAATAAAAAATAAAAGGAATGTAAAGAAATTTCCCTGTATAATACATAATAATAATTAATAATAACTCCCTCCCTTGTTCGGATTAGCGGGGGTTTCGGATTACCGGGGGTTCGGATTAACGAGATCGTCCTGTAGTGTAGCTGATAGTGATGAGTTAGTTTATAGATCGGCACAACATTTGTTTAATGTAGAAGTCCATTTTGACCACCTCAATTGGCTATTTGGGTTTCCAAAAATATTTTGAAACCTAAAATATTAATCTTTGCTAAGGAGTTTATTAGCTTAATAAGGGGTAATAAGTAAAACACCTTCAAGTTCAGCGACAAGTATTGTCGGAACGCTCGCTGCTGAAATTTATAAGACAAGATTCGATGATGCTAGGAAGGTAGTGAAACATGCAGAGATGACTAATAAATGAGTTGAAGAAGAGAAGTGAATGCCTACCAAATGACTTTCTTCCGAAATTTTAATATTTGAGTGAAGTGGACTCTAATAATACTTTTTAATTCGTTCCACCATCCTCCGTATAGATATAGGCCTGACCGACAAATATCTTGAGCCACTAGGTTCAGCTAATGGCAAGTTAGTACCGAAAGTTATGTCTTTAGAATGATACTATATCCAAAGACACCATGGACCTCCAATAGCCTGTGAACTAAACTAATTAATTTATAAACGATTATTTCATTGTTTTAATGAACATGTTTATATTTTATTTTCAGAAATGTCGTCGGCACGAAGGGTCGAGCGGGAAATCCTAGAATGGATGAAATTCCTTTTTGAAATTATTTATGGATGCCTCATGTCGTTGATGTACATATTGAAAGAAGTGGTCGAGCTCATAGTACCAACAAAATCAAAATCATTGGCTGGTCAACATGTTCTGGTGAGTTCGGTCAATCATAATATTTTTTTTTTTTTTTTTTTTTTTTTTTTTTTTTTTTTTTTTTTGTAGTAATGCAGTTTAAGAACTTTTAACGTCCATAGCTTTAAAACATTTTTTCATCTTCTGTTTTGGAATATACTTCATAAATTGAGATTGTCTGGTTAAAAAAATACTATTTCCGTATTAAAGAGTAGAATTTCCGTTATTCTCTTCAGGATGATAACCTGAAGTCCAAACTTCAGGGATAAATAATAATGCGATTTCCGGTATGCTTTGAAAAACAAATTTATATTTAGAAGACAAAATTGAATCTTTTTTTTTATTTCCAAAGAACACGCTCCGCAAACATAACATGGCCCGAAGAAGGACAAAGGACCACTGTGTGCCGAAACCATTGACCCTTAACTTGATCTCAAATAGTCCTCATCAAACATTCTGACTGAACCTGAGTTTACGAGGTCTCACTCCAAATTGTAGCATTCCCGAGTACAAAATATTTTTCCTTCTAACATTTTTTTATTGGAGTTGAATTTTCCAAAAAAGAAAAACAAATCATTTTCCTAGGTAGTATATAATTTTAATCTAATCAAAAATGTACATTCCGTTTACGAAATAAGTCCAAATTTGCTCTCCGGCAAATTTTCCTCAGAAAACTCAAACATTAGTTAATATTTGTATTTTTCTGTTTTCTGCCTTGCTTATAGAGCCTATCCTTTGTATTAAATAAGTAACTTCTTGGGAATATCATTTCTGAAACATGTTGCAGTTTCTGCGTGACTGTTATAGCTGATTCAGGGTCTTCCTTATTTCATTCTGATAAGCAATTTTCCCGATGTCTCCTACGGAAAGCCGAAAACGTATGAATATTGTAATGTTGAACTGTCTTTAATGCAGCGGATCATCAACATTGACGAATTAAGTCCATTGTGAAATTAAATAAACATTATTCGTAATAGATAAATTTACCGAGAATATTATGTCATAAATTTGTATAGGTTAGCTAGCAGCTATCCTGATTGGCGTCAGCTGGAGAGGATTAACCCATAAACCTACTTTCAAAATATTTGTTCAAACGTCCATGGACCCATAGCAGACGATGACAAAAACTTGTCCCATCAAATATAAGTTCTTATTTTATCACTCTATTTACCATATTTCAAGTAAAATTGAGATCGTTTGTAAACGGCTAAAATGAGGCAAGGGGTGTGTAGAAGGTTAGATAATATTAAATATCTCCTCCATTAATCGTCTGATTGATAATTCTGTTAAGTAAGTCATCTGGATAAAGTAATATCCTAAAATTGTGGCTTTAAGTATTGCTTTAAGCCCATTCACGAAATATTGGAAACGAATAAGCTGACACGTTAGCACGGGAAGCAGCTCAGGATACAAAAATAAACCCAGAATTCTCTCTCGTACCATTCTCATACATTAAAAAAGACACGTACCGATACAATACATAAGTGGAACAGAGAATGGACGACATGTAACATATCTTACAGCTTACAACAATACATACAAAATATAACTCACAATAACTACAACACAATTAAGAGTCACCATCACAAATGCACACAATTTCTATCGGAACATGGACAGACACGACATTATGTAACAAGATTTAAAATTCAAGACAATGACAAATGTACTTGCGACTTACAAACAACAGAAACGTTTTTACATATACTTTATGACTGTTCAACATTTAATCAAAATAGATCAAATTAAATAAAGAACATAATTTTAAAAATTGGCAATAACCACCTCATAACATATTTAACAAATATAATAAAGAACTTATAAAGTTTATGAAAAGTATAGATATGGATGCAGCAAAAATACATTAGAATGTAAAGTTGATCGTGAGGAATGGGAATTATAATTCAGTATTTTACCTTACATAAACTCGCAAATTAAACATCGGTTGAGTTTAACTTTAATTGATGTGTTTTTATTTGTTCTTATTTTATTTATTTATTTTTTCATTTCATTTATTAGTTTTATTTGTAATTATCTTACTTATTTTAATAATTTATTTTATTATTATTTTTATATTATATTTGAGTAGATAGTTGATTAACGTGTATATGTTATAAAATAAAAATGTATTTAAGCGTAATAATACATGTAATATGCCATGTGGCAATGAGACATGTATTTAAATAAATAACTCCTCATAGGGTTTTTATGAGGAGAAAAAAAGAGTATTATTGTAGCTTAAATATTTATTACGTTATTCAGAACACTGTTTTGGGGCTCCACTTAATTTATTTTTAAAAACACTTAGCAATTTCAGGAATTTACATTCCCATCATCAGAGCGTTTACCGTAGGACGTGCCTAGAGAGATGCTACTTGCCTGAACTCTGCCGATGCACTCAAAGTGCAGGTGCACTTTAAATTGAGATGTCTTATTGAAGCAATGACAGGAGATTTTAAACAGGAAAGAAACAAAAAATAATAATGAGAAGATTAATTACTCTTTATAAAATGGAGAATTTCCTTCCAAGGTGAGAATGGGCAATAACATTGAACTTGTAGCAAGTCATGATGAGATGTCTTTAATATACCAGATGACGGCTCGGGTAATACTGACCTTAGAACGTTGCGTAGCTATTTGTCAAAGCCTAGCAAATGAGTGTTTAGATGAGGTTAACTCCATCATATTCCAGGGTCAATGACATGGTCACACCAAGCCTGAGTTGGACGTACTGGTTATAGAGCATACAACAATTATTTGTTTTGTTCAATAATTATGAATTCACAAATGACTTCATAAACAAATATTTTCTGTGAACCATAAGTGACCCAACAACACTTAGTCTCATGTCACTTTATGAATTTATAAATACACTACTTTCCTCTATACATGTTATTAACACTTTACATGTTTGTCTTCAAGAATACATTTAACCTAAATACTAAAAAAGTTGTCACTCCACTATCTTAAAGATATATTCATTTCCTAGTAGGACTTCGTCCACTCTTAGAAGAAGACAACCATGTGATACTATAAATAAATAAATAGTCACACTCAATATTGCTAAAATAAATATAATTGATGTTGTAATGAAAAATTCCCCTCAGAATTAACGCCATATATAAAACTAATTTATAAAACAAGTAAAAGCTTCTGTAACTGTAAATTACTTGAGTAGGAAGTTGAGAAAATACTGTTTAAGAGCTTAATATTTTATCGAATACATACATGCATTTATTTTAGCAACATTGCTTGTAACCATTTGTCGATTATATTACTAGGTTTTGTTATCTTCTCCGTTTAGATGAATCATGTCTGTTGCTGAAAGTAATATTAATAAATCAGTCCTAATACAAATGACTACTAAATCATGACTCACGTGTAAAAAGAAAATGTACAATTGTATATAATATGTATTAGGCATATACAAGGAATCATAATAAAAATACAAGGAAAATATATAGATATGAATGAAACAAAATAAAAATAGATAAAAAGAAACAAAACATTCACATAAAGAGGAACGAAATATATAAATAGACATGCAAAGCAAAAATACCAAAATAGTAATTATAAAATTTAGATTTAATAACTGAAAAATATATACTTCTTGAATTGCATAAGACCTCTAAATTTAAATGAATGATAAAAACGTATGTGCTGAATCTATTTTTTTATAAATTATATATATATATATATATATATATATATATATATATATATATATATATTATTAATAATAAAAAAAGAGAAATATATATTCTTGCAATAATCTGACTTTCATTAATTAAGTTAATTTTATTCTAAATTAAATTAGGCATTTAATGACAAAGAATAAATAAAATAGTAATTATTCTTAATCTCACATGGTAAACCTAGAGTGGTGAGTTCGATTCCCGCCTGGGCAGAGGAATGTGTTTAGTGACGGAATTCATTAAATATAATCCTTAGTCGTACCCTGACTAGAAAAGCGTAACCTGCAGATAACCCGTCCCAATTACCCTTAGTTGCAAAAAGCTGACGTTAATAAATAATTTAATTTAATTTTAAAAATAAAATTGAAATAATTGTAAAAAAAAAAACTACTAAAAACGAAATATTTATGTATATAATAAATTATACATATAGATGTCAAATTTTACTTATTGATGTTGTTTGTGGAAAACTCGGGATTTTGTTTTCTAACGGAAACCCGATAAATATTAAAATGAATAACTTCTCTATTGCAATATGTGTAGATATTGAAAATTTACACTTCTGCAAAAACCTAACTGAATTGTGAAAAGCCAGCAATGTCAGTATCAGAAAATGTTGCAAATTAAGGGAGGGAAGCAGGTGGTTTTTAAATGACTATTTAGTTCTCCGAAGCAGCCATAACAGTGAATATGGCTCGACTGTATTTGGGCTTGAACGCTGAACAAGGGACCTAGTTTTCAGGGCCATTTGTTATAACAGTTATGGCCACTTCAAAATTGGCTTCCCTTCCCTGGAATTGCTAGCTCACCGCTATAAAATAAAATACTCCCACTACTGAAAATAATGTACACTAGTTATAATAGACTTACACTGCATTATTAAATAATTCTTATACCAATATCATTCATAAATCCCCCTTAGAAATTTCTGGAAGTTTAGAAATTGTAAAAATTTTAAAAAAAAAGAAAAAGTTCATCACGAAGTATGTAAGTGCTGCATTAACTAAGTAGATTTTCCACGTACGTTAAGAATTTGCATTTACCTCATAACGTAAATGTTCAATGAGAACAATATTTGGCGTTTAGACTTGAAATAATGTGCTTTATAATATAAGTCTATTGTTAATATGTCATGAGTAGAAGTGGCGGTTTCCTCCAGGCCAAAAACTAAAAAATTCAAATATCTCAGTTAATAATCAAGATAGTGAGAAAATGTATACAAGAATATTCATAGAGCATTACATTTGCAATGAGATTGGAATTATACAATTTTTCGTTCAGAGGCATAATAACGGGGATATTAGGAGTTTTCGAAATTCACCACCTCAAATCCCCCCCCCTTCTCCTACTGGTTGGAATTCAGCCATTAAAGTACTTGATCTTTAGTGTTACAGAAAACGTTTAAATATTGTGTGTGGTAAAGATCATAGAAAAATGACGACAGCTAGAGCTCAAAGGCAAATGAATATATATATATATATATATATATATATATATATATATGTGTGTGTGGTGTGTTGTTCTTTTCGGAGTTTTGGTCAATGTTGGTGAAATGAATCTTAGTTTATGCCGATATTTCGAGAATCTTTATTTGCTCTTCCTCAGGGCTGTAAAAATTACATGTACTACATTATAATATTGCACATTGTTGTAAAAGGGTGTTTTTCCTTATTACTACTTACCAAGAATAAATATATCTATAGACTATTATATATTCTTATTGCACTATGACTAGGGTTATAGTAACCTTCCTTGTTTTGTTTACATAGCAGGGTCACAGCCTTTTGTATGTTTTATATATTTATAGTATGGTGTATTTGTTTGTTAAACTATATTATAATTGTTGTACTGTGGTTCTTATATTATTATACACACAGGAATGGTTGGGGTTTTATTCTTTTCCGCTTTCAGTAACCCCCCCCTCCTTCCCATGTTATATTAGTAATAAGCTATTAGGTATATCATGAACTACGTTATACAAGGTTAATTACGGAGCATTGTTTTCATTGAACTTTTACTTTATGAGATATATACAAATACATTCTGTTGATCCCCCTTCTTTTGTTCTTGGATTACTCAATTTAAATAATTGAAATTAAAATTATTCTGATTCATTACAAATTACAGCATTAGTTGATAGTTTTTAATATAATTAATGTATTATATTCAGATTAATGGTTTTTCTTTCCGGTCTAGAATTCAGGTTGGCTGGCCTGTTTGTTTATAATTAGTCGCTTTCCATTGTACATTTATTTACTTGTAACTGAAAGATTTATCATTAAGGTTTGTATTTATTCACTTTATATTCGCTGTGGTGTTACCAGTATGAATATTTATCTATTGTAAACCTTGCTTGGGAAATCTGCTTAGTTTACTCAGCCCCTGCGCGAAGGACTCTTTTGAATATCGTGCAATTAGTATAACCTCAATATGCTAATAGTCCGCCATTCAGGGATTTCATAAACTAATGTATGAAAAATTAATATCCAGCTGTTTACGTCTTTCAAAATCCTTTCGTTTCTCCCGTAATGAGAAGCTTTTGTAAAGAGGAATTAAAATTTAAAGTACACATGAGGCGTTTAATGCTACAAATTCTTATCTTATTTTATTAATTTCTTGTTATTGGAGATTAAAGACTAGAATATTTATTTTATTTTATTTTAGACTAGAATAGACACAACAAAGAATGATTGAAGTGGGCCAAGGACCAATAAGCCTGGCAATATACAGTATGTGTGCTTGTAAATCATTTAGTCCTTTATTCGATTTCCATAAAGGAGTAGAAATTTATTTCAAAATGGGTGGTTTCTTGGGGGAGGGGAATCTATTTGAATAGGTATGTTGTCCGTATTAACAACTTTAGATGCGGATTTGGAATCATGAATGATTCAGGTACTTACATGTGAAGTGCCACATATTAATATTTTCAGTTTTCCTTCATGAGTTAATAGAGTCAGTCACCCAAATTGTGCTCAGGGTAGCCAAGTGATATCAAGACGTTGGTCTTAATATCACTTGGTAAATCTAGAGTCGTAAGTTTATTCAGACCTGTGGAACTAATTAATTAAAATCCTTAATCCCATCCTGGCTAGAAAAGGGCTGTACCCTCTGGAATCCCGTCACCATTATCCTTAGTAGCACAAAGTGAACGTTAATAAAAAATAAAATATATTATTTACAGCTATGTCTGAGTTTTTATCGTGATTGTGGAACTATAAGTTCAGTTTAATTAATGATATTTAAATCGATGTAAAGATAGATTTTACAATATTTTTGAATACCTGAAGCTTATTTTTTAGTAGATTTTTAGATAATATCTTTAGATTTCTTCTACCACTCATGATTAACATCTCAAAAGCTGATTTCCTTTCATTCAAAATGTGCTAAAATGAAGGAAAGAAAGAAAATTTTATTTTGCCCCAATACAACTAAGGTATTATACACAAATTGTTACATGAGTTTTACAAAATTAAGATGTTTTGGTACAGCCTCGGACGTAGTCGTCCCTCAGTAGTTGTACCTAAATTGTAATAAGTGGCTCCACTTGACATAGGAAGGCAGGGATGATGTTTCCTTACAAGTTGTTGGATGTGAACTGAAATAGGAGCAACCTCCAATTCCCTGTGGATTTGGCTGTTCCTTACAAACCAGGGAGCATTTGCCGCTATCCGAAGTACTTTGCTCTGGAAGGACTGTATTTTGTTTTTGTGTATGTTGCTGATGCCCAGCCAGACTGGGCAAGCGTATGTTAATATAGGTAGTATAAGTGTTTTGCAAGTAGTGTTGCGCAAGTCAGTTTGAGTAGTGTATTTTTATTTATTAACGGGTATATTTGTGCTAGTCGTGTGTGTGCTTGTTGCAATTTAATGTGGATATGATGGCGCCATGTAAGTCGTGTGTCAAAATGTACTCCGAGATAGCGGATGCTCTGGTCCTTCGGAGTCCAAGGAATTGAGTGATGGCCTATTTTCAGTTCAGGAAGATCTTCGTTCTTGAAACGACGAAGAGCAAAAATCTTGGCCTGCGTTTTTTCGGGGTTCAACGAGAGCTTCCACTTCTTGAACCATCTTGAGACCTGGTCGGCTGCTCTTTGGAGATGGAGAATTGAAGTATTTGGGGTATTGTCTTGAGTGAGGAGGAGCGTGTCATCTGCGAAGGTAGCTAACACAGAATTTTCCACCTGCGGGATGTCACTGCAGTAGAGGATGTAGAGCAATGGGCTAAGTATGGATCCTTGCGGTACGCCAGCTCTGATATCCCGGTTCGTGCTGAGAGTGTTGTTTATTTTGACTTGAAATGTTCTTCCTTGTAAGAAGGATGCAATAATACTATATAGGTATGCTGGAGTGTTTCTAATCCTAAGTTTATGCAGCAGTCCTTCGTGCCATACAGTGTCAAAGGCATTTGAGACATCGAGGAAGAGACCCGTAGTATACTGCTTATGTTCAAATCCTTGCGTGATAACTTCCGCTACCCTTTGGAGTTGTTGAACGGCAGAATGATGAGGCTTGAAGGCAAATTGATGGTGAGGGATGAAGTCCATAAGATGATTCCTAAGTCTATCATTAACCAGGCGTTCTAGGAGCTTTCCCGTCGTGTTAAGAAGGCTTATGGGGCGGTAGCTTGCAGGGTTTCCTCGCGGCGTGCCTGGTTTGTGAAAAAATATGACGTGAGCGTGTTTCCACTTCTCCGGAAAGTACGCTCGTCTGAGGCAGGCATTAAAGATGCTTGTGAGGAGAGCAATACACTTGCGAGGAAGCTTCTTCAAAACTGCGTTGGTTATTTGATCTTCGCCAGGAGATTTCTTATGAGAAAGTTTGTGAATAATTGAGGCAATTTCTTTGGGGGATATAAAGTCAATGTTGTGGTTCGTCAGTCTAGTGTGTATGAAGGATGTGGATACAGTAGCGTCTGTTTCTGGGTCACTATAGTTTGATGTTTGGAATTTATTTTCTAGGTAATCTGCTAGTAATTTAGATTTGTCAGAGTCAGTTAAAGCTGTAGTGTCTCCATTAGTCAGTGAAGTTATTTCAGTAGTTTGGTTGAGTAGTCGTTTTGTCTCTCGCCATAGCGATGGGTCACCAGAATTCATGTTAGTCAAGTATGTTTTGTATTTGTTGATTCTATCATTGTCTAGTTCAAGTCTAGTTAAGCGAGATAAACAATTGACCTCGCGTTTAATTTCTGATTCCCTTATTCGTTGCCACCGCTTGCGAAGAATATTCTTTTTGTGAATAAGGTCCAGAATGTGTGTGGGCGTTATAGTGTGCGCCACCTGGCGATTGTAGGGGTTGGCCTTAAGGGTTGAATTTTTAATGGCTGAGTAAATATTGTTTGTAAAGGTCGTAATCGCTGTGTCTATATCGTGATTGGTTTGGTAAGAATTTGGGATAATGGTTTTGTCATGCATTTCGGTCTTAAATTTTTCCCAGTCAATGGGTCCAATAATGAGTCTTGTAGGTGGTGGTACTTGTTTTGGTCTGTCCTGGAATGTTATTATTACTGGAAGATGGTCAGAGTCCATTTCTGTCAGTGTGTCGTGGAATATAGGTAATTGGAAGTTTTGTATTACTGCTATTGCTAAAATGATAAAAAATTAATTTAATTTTTCATCTAGAATATGTTTAATTTAGTTTCCTTAAGGGAAATCAGCTATTGAGGTTGTACTCATGACGGAATTTTCAACATTTTTCTTCAAATCTCCATCTACCTAGTAGATGACGAAAATGAGGTCCGTTCAAAACTGTATATATATATATATATATATATATATATATATATATATTTGGCTGTTACCGCTCTAGCGGTCGCAATTTTTGTTTGATCTTTACCAAACTCGATATTTAGTCGTTTTATGTAAAAAGAAAGACCAAGTTTTTTAATGGCTGAAATCGGACTAGTGGGCGGGGGGGGGGGTTAGGGGTGGTTAGGGTGGATTTTCTAAAATTTGAAATATTTCCGTTACTATACGTCGGATCGGAAAATTGTATGGAATGAATCTTATTGCAGATAAAATTTACTATAAATATTGTTATAAACATTTATTCACTATCTTGCATATTAACCGAGATATTTGCAATTTTATGAAATCGGGGCGGACAACGGATGAGAGTGAATTTCCCACCAAAAAGCTAGGTCCGCCATTTTCTTAACTCTTCGGCTCTCGTGAAATTTCTCTATTGTAAAACTACTCGTGGGAAATCTGCTTAGTTTACGCAGCCCCTGCGGACTTTTATATCCATTATGTCTTAATTGATTACGAATTATATTCGGTAATATAAAAAAATTAAATATTGCATCAAACTGTCGGTTACTGTTTCAAAAAGGAATCTTAAGGGTGTTTTTTTTAATATAATATTCAACCACTTTTTTATACCTGCTTAATAGATTGTGAAAGACCGAAATTATGGCCACCATCATTATTAACCAGTTGTACTAGACCATTTTTATTAAAAAGTTGTATATAAAATTGGCAAGGATAAAAAAAATCTCCCTTTAACATAAAATGAAAAGTTTTACTTACCTGTTGGAATTTTTCTCTCATCTCATTAGACCTTTGCCCGCGTAATTCTCTATTTGCTGACACCATTTACTTACTGACATTATTTCATGATTTCCTCAGCGTACAAGGAAAATAGCATTTCTATTTGCTCATTTTGTTAGGAGTATAGTTGAGATTTGTTTGAATAATGCTATTTGTTCGTAGACAACCTCAGAACAAGGCGTCTTTACACTTCAGTTATTACACCTATGATTTACATATAGACCAGGTTTAGTTTTTGCTTTTAACCGATGAAAAACAACAATATTTAGTTTTAAATGTGACGCTCAGTATAAAATAATAGAATTTTTACAATTCTTCTTAACTAAACAAACGATAAGTAAGTGTCTTTCAGCAGATTTCCCTTAGGGGAAATCAGCTATTGAGGTCGTACTCTCTACCCAGGAGATGACGAAAGTGAGGTTCGTTCAAAACTATATATATATATATATATATATATATATATATATATATATATATATATATATATATATATATATATTTCTCTGTTAACACTATAGCGGTCGCAATTTATTTTTTTATCGATTATTTATTTAATTGTCACAAACTAGGTATTTAATCGTTTTATGTAAAAATAAAGATCAAGTTCGTTAAGGGCTGACATCGGACCAGTGGGAGGGGAGGAGGGAATTTCGAAAATTCGAAATATCTCCTATACTGTACGTTGGATCGAAAAATTGTATATAACCAATCTTATTGGAAATGTAATTTACTATAAATATTGTTATATACATTTATTCTCTATCTTGAATATTAATCGAGATATTTGCATTTTTATTAAGTGTAACGGACGAGCTATGGTCGCTTCTATTCGTTTCCGCCGAAAGCTAGTTCGGTCGTTAACTGTTCGGCACTCGTATGAAGATTTCTCTATTGTATAACTTCATGTGAGAAATTTGCTTAGTTTACGCAGCCCCCGCGTAACGGACTTTTAACTTACGGAAGATAATTCACGAACGATACAACAAGATACACCAAGTTTAAAATGTATTTTCTGTTCTACTCTATATCCTTGTGTGATCTTTACCCTCTGATCCTAGTATCCTCAAATTCCGCACCCACAGCTTCCACAGGTCCATTCGCATCCATTCTCTCAGCATTGAGTTTTGAGAGGGGATTAGAAACTACCTTTTCCTGTCATATTGAAAATTACCTGATATGCTCTACCTGCCATGGAAGGAGCACATCACAGTCCAAGCCATGAGTTTGGCGTTGCTAATCCAGATGAGGTCAGGGCTGGGAGAAAAGTATTTGCACAAGCACTAAGCCTGGACTGGGAACCTGGGAAGATGTACCTGTCCATGGCTCTATCTATTGTAGTTTTTGAATATTTACATGGGAGCGGCTAATGGGGTTAAAATGTTGGTGCATCACTTGTGGCATCACATCGGTAAACCGGCACTTGTGATTTAGCGGGAGTGTTGCGAATATATACGTATGACAACCCCTGGAAATGACTAATAGTAATGACTCTATTAGATCTTGTCTACAGACACCCTAACACATAGTGGGATATAATGATGTCTGCTCTTCCGTTTAATGGAAACTGGAGGGATTGTACGGCAAGTTGATCACTCACTATGTAATACTCTAATCACAAATCTTTCGCGTTTCACTCTAGAGCCGCTGAAGATCTCTAATGCCTATAATGCGTCATCACGGAGACATGATCAAAATATCGTCACAGAGTACAACCTCAACTAATTACCCTTAAGATGACTAAACAGACAACTGATTTCCCTTAAGTAAACTAAACAGATTTCCCACGTAAAGTTATACAATAGAGAAATCTCCACACGAGTGCCGAACAGTTACGGAAAGGGCCGAACTGCCTTCGGCGGGAACGAATAGAAGCAGCCATAGCCGGTCCGTTACACTTAATAAAAACGCAAATATCTCGGTTAATATTCAAGATAGAGAATAAATGCATATAACAATATTTATAGTAAATATAATTTGCAATAAGAGCGGTTCTATACAATTTTTCGATCCGACGTATAGTAAAGGAAAAATTTCGAATTTTCGAAAATCCCCCTCTAAACCCCCCCCCTCTTCCACTGGTCCAATTTCAGTCGTTAACGAACTTGATCTTCCTTTTTACTTAAAACGATTAAATACCGAGTTTGGTGACAATTAAACAAAAATTGTGGCCGCTAGAGTGTTCAGACAAATATATATATATAGTTTTGAATGGTCGTCATTTTCGTCATCTCCTGGGTAGGATCGATGGACATTTGAAGACATTTTTCGAAAATCGCGTCATGTGAACGACCTTAATAGCTGATTTTCCTTAAGGGAAATCTGCTGACAGACACTTACTTATCGTTTGTTTGGTTAAGAAGAATTGTAAAGATTCTATTATTTTATACTGAGCGTCACATTTAAAACTAAATATTGTTATGTTTTTCATCGGTGCTAAAAAGATTGTGAAATGAAACATAGGTTTGCAAGAAAAGAGAAGCCAGTAATAAAATTATCCATTACTTCTAAACAAGCAAAATAAAGCAATGACGTAACTAAAACTACCTTACAAAGGTTCTGTAAAACATGTTTCGTTATGACATATTTTTATAACAACCAGGAGGTTGTTGAAATTTAGGAAAATTTCTCTCAAACAAATGTTTGCTTATCAAAGCTATACTTAAGTAAGCATATTATTACATCTGGGAGAATATTTAGCCACACTTTCGCAATTGAGGAAACAAGACAAGAAAGGAAACATAAAATCATTGAAAAACGTGAGCAAGGAGTGTTGCTTAACTGAATATAAACGGATTGCATTTGGACCAGTTTTTGTATCCTTCTGTTCAGTTTTCCCTTTTTTTTAATGTATAACCCAATTTTATATTTAAAATGAACTCACAAACATACACGACCTTGGCTTATTTTGGTGCCAGACAGAAATCTAAAACTTTTTATGTTCAGGACAACTTTTTAAGTTGATTTCCTGATTCTTCCACTTAATAATACGGCAGTGATGAAACCTCTACAATACTGAGAATTCAGTTAATTTGTAGTGGATGTCATATATATATATATGCTAGCGGACCATACAGGCGTTGTTCTGCATTATATTTCAAACGATTAGGATATTAAATTTAATAATATCATGTTTAAAACAAAAGCTACTTTTAATTACACAAAAACAACTTTCGTTATGTGCATGATTGCCTAAAAACAAATAGGAAACGAAATATCGTGAATTTTATGTTGAGGCCTGCCTTATAACCCCCACGCACTTGAACACTTTTGGTCAACATGTAAACTCCTATTTTCGAAGTTGACTCCATTTCACAATTCCATTTTTGATAATTTGACTCCTCTAGAAAGCAAGACTAAACCATCCTATAACCGGTAACCTCATTTGATAGTTGGAATTAAGTAAAAGTTATTTATGCTGACAGCAAGATGTCACTTAAAAATTGTATCCTCTAGTATTACATTTGAAAGATATGAAAAAAAAATTGATTTTATCACGTTTCATTTACGGCTACTCTCACAGTATTTAATGTTAATTATAATAATTAGTCTTATGTTAATTCCATAATTCTGAAAAGTTGATTATGTAAAACATAGCTAGAAAAGACCTTATACCGTATGTGAGCAACCCCCTGCCCGCGGTAAGGTTTGATCCGGCCCGCGAGAAATTGTTGACAGTGCAAGGCTGACTGACGATAATTTGGAAAATTCTTGTCGTCTTTGTATCAGTGGAATTAATCCAAACATCGATGGATTAGTTTCCCAGATTTAAGCTCATTGATTGTACCATGTTGTACCTATTTTTTTCATTTCATATTAATAAATTGTATTATAATTACATTGTCGTTATAATTTCATGTCTGATATTTATCATTAAAAATGATGTACACTGCATTAAAATGAGCTTACTTTTAAAAGCGGCTCTCGAACGTATTTGCACACTAAAGTTTGGCCCCGCAACATGTGAAAGGTTGCCCACAACTGCCTTATAACAGCCTACTCCTTTGTACTTCAAATAAAGGTGGCTATATTAGTGTAGAGTAGTAATCTGATTTCTTAAAAATATGCCTATTTTTTTTGTATTGATAAAAACCAACATGTATATTCTTCTACATTATACAAACATTTTTATAGATTTATCTGAGTCAAATGTTTTTTGGCGTTTCAAAGTATAAGGTCAGTCTTCGGGTACAATTTCACACACATCATTTTAAAGATATGACAGAAAACAAATATTCTTTCAATAAAAAAAACACTGTTTGTGTGTATATGAATAAACGGACATTCAGAATGTATACTGAATACATAATATAAAGCAAATTATTCGATTTTCATATCGAACGCTGTTGCCTTAAGAAAATCTTTATAAATGAATTCTATCCTCATGAAGAAAAACGTCTTTTCGAAATAACTAATTGATATGATTTGTGTTAATTTGAAAGATCTTGCACATGAGTTTTCCTTATGCTTAAAATAATCCCTTTCCTAATGACCTGCAACTGGATTTAAAATCTACATAACTATGTAATGGAGCCAAACATATAATTAAGGGGCTCAGGTTAGCCATGTGAGTTAAAGCGTTAGCCTTAATCTCACATGGTAAACCTAGAGTGGCGAGTTCGATTCTTGCCTGGGCAAAGGAAATTATTTAGTGACGGAATTCATTAAATAACATCCTAAATCCCACCCTGGCTCGAAAAGGGTGGTAACCTGGAGATAACCCGTCCCAATTACCCGAAGTTGCAAAAAGTGGACGTTAATAAATAATAGTAAATATATAATTAAGCTAATTAATTAGCTTCAATCTATAATATTCTTAATCACTCCATAAATAACTTTTCCACAAACGTATTATTCCTGTGTTTTTTTTTCGAATAGTGAATTTTATTTTAAATATATAATGTATGAATATGTCAAATATTAATTATGTATGTGGATAATTACGTAGTAAGGGCCTGCATAGTCAGCAGTTACTAGTATATTCTATGGCGACTCAAAGATCAAAATACCTAGGTGATAGTTCACAGTAATAAATTTTAGATGGCTAAAGATCGTTTTATTGTCTGTCACGGAATATCTGCTTATTTATAAATATACTAAAAAGAGAAAATTACAGGATATTTCTGAATGATTTATTTATGTTCAAAATTTTAAAAGTATTTTTTCATTTTCATTGTATGGGCTTAAACATAACTTATATTTTTTAGCAGATTTCCCTTAGGGGAAATCAGCTATTGAGGTCGTATTCATGACGCGATTTTCGAAACTTTTCTTCAAATGTCCATCGATCCTACCCAGGAGATAACGAAAATGAGGTTCATTCAAATATATATATATATATATATATATATATATATATATATATTTATATATATATATATATATATATATATATATATATATATTTGTCTGTTACGGCTCTAGCGGTCGCAATTATTGTTTAATCGTTACCAAAATCGATATTTAAACGTTTTATGCAGTTCGATAATAGCTGAAATCGGACCAGTGGGAGGGGGGTTTAGACTGGGGATTTTCGAAAATACAAAATACCTCCGTTACCACACGTCATATCAAAAATTGTATAGAGCCAATCTTATTGCAAATTAAATTTACTATAAATATTGTTCTATGCATTTATTCTGTATCTAGAATATTAACCGAGATATTTGCATTTTTATTAAATGTGAGCGGATAACGGACGAGTGAGTTTCCCTCCAAAAGCTAGTTCGGCCGTTTCCGTAACTGTTTGGCTCTCGTATGGAGATTTCCCTATTGTATAACTTCACGTGGGAAATCTGCTTAGTTTACGCAGCCCCTGCATGACGAACGTTTTTTTTTGTTTTTTTGTCAAATGGCCTTGTACTAAAATAAATGTCTTAGCAGCAAGACCTATTTCCCAAAAATGTTACTACTTTATTCATAGGAATGTATTTTTTTTTTTTTTTATAAGAATGTTTCAAGAATTGAAAAAATGCATCACCATTGTTATTGCCAGATCTATCAGCTATCAGCCAAATATTTACAATAAATAATATCGGTTTGTTTTCATATGCATACATCACTACTTGATGATGGGCATATTTCACACCTCCCAGCTATCTGTATCAGCGTCACATTCCATTGTCCGTAGAATACAAAGAGAAAGCTGAATACAATCTGCTAAATTTGAAGTCCTAAACACAGCCAATGGAAAATCACTAACGCTTTGATCTTCCGAGTTAATAAAATAAATTATCATGGCTAAATCATAGCTGTAATTGATATAAAGAACGAATAATAATTAAATCAATTAACGAAAATGTATTCTGCCTAGCCAATTTAAGTATAGCCTCAAGCTTCGGTCCTTGAAAGGAATCTTGCAATGACGCATAGCACCGTTCATCATGCGGCTTGCGCGATACTCGTATCATGATTCTGGCATCTCCTACGCAGTGCCTACGCTACAAAATGAAGTAATTAGTTCATTCTGTGGATCAATCACTTTAAAATTAAACACAGTTACAAAGATTCCGTTCCCACATGTATGCGAAACTGAACTGATGAATAAAAAAAATAACATGTAATAGAAACATTTTTCATGTCATATCCAAATATCATTTCAGTTTTCCCCTATCATGTAAGATTTTTTATAATTTTTAATAAAATCAGTATCTTAATCACAATAATCCACTACCCATTCTGACTTACCTCGGAAGAGGTAGATAGTGACTTTCCGGCGTATTTGGTATTTATAACTCCACCGCTATTCCATTTTTATTATTCATAGTGCATTCTCTATAAATATGGTTTCGTTTTGACATATTTCTTTGATATCAGGGACATACATATTAATGGTAGTTTGAGAAAAAGTTCAAGACTCAATTGAGCCATACTCCCTGGTAAGAAGTTTGAATGAAGAAGAGTTTCCATAGCTGAAATAAATATCCTTAGAAAACTCTATATCAATTTATTCAGAGAAACAGTCTTCAAAATTACTTTGGTGGCTACGGTGCATAGTCTTTCATTTTTGTTTTTTTGTAGATTTCAGCCTTTGTGTCTGGAAGTTAAATGTACAACTAGCTCTTTAGACAGTAGAAACTACTGTCTTTAGACAACAAAGACAATGCCTAATATCAAAAATGTCAACAACTAGTGTCTTTTGACAGATTTAAATTCCGAATCAGGTCGTTATGGTTTAGTTATGCTTCTGAAGAACAGCTGGTTTCAGATGTAGGATTAATCGTACTTTCAGCTGAAGCATTTTTAGTTTGAGCAAGGTAAGAATGACAGTTATCCCTTGAGGTAATAACTGTATACAAAGCAACACAGGTCACAGGTGTAGGACAGGTCACACGAAGGCACTAGCTGTACATTTTGATTTAAATGTGATTGCTTAATTTTCTTTATAAGAATCATGTGATGATCCTCAGATCCCTCCAAATCACGAAAGTAGCAAAACAGCATGAGCAGTGCACCACTTGTGCGCCTTGCCAACCCACATAGCACAGCAAATATTTGAAGCCGAACGCCAGCTTGACAAGCAAAGTAAATTTCATAACACCTCATTACAAGTGGCGTGCACTTTCGCCTCAGAGTCCAAGTTCAGCTGAGTACAAATGTAGCAGCAACTGTCTGCATGATTTATACACATTCGTGGCTTGATTAAAATTCAAAACACAAAATTTACAATAAACTCATTGTTCGATTCTCGCCTGGGCAAAGGAAATTATTTAGTGACGGAATTCATTAAATAACATCCTAAATCCACCCTGGCTAGAAAAGGGTGGTAACCTGTAGATAACCCGTCCCGATTAGCCTTAGTTGCCAAAAGTGGACGTTAATAAATAATAATAATAAAAGATAAATAAACTTATTAACAGAAAGAGATGAAATAATTTACCAGGGTGATTCGTTTTAGCAACCTCACAGCTGACTCATAACCCTAGATTAACCATGAATGACCTTCACAGATTTTACTATTGCTACTTCAGTGTCATATTACGAATGACTTCCTTAAATATGTTTTTTAATTTTATTTATTTATACAGGAGTACCCGCATCTTGGCGATTTGGCTCAAAGTTTCACAATGTAAAATGAAAACAAAATTATAGAAAAATAACAATAACAAAAGCTGAAACAACAAATAAAAAATTAAATACAACAAATAATCGTTAAATACTAGTAATAACGACAATTAATAAACATAAGACATAAACAAACATAAATAAACATTAGATAAACAAACATAAATAAACATTAGACTAGTAATAAAAACAACAATTTAAAATGGTTTTAATAAAAAAATTATATTATTCCTATATACTAGTACATTTATATTATCATTTTTTTTCCTTAAATAAAACTTTGACAAAATTGCTCCAAGCTAAAGGTGGATATGAAAAGATCAAAGAGAACACTGTAATAATATTTTAATAAGTTTCTGTTACAGGAAAATAATGTCTGATTAAAACTTCCAGCATAAAATTAATAAATAAATTCAGGTTGAAAAAATGCACTAGTGGCTAATCAGATTCCTTGTGTAGGAATCATTGTCGACCAGTATTCATCAGCTTTAAAAGACTCCAGTTGCATTGTCCTGTAATAATCTTCCTTTGTTCTTCCCTGTCATTAATGCAATGCCTAATATGCAGTTTGGTGCAAGCACAAGATTCTTGGCTATACTTTTCATATTACATTTCCCAGTACTATTATACTTCTGCTTAATCTTGGGTTTTGCTAATAATAATGCAAACTTATTTCTTTCTTCAGTTTAGACCTGGGCTACTTAAACTATGGGTCGCAGCAAAATTCTGGGGATGCGAGAGATAAAAATACAATTTATGTTTTATCTTCAGTTACAATTTATTCGTCGATTAGACTAATATGCTTTATCTACAATTACAATTTATTCGTCGATTCGACGAATATGTTTTATCTACAGTTACAACCTATTCGTCGATTTAACGATGCTTCGTTTACAAAGAAACAATATCGCTCAGCGTTAAAAAATGTTGAAGAGGTCTTACGTCCAGCAGATTTGATTTGTTATGCAATAAAAAACAGGCACATCCATCTCATTAAATTTTTAACTTATACTTTAATTTAATACTTACCACGCAACTACTTGAATTAAGACTGTCAGAATCCACTTCTATTTTTGAAACTATAATAAATACAATTTTATAATTTTTTGTGCAATTTTTAACTTTAGATTTTTGTATGTTTTAAAACTGATTCTAAACTTATATATTTTCCTATGTATATATATATTGTAACCAAATAAATAAATCATCAAAAAATATTAATTTAATTTTCTTTTATATTTGTATGGGGTCGTCAAGAAACTCGCAATCATAAATGGGGTCGTAAATTACAAAAGTTTAAGAAGCCCTGGTTTAGACTAGACGTTTTCTTTAATTTCTTCTATCAGAAGATATTCGTGTGGATTACTTTTTCAATGCCAACTTCATCAGCGCCTCATTTCCATCTTTTTCCAATCATACTTCTTCTTCCCTAAAGAAGGACTTGCCAAAAAAGACCACTTTTCCAAAACAAGTTTTTAAAATCCACACTTAAATGTTAGGTTATTAAAATACTGAATTGATCAAGAAGGCATTCTTATCTAGAGCTATTCTCAGTTATACTTACATTTAATTTAGTTATTGTTCTTGCAAGGTAACTAAACTACGTCATACATTTAATTGGCATGTGGCCCAACGTTATTTTCTTCTTTTATAGTTATGCAGAATCGTTCTCATTCTTCACTAGATATTATTACATAGATTCTACCGTCTTTCCACCGATCTAAATATAAATGGGTTACTCATAGAATTCATATTGGCTAAGTGGATACACAATCTGCCTTTGTAAAACATCAATAGAATTCTGATTCCCACAGAACCATTCTTATTTAACTAGGATGGGAATTATTCCCACGCTTTTTGTATAATTCTGGTTTCGTGAACTGGTTTGACAACTAATTGATGGTCATGTTGGGAAGTGTGAGTAAAATTAAATGTAAGGCTAAGCCTTGATGGCAAGATTAACCCTACACATGCAAAACAAATTATGTGTTAAATAAATCTGGAATAAATTTAATAAATTACACGTAATTGATGGGAGAACAATTAACAGACAGAACGCATTCTTTGAGCTATCTGACAACCCATAATCAACCTTGAAATTAGTCAGGAAAATACGGAAGGAAACTATTTACTACAGAATATGCGAAGCTAGGAAACCAAAATGCCCGAGTATATAGTAATATTGCGAATGGAATATTAACAATTGGGATTGGATTTATGATACGATTTTTCAAAGCGCTTTTCAAATATCCGACGATCCATGCAATACAAAATGATGAACACCTAGTGAAACGCGGTATCAATTTTCTCGCGAGTACCCTGAAAGATAGGTACAAAATGTTCTGTAGGTTTCTAGTCATACATTTTAATCATACTAAAACACTGCGTACACTAGTAGATAGACAACGATTTGTGTTGCTATATATTTCTTCACTACCAATTCAATTCAACCTGTTCCTGTGGACAGCAGTCCACCTGTTGAATCCAGATGCAATTCCTAATATCAAAAAAGTCACTCAAGACGCCGACGCTGGATGAGAGTTAGTAGAGTACCACTAGTAAGGTGATGAGAGGGAGACATCATCCAGGCAGACGAAATCGGTATGCTTAGGTTGGCTGAGGTGTCTTAGGGCCACCAACAAAGTATAACTCTACAAAATACCAAGGAGCCCGAAATAAGGACCTGTAATAAGGCAACCACTCTGACATTAACGTCTGACTATACAAAAATGCTCTATATAGATTACGAAAATTACCCTATGCAATGCAAAGTTTAGTTTCTTGAAAACATATTTATTTTAGAACACTTGTATTACATGAAAATACCTAAAGGGATTATTATTTATGATATTCTTCAACATTATTACTTTTAAGAAAACCCACATTTATATCTTTACGAGCAAGACTTCTACTCTGCTGCCCGTAACCCCGAACCACTAGTGTATGTCATATACACATTTGACATCCCTACATCACCAACATTTCTTCTAGCTACCAATGAAGATGACACAACAGTCCTTTCATCCGATCCCGATTCTATTACTGCTTCAAAGAACATCCAATGCTCCACTTAACCGAGATCGAAAAATGGTGCAATGCTTGGCGCATAAGGACCCAACGAAAGCAAATCTCTGTATCACTTTTTCCCTCCGGCGAAGTTCCTGTCCTCCTGTTCATTTCAACAATATTCCTCTACCACTAGCAGATTGTGTACGCTACCTTGGACTAAATTTGGACATCAGACTTCCTTGGAAATCTCACACAATAATTAAAAGACAAGAACTAAACAGACGATTCGGACTACTTTATTGACTGCTAAATAGATCTCACTTGTCTACCAAAAACAAAAACTAGCAATGTACAAGATACTACTAAAACCAATATGGAAATACGGAATAGAAGTGTGGGGTGCAGGAAAACCTTCGAACATCAGACGCATCTAGACTTTCCAATACAAAGTCCTGCGCACCATAGTAAATGTCCCATATTAAGTTACAAACCACACCCTCCATAAAGATCTTAATACCCCATTAATGGACCAAATTCCCTTAAGATTCAGAAAATTCTACAGCAGGCTATTCAATCATCCTAATCCAGAAGTCTTAGCTCTTTCCAGTACCACTCATCCTTATTCCCCTCCACAGCGCCTCAAGAGACAATGGCCCAGAGATCTCCTATAGAAGTGTAAAGTGAAGTGATAGCAGTGGCTATTTTCTTATCAAGTGCCATTCCTCCTTAGCTCTTGACTTCCTTTCCAGACAGGGAGAGGCTGCTCCTCTCATTGTGGTGAAGAGGTGTGGCTTTTTTCAAGAGTGATGGAGGAACTATTGCATTGTACACATCAGTCAGTACAAAATGCATTAAATGACGACAGTAATATTCTTAATAATAAAATAAAATATACTTTCCTACCCATATTCATGATCAATTGAACATGATGAAAAGCTAATGAGACCTATTGGAGATATAGAAAGTCTGTTTAACGCTCAGGCGGGCGAGCTGCGGCATTTGGACCGCAATCTGAACATGTTTCAAAATACTAGGAATAGAAATGGCTTCAGCGGGCTGGGCGGTCCAGGTATTTGTATATCAACAAGTTCTGACATGTTGAGTCGGTGGGACACATCGAAATAATAGAAAAGCGTTGTATACAATATGTGCCAAAGGAATTTTTGCCCAAATCACAGTGTCCATCAAGTAACGTGCAATAATTGTCAGGAAAATGCTTTATACGAGGAAGAAGTTTGATGTTTGTTCTGTAATATAGAAAAAGGCCATTTTTTCTATTTCCTAATTGATAAATTAATTTTTTTTTCTTGCAAATTTTGAACCGAATGTTTTTTCCTTATTTGATCATTTATAACCTTGAACTTATTTTTTTATTATATTACTAATATACTATTACTCTGTATATACATTACAAAATGTTTGTTCAAACTTTATGAAAATAATTAATAATTTTACTCTATTTTTAATCTGTAAAATAATATCATAAAACATAAAATTATTGTTCTTATACCACTATCCCTACGTTCCTGAATGTCCTATGTTGGTGGTTACTTATAATAAACAATTTATTATTAAAATATCTCAATCATTATTCTACCTATTGCAAGGTTGTTTTTATATTCCAAAGATATTTATAAAAAAAAAAAAAACAATTAGCCATGCTTTACTTAGCAATTTAATAACGTATAATTTTCATGCATTAGAATTACTGTAAAGCCAAAGCAAAAATGAATAAACAAATAAATAATTAAGTTATTGCTTATTTTCTAATAAAAAGTAGAAAAACAAAATGCGGTCCAAACACCACAGCGCGCCTGCTAACGTAACTCAAATAGGCGCGCCCGCCAGAGGCTTAAATACAAATGTTGACTTTATGCTATAGGTCCAGGGTAGTAAGTGTGCCATACTTCGCGTAACTTCCATATAACACCAAACCAATGAGGTTACAATATATTTGATAATTAGCCTAAAGTAAATCATTTGACTTGTTGTCTCTCATCAGGTGAAAGAAATTACGGAATTAAATATGACTGACCTGAAGTCTACTAAAGAAAACAATTACTTACCCTTGGTCAAAATTACTATTGCTTTTCACTATCATGAGAAGTCTTCCTGTTTATATGAGCTATATCACCTATATTTTAATATTTTTTTATAGGAAGATGTTACTTTTTTTCAATAAGAATGGTCGAAGAATTGAGAGAACGCATCATCATTGTTATGTCACATTCAGTAACTGGCATTCCAATATTTAGATTGAGTAGTATCGGTTTGTTTCCATAGACAAACATTGCTATTTGCTCTCTCACACCTTCTCAGGTATCTTGCCGTGCGTCACATTCCATTGAAAACAAAGAGAAAGCTGAACACAATCTGCTAAATTTGAACTACTAATCACAGTCTATGGAAAATAACTAACGGTTTGATCTTCCGGGTTAGTAGAGTAAATTATCCATGACGAAATCAGATCTATATTTCATTCAAAGAATGAATACAAATGAATTCGGTTCATGAAAGTGGATTCTGCATTGCCAATTTAAGTATAGCCTCAAGCAAGCTTAGGTCCTTGAAAGGATACTTGCAATGAAGCAGAGCTTCGATTTCCATTTCGCGTTACGTGGATCGTAAATCTAGTTTGTCCTACGCACTGCCTACACCCAAACATGAAGTAATAAGTTCATTTACTCGTTAAATGCTTTTATCACTTTATAATTGAACATGGCTATTTGACGTCAACATTCGCAGACGTTAACTGAGCTTCTATAGGTTTATAAAAAAGGACTGTTCTTCAGAGACTTTTTGACATGTGACTTGGGCTTTGACCTCAGTTATAATAATAATAATAATAATAATAAAGAATGTTTATTTTGAAATTTGAAATAATTTACATGTTAAATATACAATAAAGTTATTATAATAATATCTTTCCTTATACTATATAGAACATACATAAACATGGACTCATAAGTCCGTCTGTTGAGTTCGGCCATTATTTACTAAATTATTAATCAGCATGATTGATTATTGCTAATAGACATATAAACATAATATTAACATAATATTACAATATTCTAAATAAAACAAATAAGCTTTAATAAGAATTCTATATTTAAAAAACAACAAAAAATAAATAAAATAAACTAATTATTAATAATTATTTACAAAGAAAGAGAAGAAAGGAAATAATAAATAGAAAACTTATTCATTATACTCAGCTACTAGTAACTTCCTATATCTCTGTCCAACACATAGATATTTATAAAGGGCCTGCCAATCTTTGCCATTCAGAAACAAAATAAATTCATTTTGGCTAAATGTTGATGAACCAAGGAACTGCTTTCTAAATTCACTAAGCACTGGGCATACTGCTATAAAATGATATGTATTTTCTAATTCATTCATATTACATAAGGAGCATATCCATAGGCCTTCAGTTCTACATTCGGATTTAACATTTCCCTCCTTGCTTTCATTATAAGGCTTGTGAAATGTAAACTATTATTGCTGTTCAAATAACTATTGTTACCTAAAATTATATTGAGATTCTTGTAATTAGAGTGAAATCTTGAATGATTTGCCTTTCCCAACATTTCTTCAATAAATTGCAACCTTAATTTTTCCAATATTATTTCTATTTTCTTATTCATATTTCCTTGCTCTTTAATCCAGCTACAATTTTCACCCAGATACTCCTGGCTGATATTTTCAATACTCCTAAACCAATTAGCCTGTTTTTCAATTATATGTTCAGCAATTATTCTGGGTTGACCTCAGGTATTGATGTCAGATCAGCAGAAATGTAACCATGAATTGTCTACACTCGTTGGAAAAGAAAAACCTCCGTTACCCAAGGTCTGCGTAAACTAAGCAGCTTTCCGTCATGAAGTTTAATAATAGATGAGCCTATATACTGCTAAAACAATACCACCGTGACTATTAAGTGAATAAATACAAACGGTAATAAGAAATCTTTCCCCTCCCGGCGGGAAGCGTCACAAATGTAAACAAACACGTCTCCCAACGTCTCAAAGGAAAGAAAAACAATAACTGAAATATATCAGAATATAACACATTAATTTTATTGAAAACTTTGTACTATATCTAATACTGTAATTTATAATGAATCAGAATACTTTTTATCTCAATCAATCAAATTTTAGTAGTCCAAGAATTTAAGACGTTGGGGGGGGGGGGGCAAAAGAACATATTTGCATGTATCTCGTATAATAAAAATCTATGGAAAACAATATTTGGTATTTTAGCTTCAAATAATGTGGTTTATTATTATAACATAGTATTGTTTATGTAAGGCGAGTAGAAGTGGGGGTTTACTGAAGGCTGAAAACTGAAAAATGTATCTATCTCGGTTAATATTCATGATAGAGAATTGATGTATATTACAATATTAATAGTACATTTAATTTTCAATAAGATTTATTCTATACACTTTTTCGATCTTACTTATATTAACGGAGATTTTCGAATTTTCAAAATTCTCCACCTCTAAACCCCACTCATCTCCCTGGTCCATTTCAACCGTTAACGAACAAAAATTGCAGCCGCTAGAGCGGTAAAAGATATATACATATATATATATATATATATATATATATATATATATATATATATATATATATACAGTTTGGAACGGACCTCATTTTCTTCGTCTACTAGGTAGGATCGATGGATATTCGACCAAAAAAATCGAAAATTGCGTCATGAGTAAGCCCTCAATAGCTGAAATCTGCTAACACAATACAATCATAAGCCGATAGAAAGGATATTTTCATCAGGAACATCTCACTACTTAACCATCTCTCAAACGGTTTACAATACCAGACTCACACGTGACCATGAATGAATCTTCACTGACTTGTTACATCTTTACAGTCATATTATGAATAATTTCCTAAAATACAGATTGAATAAAATCGCTATACAGAAATTACTTTAGGTCAAAGAGAATGCTGATATCATATTTTAATAACTGGCTATTACAGGAAAACAATGCCGGATAAAAATGTCTGACTAGGTATCTAATGTAAATTCTGGATGGAAAAATGAATTGGGTGACTTATCAGATTACCAAGTGTTATTAGTACATCAGCTTCCCAACCATAGTCACGTTGATCAATGGAACTAGAGGATAAACTAATAAGCAATTTTGGACATATAAGAAGCCTGTCCAAATATAATGAGGATTCCATGCCATACTTTCAGGGTGCTAAAACTATGCATTTTCGATAGGTTTGACACTAGCCCAACAGGAATCATTAGACTCCTTGTCTTTCAAGATCTGAAAAGAATTACAGAATTCAATATGACGCTTCTGAAATCTACAGACGAAAAATGTTATTGGTACTACATTAAATCTGGCGCTTTTATTTATACATATTTGCTTATCCTTTTTTATTTTTGTAATCGATTTTATATATCTTCTGCGAGCCATTTCTGAGGAACTATATTTTTCTAAATCCTCTTTCAATAAATATTGAAATAAAGTAAAAAAAGTAAGAAACTTAGGCAATAATACAACGAAAGTACCTTTAGCAGAATTTATTATTGAGCTCAATATGGTAAGATTCTCGCGGAATACCAATAGAAAAGGAATTTCAATATATAGGCATTGGTTTACGACATTCTCCCCCAAAGAAATGAAAATAATGCCTATTCTAAGCAGGGAACTAGACATATATTAAATTTTCGTGAATGTATTTATATTAAACCAATATAGTTGGAAGGCCGACTGAAAGTCTTTTTATTGACAACAGTAGAACTACCACTTGTAAGAATCTATAATATATTTTCCTGACACATGGCTAGGTCTTGTCCATCGATCATATTTCAAATATGGTTAGATACAGGTTTACATTGTAACTAATAGATGCCAAATCGGAACTAGGGACATTATTTGTAATCAGAGAAGGCGTGGTCCTACATTCGAGTGAAAGGTACTCTCTAATGACATGACCAATGAATTCATTAAGAAATTTCCAACTGCTTTTTAATCATGGCAATTCACAATTTGAGTGCCAAAAAAAAATGTGCTGGTAAATTTATTTCTTTATCAACCATGTTTATATACATGGACCCACAATCCCACACAAGCTATTTTGTATTACTGATATATTAAAAAATATATATTCATCGAAACAGTGTAATGTTATTTTATTAGCAGATAGCTATTGAGGTCGTACTCATGACGCGAATTTCGAGACATTTCTTCAAATGGCCATCGATCCTACCCAGGATATGACAAAAATGACGTCCATTCAAAACTATATATAAATTTGTCTGTTTACGCTCTAGCGATCGCAATTTTTGTTTAATCGTTACCAAACTCGATATTTAATCGTTTCATGTAAAAAGAAAGATCAAGTTCGTCAATGGCTGAAATCGGACCAGTGGGAGGGGGAGGCTTAGAGGGGAAATTTTGAAAATTCAAAATATCTCCGTTACTATACGTCGGATCAAAACATTGTAAAGAACTGATCTTATTGCAAATGTAATTTCCAATAAATGTTGTTATGTACGTGTTTGCTCTATCATGATTATTAACCGAGATATTTGCATTTTTTAGTTTTCTTACTTCAGTAAACCCCCATTCCCACTCGTGCCATATTGACAGGAAGTTGTAATATTATGAACCACATTATTTGAAGCCTAAATACCAAATGTTGTTCTCATTGAACTTTTACGTTTTGAGGTAAATGCAAATAAGTGACGCACGTCGGAAATCTACTTAGTTAAAGCAGGCCCTGCGTGACGGACTTAATTATTTACCTTGCGATTACTCACCATATTGAAGCCACTGTATTGCTACTTGAATAGGAAGAGACTATCTTCGGTTAGTAATGGCACGACAATACTTTCTTCTATTGTGCCAAGTACTTTATTTTCTTCATTTATTGGGTCTCTTTTTTGGGTGACATACTCAAATACGAGAATCTTGTTTTGGGAATGAATTTTATTTTAATCAAGACCTAGAAACTGAAACGTGACGAGCATTAGGCATACAATAAAATAATGTAAATTTAAAATTAACTGCAATAACCAAAAATGGCTGGTGTGTGAGTCTTGTTTGGCCCATTCTAAGGCGGCATATCTCCTTTTAGTGTTTGTTAAAGCATTCCAGAGGTTCTTTTTACATTGCGGTGTTTATTGTCAACGCATTCCCTTGCCAAGCCCATTGCTCAAGTCGTGCGAAAGAAGCTTGTGACATTAGACAGGGTATAGCTTTTGCGGTTATGGAGTCACCTTTTATATTTCCGTCTTTGCGAAAATGTCCTGGTATCCATAAAAGTCTACTTGGACATATTTTCTGTTTAGTTCTCTTAAAATCTGTTGAATTTCTTTACAGTTGGGATTCTTGTTGTACATCTTTTCAAGTGACTTTAGGCTGCTGGAAAAGTCAGAACATATTAAAGCGTTATTTGGCTCAATTGACAATAAATTAAAAGTTGCTTTTATCGCTGTAGGTTCTGCAATAAACACGCTACTGAGGTAAGGGAATACATAGTAGGAAAACCCTTGTAGGTCCTATATACGTGAAGGTTAGAAAAACGGGCTTTTCAGGTTGCTCACATGACAAAAATACACAAAAGCTACGCTCTAATCTACGCAAATTTTACTAAATAAGTGCCAAAAACATCATCTCTTTGAATTTATAAAATTATATATATATATATATATATATTTGTGGGTGTGCGTGTGCGCGGGGTCGATTTTATAGATAGTACAAATGGACTTGTTAGGTTTTTTTCTTTTTTTTATAGGGTAATAATGACAACGGCAATAGTTGATTTACATAAAATATATTAATCTGAATATTACGATTTGCAAACTCAAATATAAATTTCTTACATTTTTGTAACTATAAGATCCCAATGAACTAGAATTTATTTCGCCACACTAGAGATAGAAGAACGCTAAAACAAAGAAAATATCAAGTCATTCATTTCATGAACAATGCTAGGCCATAGTTTTAAGAGAGAACAGCTGTGTAGTGCAAAGACGGTTGTGTAACTGGCCACTAGGTTATTGAATAAGAGGTCGGTAGGTCATGATAGAATCAACAGGTTCCTGACCAAGTGGCAACACACACTGTAAATCTCTGGCTCAATTCAGAGCTCACAGCTAAATAGAAGTTAGTACCATTTTCCAATTCAATTCTCTTTTATTTATTATTTATATATTAATTATCTACTCACATATGGTGGCTAATCTCCAAAGACACATCATACAATGCAATAATAAATAAATAATGTATTTGAAATTAGATCATCTCCGTCTTTACGAGCCTTCTTCAGTTCATACTAACGAACAAGGAAAAAAAAGAAGTATTTTCCCATAAAAATATTACATTTGGTTAACTTTTATTGAGTAAATGCAGTATTTTATTTCGTTAATTCTGATAAAATTGTTAAGAAATGAGAATAATGATTAAATTTATATTACAGTACTTTAAAGGTTATACATGCTATATATATTTCATGGTAATTAATAACTTGCTTCAACTAAAGTAGTATTTTTTTTTCATTTGTTTGAGGTGAGAAGACAATATAGATTAAGACATATAGTAATTTTTGGTCTTTCTTAAACTCGTTTCAAGGGCCCATTACCGAGGGTCATAAGTATTTATTTAATAAAAATAAATACTTTTTCCAGTCCTGTTTGACAACACCTATAACCTGTAGACAACCCAATCTGTTTTCCCCTTCCAAGAAGGCATATAGGCAATTTTATTATAATTAAACATTGCTAGTTAGATTATTAATGTTGGATTGAATAAATGAGCAGTAGCTTTTAACTTTTTCAAATTGACAACACCCGGAAAGTTGAATTATTATGTGCCAAGCGATAGATTAGGGAATGCATTTAATAAGCTAAGTTATTTATTTAGGTTCAAAATGTTCAAAGTATTTCCTTTTGGGGTAGATTTTGAAGGACGTTAAAACAATTAATTTCCATTCAGACTTATCATTTTGAAGGTACATTAAACTTCTCATACAACATTATACACTAAAACATTACTAGCAAAAACTGTTTCAGCTGTTCATATTTATAATTAATCAAATGACCCATTGAAAGCGTTGGTCTTAATGAGACCTTAGTGGGTTCTAAAGCTGGAGTTATGGTTTTCTAACCCTGCTTGGGAAGTAGGAATTTAGGCAATCCAAATATAGCGGCTTGAAGATAACCTGTTCCGGGCTTATCTGCATAATGGTGACGCTAATAAATAACAACAAAAATAATAATTTAAAACTGCTTTTTAAAAGGTAGAGATTATAAACGAGTTTTTCTTCACATTAATGTTTTTTCTTACTTTCAGCATCTTGATCCGCTTTCAAAGGCTAATTAAAACATTAACCTTGATTTTTTTTAGTTATTTTAAGGGGCTAAACTTTGACTTGAGTAGTACACTACCTTCAGAAAAGTGAATTCAAAACTTGATGATGATAAAATCTTAGCAATTAGAGGAATATTTTATCGCCAGACAGCAACAAGAGTGATATGTCATATGTGAGCTGGTTTGATATCTCCATCAATATGGTATCTATTTTTGAATTCAACAAAAACAAAGTCCGTTTACGGTCGTGACGGTCCCGGGTAAGAAAAGAATCGTAGATTAATGGAGCAAGTCATTCCAGGTACTCGATGTTTAAGGAGGTTGGTCTAGTTGCCTTCGACGTAAATCTGAACACAAATAGTCTGATGTTTGCTGAAGATCAACAAAAACAAGTTATACACAAAAAATTGACCCTAGCTATAATATCGGAGGTAGAAGTTTTGATTAACCCCTTTGTATGTTTTTAGCCGTAAATGATTTTGATATTCAGTTTCTTTTACGAAACGATTAACTGTCGTGTTTGTTAACTGTCAAACAAATTACGAATGTGATAACACACATATATGTGAACAAATACAGTTATAATGTATCATTTTGAAAGAATTTTCGTCATTTCCTAGGTTGGATCGATGGACAGTTTCCGAAAATCGTATCATGAGTACAACCTCAAAAGATTAACCGGCTATTGAAACATGGCTACTTGAATATGCCTGCTAAAATACCTGTATTATTTTTAAAAAAGACGTCTAGCAAGGGCTGCGGAAACTAAAAGATTTCGCACAGTGTATGAACATGTAATTGTAGAGTATTTATAGTTTAACAAGATCGGTTCTATAGCATATGTCGATCCGACTCATAATAACGGAGATATTTTGAATTTTAGAATTACACCCTCTAATCACCCCCCCCCCTCTTGACTCCCGAATTTAGCTATTAACTAATAAGATAACGACTCCAAAATCTTATTTAATGACGCTGTCACACTACATATTTGCATGAATCTACAGTAAACGTCCAATGAAAACAATATTTTATATTTAAGCTTGGAATAAACAGATTCGTGATATAACAGTTTTTAATATAAAAAAATTAAGAGAGAGAGTAACCAAAAAATGCAAATATCTCTGTTAGTATTAAAGATACAGAATAGAGAACAAACAATATTTACTGCGCATTTTATTTTTCCATAAGATTAGTTCTATATTTTTCGATAATAACAGCAATTATTTAATTTTTCAGAATTCCGTCCATCTAAACTCCCCCCTTCTATTGGTTCGATTTCTGTCAATAACGAACTGGACCTTTACTTTTCAAGAAACGCTAATATATTGAGTTTGGCTACGATACGACAGAAATTACTACCGCTAGAGTAGTTACAGACAAATATATACATAATTTTGAACTGACCTACTTTTCGTTATCTACTAGGTGGGAACGATGGACGTATGACACAATTCTTCGAAAATCGCGACCTTAGTACGACCTCAATAGCTTTCCCTTACAGGAAATCGGCGAATATTCTAGAAATTTCTGTGGTTAGACGTAAAGGAATAGGATAAGAAGGAAGTAGTATCACTGCCTCTGAGCAAAGGTACTTATCACATACAATGGTCACGATTCCTCTTTGGTGTGCTATAGATAAGCCGTTTGGATTGTGATTTAACCACGTCTGCCTGGATCTGAGATAACGCAAATAAAAACTCGTTGACTAAAATGCTTTTTCCATCAGGAGTGTTTGTTACATGACGTTTTGGACTTTCATCCTTCATCAAACGAACTTTTGTCGAAAAACCTTTCATCTCAACTTTGTCGTAGGCTAGCGCCTGGAGCGAAAGCAGGCGGCTTTCTGAAGAGATCCGATAGATCGAAACGAAGTTATCCCAAAAGTAAGATCGCACTGAATGTTTATCATGAAACAACCTTTACGTACAGATATAAATAAACATAACTTGAAATAAGTTTCAGTGAGAACTGGCTTCGGTGGTGATCATCGTAAGACGTTTGTTCAAAAAATCCACTTTCAGTGCGTTGTTGTGTTCAGATACGTTTGGGATGACTTCGTTTCGATCAATCGAATCTCTTCAGAATTCTGCTACACGTGAGCTTTCACTCCAGACGCTAGCCTAGGGCAAAATTGAGATGTGATTGTTAATCAAAAGTTTGATTAAGGATGATAGTCCAAAAATATGAACAAACGTATAGAAAAAAAAATCGTTGAATAATCGTTCCAGTAAATATTTATTCGTTTTTATAAATAAGAATAGTACACGGAAGATACGTCCTGCAGCACTGTCCTCAGTGATTTTCTAGAATAGATTCCTGTTGAAGCAAGTTCCTAAAGCTGAAGACGTGCCGGAACATTGAAGATGAGTGAACTCGAAAATACTATGTGGTGGTTCCTGTAATAAAAAAAATCTTTCATTATAACATTTTGGATCCTGTTCTGTGAATAAATTTTAAATCATCATCATTCGTCATATTCTCAGGAAAATTCCGTACTATAATTTACACATGCAAATATATTTTTTTTCTTACGAAAGATTGCTGAGAAACTCTATTTTAATAAACAATGGTTGCTATACGATAGATTAGACCAAGGCTTCAAATTATATACAATCTGAAAATATTACAAGATTACTAACATTTCATAAAAGACTCTAATTATTTTATTTTATTTATTTCAGGTAAGGATGCGTGCTAAATTGTAGTAGAGATTATGTAAGTACTTATTTAAAGAAATTATTAAATTGTTCCCAACAATATATTAGCCATAATTTGATAGTGATAACAGGAGTTAGTTTTCAGAGACAAGGATTATTTTTATGTTTTTTTTTTCTACTCATAGTAACCCTATTGCCACGTGGCATACTACATGTACGCTAAATATTAATGTAAAATGAGTTTTACAATATTAACACTTGTAATGAATTATAATCATAAAATAATATATATTAAAAAAAAGTTATATTGCTGAATAAACGCAATAATTAAAAAACAAAGTACAACTAAAATTAAATAAAGTTAAACTGTATTTTATGGTTTTCATAAGCTTTAATTCTAGTTAAGGAAAAATAAAATTAATTATAATTCTCATTCCTCATAACCAATATAAAATTCTAATGCATTATTGCTACACCCATATCTAACTTTTGATAAACTTTATGAGATCTTCATTATGTTTATTAAATAACGTATGAGGTGATCCAGGCAAATTACCTCCTTTCCCCTATTCTTATAAAAACTTGTGCTATCATAGAGCATTATTTGCATATTTGAATCCACGAATAGCTGAATTCCCTAAAGTTAATACGAATAATTTGAATTCTATTTGAATCGTCTGAGGTAACCGATATGAACTTCAAAATGCCGTTCTCTGAAATGGTTCTGTTGTAGGTAAGTAGCAGTTTAAGTAGTTCTGCTCCAGTTCCCAGTCCCCAAGTAGCTCTAGACTTTTTCCTCTATATTTTACAATATTCTAAGAACAGTGATGAATATTCAATGAGACCCATATATATATATTCATCATTATTCACTGTACGGGAAAGCAGGTTTTCCAAGAGAACTTTAAGTTTATTTCAATGTACTTTCTTTCCTAGATCGATGCTCCAACGTGATAGAAACTCTTATTGAATAATAGTAGCTTTGGTTAGTCACGTTTGTTGAGGCGTTGGTGTTTCATAAAGTAAGGACAAAGAAAAGTAATAAAAATCATAACTGGGTGAATGAACTGGAAGGGTGCCTTGGGTGCATAGGAGGGAGCTTGGAGGAATTGGAAAGGGCGGAAAAAATTAATGGGGAAAAAAATACTTATTTAGAGGCTCTCGAGAACCATTTAATCTCGTTATTGAAAGAATTTTAAACAGGACATATAGCCAGTACTTTAGAAGAATTAGCTCTCTTGGCAGAGGCCAGGAGTACCTGTACCAAAATGTGCCATTTTTTAAGACCAAAGTTATATCTCAAATCCACTTATTAGGTACAAAAAATCAAAGATTGATAGTCGGCAGGTAATTTATATATTCAATCCTGAAAAGCCATGCTCCCTTTGCGAAGATAGCCAAGACACCGTTACTTCATCCTTAAATGCCCCGTTTTAGCAGAGAGAAGAAACCACCTCCTAAAAAGTCTCAACATTCCACAGTAATCCATGGATAATATGTTTGACCTTATGGACAAGAATAAAATAAACTACATATATGTTTTCATACTTAAAAGTCTTTACGTCAGAGGGAAAAAATACAAACAATATAATTATTAAAATAAAATTAATGTTTTATGTTTTTTTTCTATAGTAATTATTGTATATAGTTTTTGTTTTTTGTTATTTTTAAATGTATTCTCTGTTTATGATGATATAAAGAAAAGATAAACGAAAAATTTAATCATGAACATGGGCTGAACCCTTGCTATAAAAAATTTTAAAAGCAATAAAAATATTCATTCATTCAAAAATTATAACAATTGCGTTCAGCTTTGGTGAGATCCGATAAGAGACAAATGAGTTAAGTGCAAATTTGTTGACATGATCTGAAAATATATAAAAATGTAGTTTACCTCTGGGGAAATAAGAAGAAAATGGTGACATAACTGGTGAGACACAGAAATACAAAGAAAGGAGAAGAAATAAAGAAAATTGGGTAATCACACCCACCTTGCCCTTTTGATCTCCTGCCAGAAGTATGCACCTGATACTTCTGCCTTCAAACGTTATAGAGACGTATTCCACTGTATCAGACGACTGTCATCTATTGCCATCTCACAAAACAAACCTGACTTTACTGAGCCCCGTACAATCCTCAAAAGCGGACATGACTAAGCTAAGCTTCAAGAACTTAAAAATCTTAAATATCTTAATTATCAAAAACTAATTAACATTTCGTCCTAATGCATTTCGTAAGAGTAGAGTCGCGGGTTCGATTCCCATATTGATTGTAGGAATTCATCTATTGACGAACTCATTAAATAAAATCCTTAGTCCCTCCCTGGTTAGAAAATGGTAGTAACTAGTAGAAAACCCGTCCTAATTGTCCATAGAAGCCAAAAGTAGACGTCAATAAATACTAATACTAATAGATATGTCAGCTAGGATATTGATAACAGGTACTTTCATAAATTTTGTAATCCTAGATAATAGTCTGATACATTTATTTATTTGGTTAAACTCTCCATAATTTTATACTTAATGTTAGAACGTGTTTATTATATCACTGGCCTGCTTTATAATATTGAAGACGACCCTAATCATCAATTTGTCCATCAAGACTTTCAACTCATTCCAGGTCTTCCAAGCAGTTCTAGGGGAGTTTTTAAAACAGATTTCCCTTAAGGAACCCTGCCCCTGTAAATCTATATATATTTTTGTCTGTTACGCCACATGCTTTGTTTGAACGTTATCAAATGTAACATATAATCGCTTTATGTAAAACTGAAGTCAAGTGCTTAAACGATTGAAATCGGGACAGTAGGAGGAAGTTGGTAATAGAAAATTCAAAATGTCTCCGTTATTATGAAGCGGGGTGGAAAATTGTGTGTAGCAGTCTTTTGCAAATTTACTTATTTATTAGAGTTTTTTCCTATCTTGAATATTAACCGAGATAGTTACAAACTTTTATTTTTAGCCTTCACTAAACTCCGATTTTCAGCCGTCGAACTTTATAAATATTCGTTCAGTATAAATAGGAAACATTGTTTTCAACTGATCTATGTTATGTGAGAAAAATACAAATTGTTGTGTAATGAAGCCATCAATGAAGATTTTTCTTTCTTGATTATTCTTGAAATTATTTTTTTTATGTATGCCATACTGGGTATTGCACGGTTTCAAACAACACTTAAGATCATATTCGTCAATGACAAAAAGTCCGTCCCGCAGAGGCTGCGTAAACTAAGCAGATTTCCCACGTGAAGTACGAACAGTTACAGCAAAGGGCTGAACTAGCACTTGGTGGGAAACTCAGGCGTCCGTTATCGGCCCAAATGTAGTAAAATGCAAATATTCAAGATAGAGAATAATTGTATAGAACAATATTTATAGTAAATTTAATTTTCAATAAGATTAATTCTGTACAATTTTTCGATTCGATTTATAGTAACGGAGATATTTCGAATTTTCGAAAATCCTCCCCTCTAAACCCCCCCCCTCCCACTGGTCCGATTTCAGCCGTTAACGAACTTAATTTTTCTTTTTACATAATCAAAGCAAAATCGCGACCGCTAGAGCGGTAACAGACAAATATATAGATAGATCTATATAAATATATATATATATATATATATATATATATATACAGTTTCAAACGGACTTCATTTTCGTCATCTACTAGGTAGGATCGAAAAATTTCGAATATTCCGTCATGAGTACAACCTCAATAGCTGATTTCCCTTAAGGAAAATCTGCTAAAAATAGGCCTAGGAATAGGGGGGGGGGGTGAGCGGTGATTAAAAAATTTGAAATACCTCCTTTGTTATTATTTTAGCAGATTTCCCTTAAGGGAAATCAGCTATTGAGGTTGTACTCATGACGGAATTTTCGAAATTTTTCTTCAAATGTCCATTGATCCTACCTAGTAGATGACGAAAATGAGGTCCGTTCAAAACTGTATATATCTATCTATCTATATATATATATATATATATATATATATATATATATATATATATATATATATATTTGTCTGTTACCGCTCTAGCGGTCGCAATTTTTGTTTGATCGTTACCAAACTCGATATTTAGTCGTTTTATGTAAAAAGAAAGATCAAGTTCGTTAATTGCTGAAATCGGACCAGTGGGAGGGGGGATTTAGAGGAGAGGATTTTCGAAAATTCAAAATATCTCCGTTACTATACGTCGGATTGAAACACTGTGCAGGATCAATCTTATTGCAAATTAAATTTGCTATAAATATTGTTATATGGATTTATTCTGTATCTTGAATATTAACCGAGATATTTGCATTTGTATTGTGTGTGTGGTCGAGGGAACCCCGCCATGTTCCGGACTCTCCGCCGAGAGCTCTGGCGGCCGTTTCTGTTACTATTCGTGCTTCGTGAATAGGTATAGATGTTTCTTACTACTACAGTTGTTATTAGGCAGATTTCTCTATTGTAAACCTTCGCTTGGGAAATCTGCTTAGTTTACGCAGCCCCTGCGTGACAGACTTTATTTTATTTTCCAACCACTTCTACTCATTGGATTTTCCTTAGATGAACATAATCAATGTTGATATGAAATCAGTGTGTCATGTTAGCAAGTGGGAAATCTGTTTAGTCAACGCAGCCCCTTGTGAGGAACGTTTTTAACATTCGTATCGACTGTGTTAATCAAATGATTTGGATACCAACACGATTTGAATCATTGATCCACAAATGATGGCGGTAATCCATCAGTCATTATTGATTAATAACGTTTGAACTATTGACAAAATGACCTAGGAATCAGAATACAATCCGACAATCATCAATCAAATAAAATTATCTTCATCGATGGCTTAATATCGGCTTGCTTCTAGACAAGCTGTTAGAATTAACGCACAAGATTAAATGACTACGATCAATATTACAGTGTTTTTAGTTGCCTGATAAACACCATCTGTGTCTCTGCAACCACAGATGTTATGGCCATTACGACGAAGACGAATCACTTGCTGGACACAGAAAAAAATCCAACTGTCCTATCAGAAAGCCTGAAAAAAATTTAATTCATTAATGAAGACTACTAGTTCTACATTGTGCATACTTTTTTACTTAAAAATTACCTTCAAAACTGATAAATTACAATACTATAATAAAACCGAACATAGACGAGGGAAGGCCTAGGCTAAAACTGTCCAATTAACGTGGGAAGATCAAAAACAAATGAATATAATTTGTTTTTTTTTTTGTACGTCCACTTTATGCTACTAGGCTAATCGGGACGGGTTATCTACAGGTTGCCATCCTTTTCTAGCCAGGGTGGGACTAAGGAGTTTATTTAATGAGTCCGTCATTAAATAAATTTCTACTGCCCAGGGCGGGATTCGAACTATCACTCTAGGTCAGCCATGCGAGATTAGGACCAACGCCCTAACTCGCACGGCCAACCCGAGCCCCGAATATAGATTTGTGCTTACCCAGTGGGATTAAACATAATAGAAAGAATAAAATAGAATAGAATATACATTAATTTGTTAAAGATTTACATCTTTTACAAATTAAATAAACAAATAACAATTCTGTCTTTTTAAATAAATAATTAAATCCAAGTTCTTGAGATCAATAAAGAAAAACAAAAAAAATAGCAATATAGTGTAAATAGTAAAATATAGCACATAAAAGATAACTAAAAGCATTCTATAAACCCTTTTCCGTCTTAATATAACATTTAACTGGGGTGTGATCCATCAGCACTTATAGATTCCAGAGGATTGCATGCTGAAGTGATGAAGCAGTAAATCTTGTGTAGTTTTTCGAGGCTATCGATACTAAGTATCTCTTCGATTTTATGTACACCACTGATTGCTGAGTGTTTGTCATATTTATTTCTGTCTTCGATGAGCTTCTCACAGTAGAAAAATAGAAATAGAAGTAGAACATAATATAAATAGAAATAGAACATAATAGAAAGAAATTTCAACAGAAAATTAGAACATAAACTTCTGACTTTGTCATTGATGTAGTAGAACCAAATATTTCAAAATTAAACCAATAGAAACCACGGCGCAATTAGCCTTTGCAGTAAAATGTGGACGTTCATAAATAACAACAAACAATTACTTATTTGCAAATTTTACATATTTGAAGAATCTTTTATACGAATCAGCTCCTTTGTCAAGGAGTTCAGTGACTCACCAAAGGTATTTATGCTTAAGTCCAGTCAAGTTGTGTTTTCCATATAAACTATTTGATGCGTATCATTGATTGCACTAACGATTTGGGATACAAAGGAGTACTTGCCATACTTCCGATAGATGGTAACGAGAAACCATTGCATGTCTTCGTTACTCACGCTCTTTGTAAAATCAGGTGTTCTATGTTCTCTTAACAGCAATGCCCACTGTTGAGGTTCACCATATTCTCTGCCTAAAACAATAAAAAATCTAATAACAAGTCAAATAATAAAAGGCTATTATTTGACTTGTTATTAGATTTTTTATTGTTTTGGCTTTAATTTTTAGTAGTTGACTAGTGATTAGATTTTATATTTTTATTAGTTGACTAGTTTTAAGAATTAACATTGTTTTTACTCTTTATATTGTGTTTGTTTTTATGACTGTTGTTTATTTTGCCTTTGGCCATGCTGTGAATGTTAAATTAACTCGAGGATTGTGTTTGTCAGCAGGCACTGAGGATGGAACGTTGACTCCGAAAGTGCTCTCTGCATAATATTAAAAAACAGTAGAGGACTTGGCCTTCTTATTGATCCTTAACCACAAGTATATTTTGTTGAGTTTTTGAGAATTTGGGATAAAATCACTTTTTATCTTGTGACAAATACACATTATTATGATTGACCTCGATTTCTCAAACATATATATTTTTTAAAATAATAATAACACAATATACGTAAAACATTAACTATGGAACAGGACAGTGACATTTAAGTGGTAACATTTAAGAAGGAAAAACCTTTTTTTTTATTTACCAAAACGTGGTGTATTTGATTTGTTCTTCTTAACATTGAAAATAAAAGGAACCTTCTCAACAAAATTTTCTTTTTTTTTTGTAATTATAGCGTAACTAAAGAGTAATAAAGATTTATACTAATAAGTAGCTGCTTAACTCAAGTATCGCCCATCATTTCATTTTCACCAAGCCTCAATATGTGGGGTGTAACTACCCCTTTGGGATTCACATCCCTTTCATCAGTGCGGCTTATACCGCTACAAAGGGAGTACGTGTTGGACCTACCATCCTTCTGATCAAGTAGCAAGTTAGCCGGAACTTAAACAAACCTATCTAGAAAATCTTAAATATAACAATGCACATACGATTCTTATAACTGAATTTACAATTGATGAAATAAAATTATTATTTTTACTATTTATTAATAATTTAATTGTCACATCTATGGCTAATTGGGACGGGTTATCTACAGGCTACCACCTTTTCTAGCCAGTGTGGGACTAAGAAGTTCGTGACTAAATAATTTCCTATTACCAAGGCGAGGAATCGAACTCTAGGTTTAACCATGTGAGATTAAGACCAACGCTTTAACTCGCATGGCTAACCTCAAAAAGTCCGTCACGCAGCCCCTGCGTTCCGGTTAATATTCAGGATAGTGAAGAAATGTATATAACAATATTCATAGTAAATTTAATTTGCAATAAGATTGACTCTATACAAGTTTTCGATCCGACGTAGGTATAGTAACGGATATATTTCGACATTTCTAAAATCCCCCCTCTTAACCCCCCCCCCCCTCCTACTGGTCCGATTTCAGCCATTAAGGAACTTAATCTTTCTTTTTACATAAAACGGTTAAATATTAGTTTGGTAACGATCAAACAAAAATTACGACCGCTAGAGCGTTAACAGACATATATATATATATATATATATATATATATATATATATATATATATATATGATACATATAATTTTGAACGGACCTCATTTTCGTCATCTCCTGGGGAGGATCGATGGACATTTAAAGAAAAATTTCAAAAATCGCGTCATGAGTACGGCCTCAACAGCTGATTTCCCTTAGGGGAAATCTACGAAAACGAACATAGTGGAGGGAACGGCCAGGGCTAGAACTGTCTAATTAACGTGGGAAGATCACCCTATACCATATATCATGCGACAATATCCTAAGCAGGCCGGCTCGCAGACGTACCTTGATACAACATCTAACTTTGGAGTCTAACTCGGGAAAGAATGTTCCCCCAGAACATGACAGTCTTGCTCAGAAATGACTAGTTGGCGAGTCACCGATAGATGGCGAAGAACTACAGGTATCTATATCGACTACGGATAATTGACGCCAATAAGATATCATAGACCCGCCAAAATACACGACTCGAAACATGAATCCATTTAGATTCGCAAATAAAATTACTCTACCTATGGGTGCAAATAAAACATAAAATATTTTATAGAAAGAACCAACAGTCAGTAATTCTTGGTCATGTGAATAACGAGGCAATTTTCATTCTGATTTCACAAAACATGATAATGCTTCTTGTAAGGGCGGGAAGCTTTTTAAAGGTAATAATAAGCACGTGCACTTAACATGAAGTCCGAATCAACAATGGCGCTCAGTTACAAAAACAAGCTCTCCTTCTACCAGCTACGCTGCAGTTTCCGCACCTGGCACCGCCTACGTGATCTCCATTGTGCGGCGGGTTAGTGATCCAAGTAAGCACGGGATTTTAAATTCAAAGACGACAGAACACTTCTTTAAAGAAGTCAGTTTACATTAAATTTAATTTTAATTGTTATATCATTTATTCACTGCATATCAGGGTCCAAATTAGATTGAAAAAGAAGAGGAAGAGTTGTTAGAGGAGGGCATCAAATAAAAATAAATATACAGATGTTTAAGGGAAAGGATCTAAAAAGACCACAGTAATAATAATAAACCCTCTTTCTATAAATATGTTAGAACCTGTGGGTCTCCTTTATACCAGGTGGTAATTTTCTAACTTCCCGCAGGGACCAGCTTTACTGGGAAGTGGGGGCCAGTGCTCTAAACTCACAATCTTTGACTTTACAGTCGAGCGCTCTGTCCACTCAGCCACATTCAGAATAGAGATAAAGTTGTGTTTTTGGTCTCTACCGTTCTGGTCTTTGCGTTTAATTAAATACTAGTCAAATGTTCTAGCCCCGCCATTCCTCCATAGATCCAAAAGGAGTACATTCCAATTTACATGATGAACACTTTTTACGAGAGAAACTGTAAAGCAATTTATACGGGGAGCCGATTGAAGGGTAGCCCTGCTCGGTGATTGGTTGAATTGTTTCAGTGTATTTCCTACTGCAAAAAGCTCTCTTGTTAGAGTACTGAAGAGGCCCAATACAAATTGAATTGGCCCTTTGGGGTGGAGGGGATGGGCGTTAACTACGGCCTCACCCTGAATTGCCAGGTCCAAGGCTAGCTAGTGGCTACGGTAGGCCGCAGGCGGGTGACCAAATTCTGTCTACCAAGGACAATACTGGTTATCATGGATCTGATAACCAATCAGAGAGTGACACTGATTGAGAACAATCATTCTCATCAAATTAGATCTTAAATATTAAATATGAATGATTATGTTTATTAAATAATTAATTATGATTTTTTTAATTTTAAACGAAAAAAGAAAAGACATTGGGAAAAAAATGCCATGAAGAATTTCATTTATTAACTATCAAAGTTCTTAGATTTAGACTTTTTCGACATTTCCCACTTCTTATTTTATTTATATGCCTCTTTCAATTTCTTAATACGTTTTGCTTGTACTGAGATTAACAGTGCGAGTTATGACCACCCATTAACCAAAAGATGCTATAATCTATATATATTACCATTAACACTAAGAAAAGACTAGTTCACAAAAATGAATGTCAATAAAGCAAAAATTAAGCTACTCCCTAACCCATTTTCATTTCTTTATTTGTGGATATCACATCAAAGGTGATTTGCCCATTCAAAAATTGTACAAAAATTGTTTGTTAAATAACAAAAGTAAAATATATAACAATAAGTAACAGTAACAAATATCGGGGAAAACAATGGCAGATAACCAAAGTGAAATAGATAAACTTTTTATAAGTAAAAATTAAAAAAAACATTGGTGATGAGTATAGTTGGTGGATGGTCAACAGGAAATAAATGGTTGAAAACATTACTTTTTCCTAATAATTGTCGTGATTTCACTAGCTATGCATCGTTTCTTTTGCTCCCTGCCCCTTCTCTAGTGGGATTGCTCTGTAGAAGGGTGCCCGAGTTAAATAAACTCCTCTATTTGAAGAATTGAGAATACATACCCGATACCCAACCATCGTCTACTTTCATTCAAGAACCAACGGCTAACCAACAACTTATACATCACAAAACAACTTTTTGCGAAAGAGAGAGAGAGAGAGGGAGAGAGAGAGAGAGAGAGAGAGAGAGAGAGAGAGAGAGAGAGAGAGAGAGAGAGAGAGAGAGAGAGAGAGAGAGAGAGAGAGAGAGAGAGAGAGAGAGAGAGAGAGTGAGAGAGAGAGAGAGAGAGAGAGAGAGAGAGAGAGAGAGAGAGAGAGAGAGAGAGCGAATGAGAGAGAGAGAGAGAGAGAGAGAGAGAGAGAGAGAGAGAGAGAGAGAGAGAGAGAGAGAAAGAGAGAGAGAGACAGAGTGTAAAGAGGAGACACGGAATAAGGAGATAGCTATGCAGATATGTGAGGGGTTGAGCAAGAGGCAGTGGCTGGAAGCAGGTACCTCTGACCTAGTTGCCAGGCACCGCCAGCTGGATAGGATTACATAAATTGCCACTATTCTTACTGGGATCTTTCCCTCATTAACCAACCACACTCATTCATAACTCCCGTTGGAGCAAAATAATGACATATAAAAAAAAAAATAACAGAAACGCTAATAAATAAACCATTATGTCACTTGGCGGAATATGCGTACAGAAATTTCTTCAGCTTTGCATGCCGGTTGCAACACCTGTGTGATTCACGGAGGATTGTCAACTGGAATAACAGGTTTTCCATCTGAGAACGTGTAATTGATACATGTTTACAGCTTCTTTAAAAGGTTATTTCCGAACTTTTTTTTAAAAAAAAGGCCATGCGATTTTACACTCAGTGATAAATTGCTCAAACGGAACATGATCGTTATAATCTCCCACTCATCCATACGAAATTCTTTCCTATCTTTACGATGGGTCAACATGCGGTCACGAAGTTTTGGCTGGCCTCGGCACCTTTTACATTGTGCCTCTCCCAAAATATGAAGGTACTATCAAATTTTGTCGAAACTGCACATAAATACAGATAATCTCTACAAAGCTCTCCATGAGTTCCACTTAAAAAAAATTACTTATTAAATTCGAAATTACCCGATTTATGAAGTAAGTATTTACTGCCCACCTCTTTCTTGCCTAGTACACATTGAACAACATACATAATGTAGAATATAATTACGCCATAAGTATATTGTTCTTGGTTTCTTCTGTTTTATTCAATTAACAATGTTTTCTAACAATCACAAGTGAAGATTGGCATATTTTGGAATAACCGAAATATTTGTTTCACATATTCGCCCTGATTTTTCAGTTGTAGACGCATGTATGTCTGCGTGCAGGAAATTGTAAGTGTTTGGTATGATGACCATTAAAATTCTTCAGGGCTCGTAAGTCAAGACTTCAATAGTTTCTGTCTGATTATTAGAACAATGGTTGCCTTATTATTTATTTTTTTAAATCTTGTGTGCAATCGAATGAACAATGAGTACTGCTAATTTTTGCTCGCTGTGTGTGCGTGGGGGGGGGGATTGCTTATATCTAATTTTATCGCCTAGGCCATATGTGGGCAACTTTTCACACGTTGCGGGCCAAACGTTAGTGTGTAAATACGTTCGCGGGCCGCTTTTAAAAGTAGTGCATTTTATAGTAGTGTTCATAATTTTTAACGATGGATATCAGACAAGAAATTATAACGACAATGTAATTATAATACAATTTATTAACCCTCCTCCCCTACCCTTGTATTCTATGACATATTTACTACTCCTGGACCTGAAATTCATCTTGTCATATAAAAATAAATCATTTGGGATTTAAAATGAAAAGTACAAAACTTATGAAGTATAGAAATATCATTTTTAATCTTGAAAAGGCAAACAAAGGCAAATAAATAACAAATTGTAAAAACAAAATTAATAAACAGGTAAATAATACATTACAAGAAATATTAATTAATTAATTACATTATGTTACAAGGCAATTTTATCCTTCATATTTTAAAAATTCTATTGGTGGTTTTGAAATATTCAATCCCGCTTCGGTCAAACAAGATGGACAAATACCCATTTTGTGTTCACCACAAATAGATTTTTGGTAAAGCTGACAGCTGGAATTGCTTTTTCGATCCTTTCCAGGGACAGAAACTGCACCTAGCTCGTTTTGAAGTTTCTGAAGATTTAGTAGGCCCTAGTTCTACCATTTCCTTTTTTAAAAAATTGGTTATTGCCAATTTTAGACCTCCTGGAATGGGCTTGGACACCCGATGTTCTAGATGTGGAGTGACGAGAGCGATGGCTAGCGTTTTCAGAAATTTCGACCGATATTTGTTAGTATTTGGTATCTGGTTCAATAAGGCTCAGAACATATTGAGATGGTAGTAATAAATCAGGCCTAATTCTCAACTCTTTGCCTATATATGGGATCCCGCCACAGGAATAAAATGTTTTCGCGTGGCACATGGACATCATTTTCAGGCCGTACTTGTCAGGCTTCGGAGGTATATGCATCCCGAATGGGCATCTACCTCTAAAGCCCAGAAGTCTCGACGATTGTAAGGTATTCGGAGGGAGTGTAGTGCATCTTACAATTATCATTGAATAAGTTCTTTACCTCTCTAAATGCAGCGAACTTATCTTCTTCTCTTCTGGATGCTCGAATCAAACCGAATGCAGTGTAAAAGAAATTCAAACCTGCACTTAGGCATTGAGCAGCGGAATATTGGAGGCCCTAGAGTGGTTTACAACAACTCATTCATAGACAATCCACCACTTTTTAGGACTCCTGCCTTAAGCAGCAAGCCCAAGAGAGCTGAGATTTCGTTGTTGTCAGTTCGTCCAGTAAAAGATTGTTTAGAGTGAACTGAGCTGCCTTTGTATCAATCTCTTCATTTGAATATTTTACAATGTGGTCTATCATGTTCTCACTTATGAAGAGAGGAAATAATTTATTCTCGTCTCCGAGCTCTTTAGCTTCCCCTTTTGGGCCTGGCAAATGAGTAATTATGTTTTTTTGGGAGTTCTGGAGTACTTAGTGCTTATAGGTTTGTTAGCCCAGAAAGTTTCCAGATCCTTCCCGAGTACAAAATTTACATCATCACTTTCTTCTCCAGGGGAAAAAGGTAAAACATCATCTCCCTGGTCGGAAGTATATTCTTCATCATCAGCTACATCGTCATCATTGGCAATAATTTCGTCGTCAGGTTCACTAGACTCGCCGCTTGGGTCTAAACCGTCTTCTTCCTCCATCTGCCGGGACAATTCCGGTTGAATTTCATCATCAGTAATTAAAAGGCGTCGTTCGGTCATCTTTACTGCAGAAGAAAACAAAATAGTTAGACCAGACAGACGAAAACAGTTTAGAATATTCATGACACATAAGCTACCCATGGGTCGTATGCGACCCACACTTGCAGATTTTTCTAGAAAAATACTAGAATAAAGGTTAGAAAAGCAACCACACTTACCTTATCGCTAGTACAGCTTCCAGAGGACTGACTGGGAGGGTAATTGACCCCTTTCCCCCTACCCACCTTGTACAGGTGCGTACAAGCGCCGACAAAGCAGCTTTGGGTCGCCCACGACCCAGTGGGTAGGGGAGGAGGATTAAAATAACAAAATGAAATTAAAATAATAGGTACAACATAGTACAATCAATGAGTTTGGAATTGGGAAACTAATTCATCGATGTTTGGATTAATTCCACTGATAAAAAGATGAAAAGAATTTTCCAAATTATCGTCAGTCAGTCTTGTACGATGTTTTGATTTATTAACTTTCATCAATGAAAAGAACTTTTCGCATTTATAAGTACTGCAAACGCGTCTGTCCTCATCTTCCTCCTTTGGAGTTAGTAGTGTAATATTTTTGTTTTATTGGAATTTTCAAAATGTCTCTCAGGCCGGATCAAACCTTAGCGCGGCCCAGGGGTTGCCCACATATGGCCTAGACCATTGTACTATAACTGCCACATGTAATCATAGTGATTGCAGACTACACTTTATCAGTAGTTGTGTGGTTACTCAGCACCGAGAAACAATTCAATTGCCACACGAAAAGAAAAGTGCATTAACGTCCGTCTCACGACAATTTGGCAGGGTGACGTCCTGGTCTGGAGTAACGGATCTCCAGTGCTTTCTTATCCAGTATCTGGAATATTATTAATTTCGTGAACAGAATTGTTGACCGAGTCATTACTTTTTTTATTATTTTCTTTTTCTTTTCTTTCTTATGAGTTATTTATTGCATCTGACGTAATCACGACTCTGCGTACCTATATGTCTAGGCTTGAAGAAATTATTTAAGAATACTTAAATTCTCAAATTATTAAATATTATTATTAATTAAAAAGCCTGATAGCCATAATGGAATACCAAAAAAGGAATAAAACTGCATTATTCTTCTACATGAGGAATGTGTATGTAGCAACCTTTAAACCATTTGTACTTCTCTTTAGCGCAATCCTGTCTTTTTAATGTTGTAAGAGATACGATCCATAAAACGCATTGCGTTTTGTGCCGATTTTTTTCGGTGATTGCAAAGTCATCTTAGAATGACGAAGGAAGAGTTGTTAGATTACTGATTTATGTGCGGCTTCACTGTTATTACGTAGTACGCAGTCAGAAGTGTCGTATAGTAATACCTTTCATAGAAACTTAACTAAAAATTGTCATTTTCCACCTTCCATCTCAAATAGTTTGGGATATAAATACATACATTCAATGGCTCCCTAGAAGAAAACACAGAAAAAGTGTAGTTTCACTGTTTAATTCCGAAATACTCAACTTATTGTCAAGAAAAATAATCTAGGACATTCCTTTAATTTCTTCGAAGACGGTTAACGTTCAAATGATTCAGGAATTGTAGTAAATAAGAACTATCAGTTGAAACGAGAGGAATCAATTTAATTGTTAAATATTAAATTTATTTAATTTTTAATTATAAATTAATTTAGTTGATCCCATTACCAAGAGAGGGGCTCAGGCTAGCCATGTGAGTTAAAGCGTTGAACTTAATCTCCCATGGTAAACCCTAGAGTGACGAGTTCGATTGCCGCCTGGGGAATAGGAATTCGTTTAGTGACGGAATTCATTAAGTAAAATCCTTAGTCCCACCCTTGCTAGAAAAGGGTGGTAACCTGTAGATAACCCTTCTCAATGAGCCTTAGTTGCAAAAAGTGGACGTTAATAAATAATAATAATAATAATAAATAGCTCTGCAGTAGCTGCCCTGGCCGAGTAGGCTCCCAGTCTCGCCGGAGATGTCGGCTCAATAGGGGTCAGTTATAGGTCAGTTCCTTCTCCATCTCCTAGTTATTTTATTTTGTTATTTGTTGCTTTTAATATTTATTTGTAACGTTTTAGTTTTAGGTGTTGCGTTTTATATATTTGTTTGTTTTTTAAATTTTTTTAATATTCGACTACCTTTCTTGAGTTTTACATTTATTTATTTATTTATTCATATATATTACATGTTTTTGTAAGTATGAATGTTGTGTCACAGAGCACTGATGGTGGGACGGTTCGCCCCGAAAGTACTTTGCCTGTAATAAAGAAGTATTAAGAGTGGAGGTGTTTGACATTTTTTGATCCTTCCGTTGATGATGGACCTCCACCAGCCAGCACAAATCCAGAGATACTTGGTAGCCTTGAAAACTTATCACATTACTTAATATTAAAGAAATATTTTAATATCATTGAGTTTTATCTCATAATTTAATACTTCAGATATCATTAAGCTTCACCACATAATTAAATATTACAAATATAGTTAAGCTTTCTATCATAATGTAATAGTACAGATAACATCAAGTTTTATAATTATTATTATTTATTAACGTCCACTTTTTGCAACTAAGGCTAATTGGGACGGGTTATCTACAGGTTACCACTCTTTTCTAGCCAAGGTAGGACTAAGGATTTTATTAAACGAATTTCGTCACTAAATAAATTCCTATTGCCCAGGCAGGAATCGAACTTACCACACTCTAGGTTTACATTGTGAGATTAAGGCCGCCTCCATGTCTGTTTAGGTTCTAGACTATTCTATTATTATTGTTGCCTAAATTACAAAATTCTAATAAGTGTAGAGCGTAGTAGGTCGTCCCATTAGAGCATACATGGATGGTGAACGGCGTTTGGGTCAATGCGAGGTCACAATTTAGACAGTCCTAGTTTCTTACGCCACGTATCAGATCCAATATTCGGTATATTTCATAACGTTGAGGTAGCTTGATTACAGAAAACTCTGTAATTACCTGCAATCATTTGACTCGAGAAGCGTACGGAACCCAATTACAAAGTTTACTGAAAGATTCCTTTTATATACATATAGAGGGCGTAGTCTCTACTTTAGAGTCATTATAAGAATTTTGATACAAATAGGGGTCTTGACATATATTTACATATATAAAACATAACTTAACAAAAAATAATAATTGTCCGTCACGCAGATGCTGCCTAAAATAAGCAGATTTTCTATATGCTGATGTGACACACTATTGATCTCTGCTCACCATATATTTTCTATTTCTTCTTGTATAAATGCGATGAGTAGAAGTGAGGGTTTACAGATATTTGACATCAATAAAAAGGAACAACTCGACTAATAATTGAGTTCCAAAAAAAAAAATATATAGAATAACAATTGTAGAACATCAATAGTTTAATCGGAGTGGACTCACAATAAAAGAGATATTGTGTATTTTCAAATTCCTTCCCACCTCTAATTCCTCCTCCCCGCTATTCCTAGGTCGATTTCAGCCAAAAGACTATGAAATATATTGCATTTATTTTATCTTTACAATATCGAGTATTGTGTAAATAAAATTAAAAAAATTTGAGACAAGAACGTAAATTATTAACTCACGACACCATCATACAACGTATTTGCAGCCATGTGACAATAATAGTTCAATGAAAACAATATGTGGTATTCGAGTTTTGAATTAGGTAGGAACCTAAGTGGTTCATAATAAGCTGTTGCCTATTGTTAATATACCAAAAGTAGGAGTTTGGGTTTACTGAAGTCAGAAATCTAAAGAATTGCTAACATCTCGGTTAATATATAAGACACAGAAAAAAATGTATAAAAATATTTATAGGTTCATTTTTCAATAAGGTTCGTTTTTGAAAATCTCCAAAATTAGTTTTGATTCAACACACAGTGGTCCCGATTTTATTTTTTTCTGAACCAAGTATATTTTTTTTAATTCTACACTAATCCTGAACCTTGAAAATAATGCTGAATCATCAATAAGGTACAGCTTTTGGGGGATATGTTAATTTAAAGTTGCAAGTGTCCAACATCTCGACCTGGACACTTTTTGATCCATAAATAATCAACGTTCCTATCATAAGACAGATAATATATACAGGTTTTAATTTATGTCTCTCTGATTGTATATGGAATACAGAATGCAGGTACATCCTAACAGTTATAATATCCATTCATATGAACTAGGTGTAGATTTTGAAAAACTAACAATTTTTGACATCTATTACTTTTGTTTGGAGGAACTATCTGAGAATCGAATGATGTAATGTTCGAAGTCGGAAAATGTCAGCCGTAGCATCAAGAGGAGTGTTTCAGTGGGGGCCATGAGACAACTGATAGAAGGTAGCGCAACCTGCTATCCCCCTCGACGAAAAGACGGTACATTAAATTTATGTGACAAGTTTCAACTTCTCATTTACTACTTTTCTATAGATGTAATTAAAGCGCATTTTATTTTTTGTGAATTAAATAAATATTCTTGAGCTACAATTATTCATTTATTAATTTTGTAGGTAGGACTAATAAACTGCCGGCAAGAAGAGATTTGGGGTATTTGATTTTGAATTCAAATTCAAGCTGTGGATTTTACTACCAAATCCTTATTATATGCTCTTTGTCGAAAAACGAACGCATAAAGAGTCAACTATTAGTAGTCACGTGGTCCCCTCTATTAATAGTTAACATGTTTTCGTCTTGAGACAGTACTTCTGGTATACCAAGAGACCTTATTATGTTCTAATACCTTCATACACTCTGTAAGTATGTTTGCAGCCGTGAGATCTACTCCAGAAGCAATACAGGCTGGAGGTTCTTCCTTTTTCATCAGGTGCTGGCGTGGGACTCCTGTATGGCCCATTCTTAGGCGGCGTATCATCACTCCTTTTTGTGCTTGTTGAAATATTCAAGAGCACTTTTTACGGAGGAGAGCCTATTGTTGCGCAACTCATCCCACTCTCGGGCCCATGGCTCAAGGGCCAGTCTTTTTGCAGGTTGGTACCTTCAGTGAACGGGTCTACTGGTATAGTGTCTGTTATAGCTTTTGCAGTTAAGACAACTGCTTTTATGCTACGCCAAAATGCCCTCGAATCCATAAAAGGTGTCCTAGAAAATATTTCCTGTGTAGTTTTTGTTAAATCTTTTGTATTTCTCTGCAGATAGGTATCTTTTACATTACGTTAGGCTACTGGATGAATAAGAACATATTTAGGCATGCTTTAGTACACTTAAAATTAAGAGCTGCCAGTTCTGCAGCAAACTCACTACTGATGAAGTGAAATAATTTCGAATCATTCTGAGTATCTAGGTCAGTAAATTATCCTCTACATCATACGACAATCTCCACCATTTACTCTGATTGACATCAGTAACGTTTTGCAAACAAAGTTAATTGTCTCCTCTTCGGTCCGGTTACACACAGCGCGGAGATAGAGAAGGTTAAGTTCCAAATAAATCATTTATATATGGTAAACGTTTTACTTCGGAGTAGTTTCGGACGTTGTAGCCTAAAGTGGATGTTATTATGTGAAATTTCATTTAAATAAGTAGCTCAGTGGTAACAGTACTGGCCAGATGGACAGGGCAATAGACCAAATCTATAAAATTAACTCTTTTTCATGAAATGGATAATTATCCATTAATTATAATTAATCACATTGCATTCCACTCGCTCAATTTACAAAAATAAAACAATGTTTCCATTTTCACACGATAAGTACTATCAGATGTTGATGTTACACTCATTTCACGGATCCTGCCTAAGTAAGTAAAGGCCATTCAAATTCATATATATATATATATATTGCTTCAAGATTAGTGTAGAATTAAAGCAAATATACTTGGTTCAGAAAGAAAGTAGAATCGGGACCACAGTGTGTCAGATCAAAACTATTTTTGGAGATTTTCAAAGACGAACCTTATTAAAAATTGAACATATAAATATCATTATGCATTTTTTTCTTTGTCTTAAATAATTACCGAGATGTTTGCATTTTTTTAGTTTTCTGACTTCAGTAAACCCAAACTCCTAGTTTTGATGTATTAAAAATAGACAACTACTCGAATACCACATATTGTTTTCATTGAACTATTATTGTCAAATGGCTGCAAATACTTTGTATGATGAAGTCATCACTTAATAATTTACGTTCTTGTCTCATTTTTTATTTATTTTATTTATACAATACTCGATATTGTAAAGATAAAATAAATGCAATAAATTTCATAGTCTTTATGGCTGAAATTGCCCTAGGAATAGCGGGTAGGAGGAAGTTTAAAATTCAAAATATCTCTTTAATTTCGAGTCCACTCCGATTAAACTATTGATGTTGTAAAATTGTTGTTCTATAATTTTGTAACTCAAATATTAACCGAGTTATTCCTTTTTTCTCGATTTCAGCTACCTGTAAACGATGAATCACAGATGATGAATGTAAAGGCCATTCAAATTCATAAATATATATATTTGCCTGTTACCGCTAAGTGGTTGTATTTTTTGTTCCATTGTCAACAAAATCCATATTTATCATATACACGGAAAAAGATAGATTGAGCTCGTTTTTGTCTTATATCGGACCAGGAGGTGACTTGAAATATCTTCGTTATTATGGGGTGAATTGAAAATGTTATACAACCATTGTTACTGTGGAATTAATTTCCTACAATTGTTTTTTTTTTCTGTGTCTAACTCTAATATTAACAAAGATAATAGAATTTGTTCGTTTTCAATCATTAGTATTTCATTGTTTAGAGAAAGGACAAAATTGGAAATATATATACCTAATTACGACTCTGACCAAAAAATGTTATGTAACGAATCTTGTTGGAAATGGGATATTCTTCGATTTTTAATCTATTTTCTCATATGTGAAAAGTAATTGGAATATATATATATATTTTTTTTAGTTTTAGGCCTTCATTTCACTCTCCACTGCTACTCCTACGCTTTTCAATTACTAAAACTCTATCAATAAACACAGTATGTTCAGCTTACATTTCAAGTCCTGTTTACGAAGGTTTAATATTATGAGTGAAATAGAAAATTCTGAAGTGATGATTGGCCTGTCATTGGATTATGTGAAACATCAGCTTACTTTACGCAGTACTTGCGTGACCCATTTTATTTTTCATGACTTTGTTACCCTATTTCGCTTCTAATGATGCATACTTGAATTCTGCATGCATTAGGAACAGGATATACATTATTCTTTTAGCATACCATTTCCCTTGGGGGAAATCTTCTATTGAAGTCATAAGTACGACTTATCGTACTTGTGGCGCGATTTTCGAAAAATTTCTTCAAATGTCCATCGATCCTACCTCAATGTAGATGACGAAAATGAGGTCCGTTCAAAACTATATATATATATATATATATATATATATATATATATATATATATGTGTGTGTGTGTGTGTGTGTGTGTGTGTGTATATTTGTCTGTTAACACTCTAGCGGTCGCAATTTGTTTGTGTTTAAGTGTTTGTGTGGTGTTGTTGTGTTTAATCGTCACCAAACTCGATATTTATTCGTTTTATGTGAAAAGGAAGACCAAGTTCGTTAACGGCTGAAATCGGACCAGTGGTAGAGGGGGGCTTTAGATGGGGGAATTTCGAAAATTCGAAATATCTTCGATACTATATGTCGGATCGAAAAATTGTATAAAACCAATCTTATTGCAAATTACATTTCCTATAAATATTCTCCTATACATTTATTGTCTATCTTGAATATTAACCGAGATATTTTCATTTTTATTAAGTGTAACGGACGAGCTATAGTTCCCGCCGAAAGCTAGTTCGGCCGTTTCCGTAACTGATCGGCTCTTGTATGGAGATTTCTCTATTGTATACTTTTACGTGGGAAATCTGCTTAGTTTACGCAGCCCCTGCGTGACGGACTTTTATTATTGTGTTTATGTAATGTGGCGATTTACTCCTGGGAATATGTTAAATGTAATGTGGTTTTAAAAACAAATTGTTATTGCTATATGCAACATTATTATGAAGCTTTCATATAAATTGCGTTATATGTAAAGAAAATAAAGAATACAAATAAAAATAATAGTAATGTTTTAATTTAAAAGTTCACTTAATGGGACTATAGCTGATTGGGGAAGGTTGTCTACAGTTACCACCATTTTCTATCCAGTGTGGGTCTAAGAACTTTATTTAATGAGTTCGTCACTAAATAAAGTTCTAATGCCCTGGTGGAAATCGAACTCGTCACACTAGGTTTACCATGCTCTCCCATGGCGAACCTGACCCTAATATTAGTAATAAACAGCATTTTCTTTACGAACATATTAATAAAGTGAAGTGAACTAACACATTTAATGGCTTTTAACTTATTAATGTCTACTGACTGAATAAATGCATCGTACTCGTTTTTATAAGTAACTAATATTTCTTTCTATCTTTGGCCATAGTACTTATAGTAACAAAATGTTTCGAATTAGCTTTGACCAAGCTCTGTATACAGGAGTTCAGTAATAAAAAGTTGTCTATAAAAATAACGGGTTTGTATTTATTCCTTGGAATTTTTACCGTGAGATTCTTTAAACGTGTTCTTACCGCTTGCTTTCACCTGCTGCAAAGTGTTTGTTTGGAATCTTTGCTTTTATCGGCTAACAGAATGGCTTAGTGTTTGCCTGGCTACTTTCTCTGGACAAGACTTTTATCTTTACTTTTATTTACAAGAGTATGAAGAAGCTCTTTAGATACTCTGCTTCAGCTGTCGGCTGTTATAATGGGTTCCCAATATAATGATGATACTTTTAGGCCATTTCTTCTAGTGTATATTTGAAAGCGATGTGCAACCATTGAAATAATTCGCCTGGTGTGCTCAACGGTCAGTCTATAATTACTGTCACTACCGATTGATGTGATAATGGAGTCACATATGGTGGAAGACTAGTTAGTAACATAATATATTTATTTTCATTAATTCGCTTCAAATTGAAATGTTCTTCATTAGTTTCTGATGACTGGTAATTAAAAACAAAAAAATCAGATGTGGGGAGCCCATGGCTTCCTTGTACTACTGTTAAATTAAATAAATTAAATGGTTGGTTGGACTTCATTTAAAATATATTTCATATGCGATTATTCCATTCTGAAGTATCGGATCTGAAAATGTTATAAACAATAATTAATATGTATTTTTGTGAAAACAAAAAAGATGCTAGACAGCTTTTTTGTAACCCCAGGATCTAAGGAGATATTTGCATTTTAGCAGATCTCCCTTAAGGGAAATCAGCTATTGAGGTCGTACTCATGACGTAATTTTGGAAAATTGTCCTTCCCAGGAGATAACGAAAATTAGGTCCGTTCAAAATTATATATATATTTGTCTGTTAACGCTCTAGCGGTCGCAATTTTTGATAGATCGATACCAAACTCGGTATTTAAACGTTTTATGTAAAAAGAAAGATCAAGCCCGTTACTGGCTGAATTAGGACGAGTGAGAGGGGGGGGTTAGGGGGAGTATTTTCAAAAATTCGAAATATCTCCGTTACTATACGACGGATCGAAAAATTGTATTGAATTAATCTTCTTGCAAATTACATTTACTATAAATATTGTTATATACATTTATTCTCTATCTTGAATATTAACCGAGTTACTTGCATTTTTATTAAAATTTAAAATCTTTATTATTTTATTATTTGTGAGCGGGGCGAGAGTGAGTATCCCGCCAAAAGCTGATTCGGCCGTTTTCGTAACTGTTCGGCGCTCATGGAATTTCTCTATTGTTAATCTTCACGTGGGAAATCTGCTTAGTGTACGCAGACCCTGCGTGACGGACTTTTACCAGATTTCCCTTAGGGGAAATCGGCTATTGAGGTCGTACTCATGACGCGAGTTTCGAAAAATTTCTTCAAATGTCCATCGATCCTACCCAGGAGATGACGAAAATGAGGTCCGTTCAAAATTATATATATATATATATATATATATATATGTATGTATATATTTTTGTCTATTACCGTTCTAGCGGGCGCAATTATTGTTTAATCGTTACCAAACTCGACGTTTAGTCGTTTTATGCAAAAAGAAAGATCAAGTTCGTTAAAGGCTGAAATCAGACCGGGGGGGGGGGGGTTAGTAGTGGAGAATTTTGAAAATTCGAAACATCTCCGTTACTATACGTCGGATCGAAAAATTATATAGACTCAATCTTATTGCAAATTAAATTTACTATAAATAATGTTATATACATGTATTCTGTATCTTGAATATTAACCGAGATCTTTGCATTTTTATGTTTTCAGTTTCAGAGATGAGATCGGCTAACTTCGGGTCTAGTCGTGAGTTTCCGTCAAGAGCTAGTTCGGGCCGTTCCTGTAACTGTTTGGCTCTCTATTCTGAAATGTCTCTATTATAAAACTTCACGTGGGAAATCTGCTTAGTTTACGCTGCCCCTGCGTGACGGACTTTTTTATTTTCCTAATAAATCCACCCACTTTTCCCTTTAGCCGATTTTGAAAGGGAAGGTGCACAATTAGATTGTGTTAGAGTCCTAAGTATAAAATGTCACTATTCTAAGGCACTTCGTTTTAGCGTATTCTGGTTGTACTCATGACGACAATTTCAAAAAATGTCCTCACATATCCATCGATCCTACCTCGTAGATGATAAAAATGAGGTCCATTCCAAATTATATATATATATTTGTCACATACAGTTCTAGTGGTACCAATTTTTGTTTGTTCGTTACAATACTCGATAAACAAGCTTTTTATTTAAAAATTAAGATCAACTTTCTCTAATGGCTTAAATCGGACCAGTGAAAGGGTGGGTTTAGACCGGAAATTTCAAAAATTCAAAATATACCCTTCTGTATACGTCAGATCGAAAAATTGCATAGAACTAATTTATTACATTTTTTCACTATCTTAGTTATTGACCCAGCAATTACTTTTAGCAGATTTCCCTTAAGGGAAATCAGCTATGGAGGTTGTACTCATGACGCGATTTTCGAAATTTTGATTCAAATGTCCATCGATTCTACCCTGGAGACGACGAAAATGAGGTCCGTTCAAAACTTTATATATATATATATATATATATATATATAAATTTATGTCTTCCTGAATTATTAGAAACTGAAATACAGTTAAATTAATTAATTATTCAGCATTGAACCCAACACTTGTTTTTATTTTTATTTTCTTTTTTTTCCTTTTTTTTTGTTGTAAATAATTTTATTGAACAAATATTTTATGTTTTTATAGTTAAAAAAAAAATGTTATGTATCAAGCAGACGTTATGTACTAATTATTGTACGGGACGTCTGACTAATAAACTCCCTTCCTTTATGGTTACTTCAGGAAGGAAATAAATAAAAATATATATATATATATATATATATATATATATATATATATATATGTCTGTTACCGCTTTAGCGGCCGCAATTTTTGTCTTATCGTTACAAAACTTGATAGACTCGTATAATCGTTTCATGTAAAAAGAAAGATCAAGTTCGTTAACGGCTAAAATCGGTCCAGGGAGAGGGGGAGAAATTCTAAAATTCTCAATATCTCCGTTAATGTGCGTTGGATCGAAAAATTGTATAGAACCACTCTTATTGCAAATGTAATGTTCTATAAATGTAGTTCTGTACATTTCTTCACTATCTTGATTATTAACTGAGATATTTCCATTTTTTAGTTTTTGGTCCTCAGTAAACCCCCACTCCCACTCATCTCATATTAACAACATTGTATTATGTTATGATGGACTTTATGTGAAGCTTAAATGCCAAATATTGTTCTCATTGAACTTTTAAGTTTTGAAATAAATGCAAATAAGTGGCGCACGCTGGAAATCTGCTTAGTTTACGCAGCCCCTGCTTGACGGACTTTTTTTGTTTTCAGCCTTTTGTAAACCCCTACTCCTACTCAAGTCATTTTGACAATAAGCTGTAATATCATGGAACACATCAGACGAAGTTTACTTAAAGTAATCATGTCATCAATAAATATTTTGTGTTCTTGACTCGAAAATTTTTATTTGATCTATACGATGCTCGATATTTAATTGTTCTATTTATCACTAAAGATTACAGTCATTAATCGCAGATATACTAGTCAATTATTGTTCTAAACGTTTTTACTTTCTCACATATTAATGGAGTAATTTTTTATAATAGTATGTCATGGCAATACGTGGGAAATCATTGCTTGATTAGTAAACAATAGCTGAAACGTCAAAGTATGCATAAATACTTAGTAATATCAATTCAGTGATGGTTTATTGAGAGATAAAAACGTTAAAATACAAATAACTCTCCTATATTTATTTTCGAATAACAGAAAAATGTGTAATAGACCAACAAATAAGGAATAAAACTCCATGGATTGATGAATGCCTATGTGGCAACTATTGAACTTTTATATTTTTAATTTTCGTTATGGCGTAATAGGTCCTCTCACTAAAAAGGTATTGAGTTTTGAACCATAAAACGAGTGTGCCCTACTAAAGTGCAACTATTCCATTGATTGTATAGTCATCTTGGAGTGATGAAGTAAGAGTTGCTACACTGCATACAAAGATGTCACTTCTCCTTTATTGCATAGCACACACTTCCTACAAAGGTTTCATTGAGAAACACTTTTCTACCATCTTAAAATGGCTAGAATTTCTTTTCTCTTTTTTTTTATCTGAAACCCAGTTTTCTAAGACAATGACTTGAGGCAAAGAAACGCTGGTCCTATAAGGCCTGCGTGGTGTTCACCGATAGTTCCACTTCTACTGAACTCTTTGTTCCATTATAGGTAGTTGATTCGGTTTTAATGCAACCCCGCCTTGAACGAGTAAAATAAAAGTCCGTCACGCAGGGGCGGCGTAAACTAAGCAGTTTCCCGAAGTACTGGTACAACCCACTTGTGAACTCATTTCCTATTCCTATGTAAAAAAAAACCCTATGAGTAAAACGGTTGTAGGGGAGGGGGAGGGGTTATTGAAGGCTGGAAACAAGAAAGTTCGAATTACTTGCTTGACTACCCTAGTTACGAAAACATTTATAGATCAATAATTGTAGAACATAAATAACTTAACTAGATAGGTTCTGTAACATTTTGCCATACAACTCATAATAACGGCAGTATTTTGAATTTCCAAAATCCCCTTTTAAACCCTCCTCCTACTTCACCCCCGATTTCAGCTATTAACTAATATGATCTTTAGTGTGGATTGAAACAGTTAAATAACCTATATGGTATACAATAAATAAAAGTTTAGATTCATAACCACAAATATTAATTATTCACGTAATCGCAATACTTATTTTCATGTATCTCACACAGTAAACATTCAATAGAAACAACAACAAGTATTTAAGCTTGGAATAACGTGGTTCAGCTTATTGGTAGTGTGACATGAGTGGGGTGTTACTGAAGGAAAAAAAAACTAAACAATGCAAATATCTCTGTTAATATTTAAGTTTCAGAAAAAAATAATGTAACAACATTTATAGGAAATTACAATTGCAATAAGATTTTTTCAATACAATTTTTCGATCCGAAGTCTAAAAACAAAGATATTTTGTTCTTTCGAAACAACCACTTTAAACCCCCAGTGGTTCAATGTGTTTCTGTACATATATATAAATTTTGAACGGGCCTCATTTTCATCATCTACTTGGTAGGATCGATGGACATTCGAAGATATTTTTCAAAAGTGGCGTCATTAGTACGACCTAAATAGCTGAGTTTCCCTAAGCGAAATCTGCTAATAGGATTATATCCTCTTTGTTCAACATGAGACAATTCCAATTTTTTGGATTAGACTTCTTGTAAATGTAATTCATGTGGTTCCTCGAAGAAGAAAACATAGAATGGGGTTCAAAGCAAGTTTAGAAAGTTAAGAAAATTACTAAATGCTAAAAATACTTCCTAGCAGAATATTTATGAATACTCATTTAGTTTTTTTATGAATGTGACTAACGTTTTTCTACCTGGGATTATCTCAGCAGTACTCACGTGGTTTTGTAATCCATTTAACAGTGTATCTGTGCTAAATGAGTGAAAGGAGCTCGTGTGAGTTGAAGTGTTTGTCATGATACACTTGCTAAATTAATAGTCGTTGGGCCCATTCCGGCGTTAGCAATAGGAATTTATTGTGGCCAACTCACGAAATTTCTAGTCCCAACGTGTCAAGAAAATTAAGGCAAGCTATATATATCGATGTCCAATTAGCCTTAGCAGCTTATAGTGGTTAATGTTAATAAATAACTTAAAATCGGGTACTGCAAAAAAAGCAACAGCTAGCAGCTGTGGATTCCAAATATGGCATTCAACAGGATCTGTGTTCGTAGCCACCACGAAAATATTTTATATGGAAAAATATATAAAGCAATATGGTACTATATTATATCTGGCAGAACAAATTTTTACTAATATCATTTTATTATTTATACCTGGAAATTGCGTACTACAGGACATATGAATTTTACAATTGGATTAATTGGTGAAATCTGTATTTACAAATGAATTTAAATTTTAGTCTCACCTTGATCTTCTAAACTTTGTAAGCCTTGAGACATCGATTCGATTTCCGAGTGGACAATATGAATTTATTTAGCGATGAGCTCTCTAAATAAAGCCCTTAGTCTCATTCTGGCTAGCAAAGGATGGAAACTTGTAGATAACCGGACATGTATAACCACAGGAGCACAAAGTAGATGTTAATTAATAACAATTAAAAGTTTGAAGGAATCCTTATTTTGTGTATTGGAAGTTGGTGCTAATTATTTTCATAGGCCATTGAGTGTATGAATGTAAACAAGTACAATCCACATTTAACATGGTGGTTGAGAAATTATTTTCAATTACTAACTAAATATGTACCTATAATACGCCATAATATAACACAAAAAAAGACTGACTTTCATTCCCTTCAAATGGGTCAACGCACAAGCAGGAATTATGGGCAATGAAATAGTCGATATCCATAACAAAAGTGCCTCTAAAAATAGCGAAGAGGTAATTTACAATAAATTTGCTCCAACAGTGTTAAACTTTTTTCTAAGGGAAAGACGTATTAATTAGTGGCAACAGCTGTAGAATCAAACAGATAAAGGATTACATCTAAAATTATACATCTGTTTTAAAACCAATATTTCACTATCCCAACATATATTTCATCTAACACAAACACTAACTGGACACGGAAATACAAACTCATACTTATAAAAGGGTGGTAACCTGTAGATAACCCGTCCCGATTAGCCTAAGTTGCAAAAAGTGAACGTTAATAAATAAATATGTAATATATAAGTTGAAACTTAGTGACTCAAATACTTGTAAATGCGACAGTTACACTGAACAGACACCCACCCACCTGATTTATGAATGAAGACTGACTCAAGGCATACAAAGACAGTTAACGACTCATATTCTCGCAAGGTTTATTTATCCCGATATTTTATTTTCAAAACACCTAAATTTATTTAAAACCATAGCCTATGATGTTATTTATTAACGTCCGCTTTGTATCACTAAGGCTGGTTGGTAGCTATCTACATGACCCAACCTGTTAGACAGGGCTGGACTAAGAATTTTATTTTATAGGATCGTCTCTAAATTAATACCTATTGCCCAGGTGAGGATCGAATTCACAACTCTAGATTTACTATTTCAGATTACTTGACTAACCTGAATTTCTGAATAACATTAACCAGTACTTTTTGTTCATTATTACACATTCCGTATTTTGATCGTGCTTTCGTTTATAAAACAGATTTATAGTACTGAATTATAAATTCTTTAATTTTAGATTCCGTTAGCCCTTTTTGAACACCCACATTCTTCTCTTCCAATGGTTTTCAACACTTCAATGCAATTTCCTCCTTCAATTGCGAGATTTTCACACTTACAGGGAGACATTTCTACAATGCCTTCAGGCCTCTTTAGTTTCGATTCCCATATGAAATTTTTGCCCTTGTCAAAAACACCAATGCTCCTTCTGTAGTCGTATATAGCTGCATCAAGTGGGAACAGGGGTCGACCTTTAGTTTTGCTCTCATCGCGAACCCTTTCAGCATATTGGAGAAACTCTTTATCGCCGAGCTCCCAGAGTTCCTGTATCCTCCGACATTCGTCTAGGTCCTCTTGCTTTTCGGCCATTTTCCTATCGATGTCCGACTCGATTTGTTTTATGAAAGACTCCCTGCATTCCAAAGCCCGCTGCCTTCTCTGTTCCTTCACTTTATCAATGAAACCGCTATTTATCTCATCTCTTTTCAACCTTTTTATGATTTCCCATTTGAGTAGTTCTCTCTCTTTTGTAATTCTCTCTTCATCATCCTTCAAATATTTCTTGCGGGCGTCGATTCTTTCCATTTTGAGTCTTTCTCTGTACTGCCTTTCCTTTTCTAACGCGTCCATTTCTAGTTTGTACTTTTCTGCGATTGCTCGCTGATACGACTCCTCTTCTTTTCTCATTTTCTCTTGCATTTCGTTGTCGAGTTTGTTTGTCATTGCTCGATGACGATTCCGCTTTGCGTTCAGCATTTCTTCTTCCTTCTGCTTCCTTATACGAGCAATGCTCATCTTTCCGTTTGCAATGATTTGAACAGCCATGTTTTCCTCGTCTTCCTCCTGCTGGAGTCTCTTCTTGAACTGCCTAACCATCTCTCGATTTTCCAGCAAATTGTGCTTTTCGAATGCTTTTTTCCTCATAATTTCATTTTTCTCGTTTTCCATTACTTGTAGCATTTGCCTCTCCATAATTTCCATATCCTCTCTCTCTTCTATTTCCTTTATTTCCTTCTCCGTCTTTTTCCGATCTTCGGCATCCTTAAGCATTTCCTTTGCCTGAATTTTTAATAACTTTTTCTTCTCGTCTAACTTCCGTTTGTTTTCTTCTTCTTCCTCTTGGTGCTTCTTGACGTCATTAAGCACGCTTTCTGCATACTTCTTCTCCATTTCGCGCTCAATAGCCTTTAAATTTTCATTGAACTTTAGTTGAGCTAACCTTTCTGCTTCAGACTCCGACGTTCTAAAAGCACTGTGGAACGATTTGCATGCGTCTCGTTCGAAAAAAAGGGCAGCTTTCGCCTTGTCTCGAAGCTTGTTCATTTCCCTCTCACTTTCAATTCTCAATTCTTCGAACCTCTCATGCTTATACTTCTGCTCCTTGAGAAGGCGCTCATTTCGCTTCGCGTACCTCCTTTTCCGTATGTTTACGTACGTGTTTTCCCAGGTGGAGGCCATTTGTTGCGATACTTTTTTCCTCTGCTCGATTTCCATGGCTTTTTGGAGGGCTTCATCTGCCGCGGCTTTGCTCTTATTGGTGATGTTGTTGAGGTTCGCCCACTGGCAATGAGAGAACATGAGCCCGGGAACAGTGTTCCCGCTGCTATCATTCATTTTCACGTAAGCCATTGTCCTCACTCAACAAATCTGAGGATTTAATACCTAAACTAGCCTATACATTTTCTGCCGGTAGCCATAGCAACAAAGTGTGAATTTTTTCGTTGTTAAAAATACCTTGTAGTTTTGGCTAATGAGACCAATTATTAGCTAATAAACCTAAGACTCAAGCTTCAAGAATGAGGATTGACAATGAAGTCCGTGATGTTCCATTTCCTATTCCAAATATCAAGTAGTAATTTATTTCCTACTAGTTTATTAACTAGTTTATTTATTTACTATTTCTTTCCTTGTTAGTGAGTTAAAAGGAATCGAAATTACATATGGGAATTAGGCATTAAATGAAATTATTGCAGTATATGAAGTTCAAATTACTACGGCTACATGTTTATTAACGTACGTATCGATAAGAAATAAATAATTCCGTAGTTGTACGCTAAACTCATTTTTGAATGTCTGGAATGAAGGAAAAATCTGTCCTTGAACATCTCACTCTTAACATTCTTTACTCCGTTTAGGGTAAAAAATTTGCGGAAACAACAGAAGGAAAAATAATAAACTTATCTTCAAGGTTGTTGTATAATGCATTCTAAACCGTGCATAATAACCGAAGTATTCACGATCTTAAGTTACACTAACACTCCAGACTTCCACTCCAGCTGGACTGATCGTCATTCATCAGTTGTTTCTGAAATAACTCCCTTTCATCAGAGGTAACTGAAAAAAGTGTAAATTTGTTGAAACGTAAAGGATGAGTCAAACGCATTGAAGATTGTATATGAAATAGAAAGCTTCCATTTGGAGTTATGCCATTTATACAAGAAAAGCCCTACAATTCATCTGTCAAATATGAATTGATTTATCAATGTTTCCAACATTCAGTAACCCACCCCCCACACACTCACACCTACAATCGTAATATTCATCTGTGTCTATAATAATAAAATTCTCACATCCAGTATACATTTTAAGTGTTATTTACCTTGTTTTTTAATCAAGGAAGGCATTGAGAATAGACTTTGAAATTAATTCATCTAAGTTTGAATCAATTACATGAAAAGTCAGATTCCAAAATATTTCTTAGTATTTACTTTTTGTTTGTATTTACTTTTTTATTTTCTTTAAAAAGTATAAGCAGTACGTGTAGTAGCGAAGTACGAAAATAGTATATTTCATTACAAGGGCGGAAAGTGACTGTTTCCTATGCGAGATCGTGTTTTACAGCCAAGGCGAAGCCGAGGCTGGAAATTAGATCGAGCATTGGAAACACACTTTCCGCCCGAGTTATGAACGATACTTTACATCACGAGGCAAAAAATGCGAAATATAATTTAAACTCGTAATTATTAAGTATTATCATATTAAATGATTTGTTTTGCATTCTGTAGTATCGATTATTTCTGAACAGCTGATTTAGAGCACTAACCTGATCAAGTAACATAACTTTAATAACACTTTCAAACACAATTCTTTATTATTTGAAATAAATTTATAACAAATTCAAACATTTACAACTCAACAATTTTAGTGGCTTCCTTCATTAAATTTTCTGGTATGCTCCCAGCCATTTTGTATAAATAAAATAAGTGGTTTGTAAACATGAGATGTAGCTGCGACAATCGATTAGTTGATAACAAATGACAACAATGTCACAAATTTGGATTTATACAGAACTCTTTTAAATGACATAAACGAATTTTATAATAAAACTAAGTTAAATTAGTGTAATTATATTTTCTAATGATAAGTAATCGACCAATAATATCTTTAGTGCTTTAAAATAACTAAAATGTAAATCGTTTTTCGAATAGAAACGCTAGCGTAACCTAGCGTTGGAAACTGTAACTTCATTAAAGGGAGGGAAAAGTTCTTTCCCTCCCTAGAGTGGGAAAGAGAACAGCTGTTTCAAGTTATTATAAAAAGACCCACTTTCCATACTTACATACGGTAGCGAAAGTAACTACTTTCGCATCAGAGTGATGTAAAAGAAATTTCAACATTCATTCAAATTTACAGGAAACCCATTGAAAGCTTTTAAATAAGGAAAATGGACAGTGAAATATACTCTTTGTTTATAGAAATCAGGCTGCTATTGATAATACAGCTGTAAAAACATTATAAAAATATATTGATAGCACAAATTGCATAATTTAAAACAACAAAATGTAAAACAAATAAAAATAAATGAAATTAGAAAAATTTATAACCAATATTAGTTTCTTCTAATTATTGAATTCATTTATTAGCCGCTTTATAGAACAAATAGTAACAGGGATGGAATATGTACAGGGTACCATCCTGAGCCAGGGTAGCACTGGGGATTTTATTTAGTGAGTCATTCGTTAAATGGCTGTTGCTGATTGGAATTTGGACATTGGAACTACCGAACACATTAATACACATTGCTAAGCAGCGACTCTCTTGGCATTTATTAATTTTGTTTAAATAAAAGAAATTATATGGATATTAATTTTTAGCTGGTGGTGAGGGTGATGACTCAGGTTAATCACAAAAACTTTTTTATGACTCCTCACAATTTATTTCTTAAAACGCTTAGCGCATTCGGGAATTAAATTGCCTTCCTCAGAGCCATTTGAGTGCATCGGCAGGGTTTAGCCCAGTAGCAACTCTATAGTCACGCCCTACGCTCTGAGGATGGGAATTTAATTCCAGAAAACGCTAAGCGTTTTTAAGTAATAAATTGTGAGGAGCCATAAAAACATTTTTTTTTTACTACCCCGAAATTATATGGACCGAAATAATGATTTCAAGCTTCATTGTTATATTTTCCGGTCTAATTATATTCAAAAACTGAACCCTCACCACTGAGTCTTAAAATGATCTCTCCGTGTTATATTTATTATTATTATTTATCTATTAGCGTCCACGTTTTTCTACTATAGCCCATTGGGACGGAGTATCTACAGGTTACAACTATTTCTTAGCCAGGGTCGGACTACAGATTTTATCTAATGAGTTCATCACTAAATAAATTCCTTTTGCTCAGGCGAGAATTGAACTCTCCCACACTAACTTTACCACGTGAGATTAAGGCCAACGCTTCAACTTAAATGGCCAACCTCAGCCCCAAATCTGTGTCATAGAACTGGCTTTGAAAATGGTTGTCCACTTTGGATCGGGGTATGTCGACTCCCCCGTCCTTAGACCTTCGAAGACGAATGTTGGCTTACCAATTAAATATGTAATGGTGCAATTTTTGTCTTCTATCCTCAAATAATGAAGTCCATGACCACTACCCGCCCATAAAGAATTTAAAGAAAATATTTTTCAAAAGGTCGAATCTTTGCGGGACCAAAGAAGTATATCCAGTTAGGCGAGCATGATTCTTGAATGACCAATGTATCACAACTTACTAATCCGATTGGTAGTTTATTGGGACTAGCACAAATCAAACACCAACTTAGAACTTCTGACGTCAAACTTATAAATCGTATCATCTGTAGTGAAGTTTTGACGTATTACTCATTCTAGTACCACTAAAACAAAGAAGAATATTTTCGATTAATTTCGGAATTTAAAATGTTTGTCTCATGAATCTTCCTTTGTCACGAGTCACTGGCACTGAGTGACTGTTTGATTGGGCAAGACTGGAGGCGTTAAATTGGAGTAATTTTACAAATTCTGGAGCGTATATTAAGTCAGTCTATATTTGTACATTCTTCCAAGCGGTGGTTCTCTTTCAGTTTTTGCAATCGGTGGAAACTCATTACGGAAAATCAGCTATTTAGTTTGCATTTGTGACTCTTTAAATAATTGCATTTTTAAAAATTCGACGCGTTCTAATTTTTTATTTGTCCAGAAATTATTACTCTCAACAGTACAAAAGTTAATAACTAAGTTATTCCACTAAACATCAGATGTCTAGCTCATATTGCAAGGAAGTTGTTAGTATTTATTTTTTATTAAGTAATAAATAGAGAATAGTATGTGCAGATAACGTTATCCTTGTCTTTCAGCCATGTGAGAAATCCGGTTATTTTAAGCAGCACTTTCGTATTCGACAATTGTTGATACCAAGTCCCGATAAACAAAATTATAAAAAGTTATTTATTAACGTCCCTCTTTTGATAATACGGAAAATTAGGATTATAATGGGATGGGTTATCTACATGCTACAACCCTTTTCTAGCCACGCCGTGACTGAGTATTATATTTAATGGGTTTTTTACTAAATACATTTCTATTCTCCAGGTGGGAATCGAATGCTAGGTTTAGATGCGAAGTAAAGACCAACGTCTTAACTCACATAGCTAACCTGTGGTCCAAGAAAACGTTATTAACACACTATTAATAAATCACGAGATTAAAACCGCGTTGGCCCTGTGATCTGCTTCTGTTGAAGGGCATCCCGCTCAGAAAGCTATTAAGAAGTTAGTTCCAAGTTCAGGTCAAGAACTCGCACCCTTTTATATATTTATCTAAAGATTTATTCCTTCAATTAGAGGACGTCACTGAAGCCTTGAAGAAAATAACAGATTTCATGGTTGGCTGAGGAAGCCAGCTGTTGATATATCGGTAACCATTTGGGCTCAACAACCCGGAAAAATCAGTCATTATCGCTCCACGACACGCCAAACCTCTTTTTCCAAATTAAATACAATGTAGTTCATATTGAGCGATCATTTCTCTGAAATAAGCCTATTTTTAATCCATTATGGCTACCAAGGGGCCCTAAAACAGCTGGTCTTGTTGGATTGGATAATATTATTTAGTGCTTGTAGAATAAAAAGTCCGTCACGCAGGAGCTGCGTAAACTTAGCAGATTTTCCTCGTGAAGTTCAATAATAGTTAAAACTACATACTAATAACACAACACCGTGAATATTAAGTGTATAAATTCAAACAGTGATAAGAAATCTTCCCCTCCAAGCGTTTGAAATGCAAACAAACAGGTCTGCCAACCATAATTTTTATCTCAATTAATCAAATTTAAGTAGCCCAAAAACTTAAGATGGGTGAGGGGTGTCACCAAAACATATTTACATGTATATCGTATAATAAAGGTCTCTTGAATACAATTTTTGGTCTTTAAGCTTCGAATAATGTCATTTATTATGTAGCAGAGTATTGTTTATGTAACATAAGTAGAAGTGGCGGTTTGCTGATGGCTGAAAACTGAATAATGGGTATATCTCGGTTAATATTCAAGATAGTGAATAAATGTATATAACAACAATTATAGTAAATTTAATTTTCAATACGATAGGTTCTATACAATTGTTCGATCCGACGTATAGTAACGGAAATATTTCGAATTTTCGAAAATCCTCTCTGAACAAAGCAATTCGAGGCTTCTCTTTATGGGAGATATGCCAACGAATTAATAACTGTGGACTGTATAAAGAAAAGACTGATGGTAATCAAAGGATAACATAATGTATTTATATTTACAACTGAATTGCCTGAAGGGCCATTGTGACTAATCTAAAAACTAATTATAAAGAGTACATTTTATTGGATTATCACTAAATTGCCTGAAGGGCAACGGTGAACATTAATATCTGGAAATTCAGCTGCATTTTTTGTGAATAGTCGATGATGACTGAGCTTGATGTTCATTTATTCTTTGTCTCCTGGATATAATGTTATTAAAAATGAGGTACCTCATGCCTTGCCGCTCCCGCTGTCATCTCCTCCTGCCACACCCAGCTACTTTGTGGCTTTTCTACTCCATGTCGAGTATTATCCTGGGTTCGTAAAGAAATACTGTATTCTGGCCTTATGCTCGTGTCGCCATTTTCTTCCAGACTATCACGTGGCCAAGGAGGTAGTCAGCGAGGCACGGGTTGCTAGGTAACGGCGTCAGGATGGCCAGCTGGGCAAGAACTGTGACGTCATTTTTTTCTTTAGCATAAGTGCCGTAAACACTCTCCTCTAAACCTCCCTCCCCCTGGCCTATCAGCGATATTAACAAACTTGATTTTTCTTTTTACAAAAAACGACTAAATATCGAGTTTGGTAACGCTTACACAATAATTGCGACCGCTAGAGCGGTAACAAACAAATATATATATATATATATATATATATATATATATATACAGTCCTGAAAGGATCCCATTTTCGTCATCTTCTAGGTAGGATCGATGGAGATTTGAAGAAAAATTTCTAAAATCGCGTCATGAGTACAACCTTAATAGCTGATTTCCCTTAAGGAAAATCTGCTAAAACGAAACCAAAGAGTGCTAGTGTAAAAAGAAGAAAGATTCTTCAACTCCCTAACTCTTAGAGCTGCTTTCATTATTATTTAGAGAAAGATAAACATGAATTAATCTTAGAGAATTTATAAATTCTGTAATAGAATGAACTTTGCATTCTAACCGACGAGCAAATCGCATACAATAAAATCACTTATATCCCATTTCTATTTGCTTAATCATAATCTAAACTAGAACTAGAAGTAAAAAAGCAAACATTAATTTGAATATCTCCTAACTGAAATGTAAGGCATTAAAATTGATGGCAGTTCATGCCACCGTATTCGATGAATAGCAGTTTCATCAAATATTCATGACACAATCGGCAGTTAGGAGAATGGAAGCTACTATTCAGGAAATTGGCTATGTTCGAGTCAATTTTTCCTCTGCAATAACCAGCCGGTTTGCCGTTTTATTCCTATTTCCAATTTAAATGATTGCATGCCAATATGCTGCAAGAAAGACAGTTTAGGGCCCTAAAAATAACTATTTAAACCAAATTTTCATTACATTTTTTAAGCCATTTATAATTTTAGTATAAATGATTTGGATTTGCAGGTATGTTCCCAGTTATTAGGTGTTATATTTGTATGAGACTGCAGTCTTCAAACCATAGATATGTCATGGAGCATATATTGTCATTGTCGTGAGGCAACAAATAAATATCTAAATAATTAGACAGATGACACATGTTGTCCGAAAGTTTTATCAAAATACCCAAAGAAATTCATGTCAGTGGGTGTTTTGTGCTTCGATCAATAATAACATTAAAATGTAAAAATCAGTACTCATTATACAATAAAAATTAAATTATCATTCACGATTTTGATTTGATATTTTAATGACAGCAGAATGTAACTATATTAAAAAATAATACTCACTTTCTATAGTAACAAAAAATACTAATTTTCTTCACTAAACCATTCCATACTATTGTTATAAATCTTTTATATTGACTGAATAAATAATGTGCATGTCCTTTTTAGCGATTTCTTTAGATAAATGAGCATTATATGCACTGCCAACAAAATCAATAATGTTTTATATTTAGGTGCTAAGGTTAACCCTGATTATAACATTTGGCTAGCTGAAGAATGGGTTTGTAAAGCTGTGGAAATATTGTGGAATGCCCCACACCTCTAGAAAATGGTAAAATGTAATACCTGAATATTATCCAGAGCTATCATAAAACAAATCTACTATATTATATTTCTATCAAAGATCAAGGGGATTTAAATATCATTCAACCTTTTGGTTTGCTTTTTTTTGTTGTTTTTTTTCTAATGTTTTCTTATGAACTCGCATTTTTTTTTGTGTCAGTATACAGAAATGTTAACAGGTACTACAGAAATTTATCACAAAAAAGTTTGAAACAATCATTATTGGATATAGATAAATATTAAAAAAATCATTAAACTTTTTTTTTTCCTTCCCAGATGAATCAAAATTAAAATATCTTGTTCGTTTTACATGCTTAATATATATCTCTAATTAGTGGAAATTAGGATTTTTTTTTTTAATTTGAAAAGAAGGTTAGGGGTTTGGATGACCACTTGTGTTAAAGCATAAAACACTAGGTTAATCTAGAACCGACGATTCGAATGGACAATATGAATTATTTTAGTATTAAACTCATACGATAAAATCCGTAGTCCCAACCTGGCTAGAATCCCAATGACAACGTTCATAGTGGCACAAAGTAACGATAAGATAATAATTGCCCCAGAGTACTAATATGCAAATTTAAATTTAAAAAGTCCGTCACGCAGGGGCTACGTAAACTAAGCAGATTTCCCACTTGAAGTTTTAGAGAATAGAGAAATTTCACGAGAGCCGAGCAATCAAGGAAACGGCCGAACTAGTATTTGGCGGGAAAGTCACTCACGTCCGTTAGCCGCCCAGATTTAATAAAAATACAAATATCTCAGTTAATATTCAAGATAGAGAATAAATGTATATAACAACATTTATAGTAAATTTAATTTTCTATAAGACTGATTCTGTACAATTTTTCGATTTGACGTACAGTAACGGAGATAATTCGATTTTTCGAAAATCCTCCCCTCTAAACCCCCCTCCCAGTGGTCCGATTTTAGCCGTTAACGAACTTGATCTTTATTTTTACCTAAAACGACTAAATATCGTGTTTGGTAACGATCAAACAAAAATTGCGACCGCGACAGCGTTAACAGACAAATATATATATATATATATATATATATATATATATATATATATATATATATACAGTTTTGAACGGACCTCATTTTCTTCATCTCCTAGGTAGGATCGATGGACATTTGAAGAAAAAAAGTCGAAAATTCCGTCATGAGTACACTCTCAATAGCTGATTTCCCTTAAGGGAAAACTGCTAAAAATGTAAATATGTCATTTCTTCAGCTATTAAATATAGCCGGTGGCCAATCTGAGGTCATTTAGTGAAATCGAGTAATAAGGAGAACCCAACTGATTATTAAAGGATAAGGAAAATCTTGTCAGAATATAAATAAATAACAATCACTGGCCATTTTATTCAATGAAAGAGAATCGTTTCTTTCTTTCAAAATGAAGTTTTTCTGATATAAGCTTTTAGCAGTCAATGAAAATAATAAAGCTATGTAAAGTAATACGATTTCTTAAAAGTAAGAATAATTTTAATGGTGGTTAAATTTTCAATATGTATGTTCAATTTTTTTTGCTTCTATCCTCCATGAAAAATTATTCATTTACAACTACAAGTTTTCTCAGAATAGCCACTCCCTACTTAAGCAAAGTACATAACTTAGTAAACTTTTTAAAAACTCATAAATGTTAAGTTCAAAAAATCTAAAAATTGACAGGAAATTTTCTTCTACATTTTTAAGTCAAGATAAGAAATACACTGGGTAGGAAAGCTTGCTTGGATAGCAATATTATGATGGTATTATCTTTCTCTCTGAACCAAATAAAATATTTACAAAATAACTTTTACCTCATTCATTAAACTGAGGCTCTCTAAAGTACTGTTAATCTAGTTTTCATAGTGTTTAATGTTGCTAAATGCGATTAGCAGGAAAAAACATCATATCTCGAGGGAGGAATATTACAGAAAAAACCCAAGAGCAGCAATTAATAAAATGTTTGGATAAGTCTTAAAAAGAGAAAAATAATGAAAGAAGGGCATATTAAGCGCATAAACTTATCTATCTGTAAAAAGGATTTAATTCTGAAACCCCTTTTCAGAGTGAGCTGAGACTGCGAGTGACGTGGTATAAAAACTGAAGAGAAAAAAGGGGCGGAGGAACAGAGGCTGTTTTAATTTTCTCCTGACACAATTAAATCCCTTTTCACTCGAAAGGAATTTTTCGAATTGCTGCCGAAACGACACGAATCTGTGACAACCTCACTTTTATTTGTAGGAAACCATTGTTGTGCACATAGCCTTTGTTCTAGCTTATTCTGTGAATGCCATGTTGTGAATTTTTAATTCTTGGAGGCCTATTGTTTTTAATTTGTTTGTCCTTTTATTTAATTTGAATTTTATTCTTTTTTTGCCACGAAAGGTTAACTAAAAAATAACGCTGTTTTATATTTTCTTAGAATTTGTTGGCGAGGGTTATTAACAAAAACTCCCTTTTCCCACCAAACCCCAGCGATAAATTAATGTTGCAAAAACTCTAAATAGTAATCAAAAATAACTTATTTTAAATATTATTGATGATAGTTAAATAAAAACTGTTAACTTAGTGAACTGTGTGTTCCCTCTTATACTCGTCGAAACGAACCTCCAGCTAACTTTAAATGGATTATTTTCACATAGAATCATAAAATTATTATTTCCCTTCGAATGTTTATTATTTTAGGTAGCACTTATAAATGGAAATATTTCTGGGATTTCACAAATTAATGTTATTATTTGTACAAAAGGATTGGTCCGTGAAGAGGTGAAATAAAACCGACGATTCATGTAGGATAATTTAAAAAGTACGTTAAAAAAATAGGAGTTTTTTATTTATATACAGCTATGTATTTATCTACTAAAGGCAATGCTATACTAATTTTATTACATTTTATGTATTTATCTTACTTTAGTTGCTTATGATAGCATGTATTTCTGACATCCTTCTCACCCGCCTTTTATAAGAGCTTTGATAATTAAGAAATGCAACTACGTTAATTGATGAGAATGGACATCCTCATTGCTCTGAAATCGAATTTAAAACCTCTTCTAGTTTTTCCACAGAATGCCTAACTTTGGAATTTTCAATTCAAACGAATATGATATGAAGAACTTTGAAATCAACTTATCATTGAAAATGACATTTTAAATCGGTGATTCGTTTCGATCTGACGTGCACTATAGGAGTAATTGCCGTATGTCGTAGTTTTTAGGCTAGTTTTAGCAGATTTCCTTTAAGGTAAATCAGCTATTTAGGTCGTACTCATGACACGATTTTTAAAAAATTTCCTCAAATGTCCACCGATCCTACTCAGGAGATGACGAAAATGAGGTCCGTTCCAAATTATATATATATTTGTCTGTTAACGCTGTAGCAGTCGCAATTTTTATTTATCATTACTAAACTCCATATTTAATCGTTTTATGTAAAATGGAAGATTAAGATTGTTAATGGATGAAATCGGACCAGGGGGAGAGGAGGTTTAGAGAGTGAGAATTTTGAAAATTCTAAATATTTCCGTTACAATACGTCGAATCGAAAAAGTGTATAAAATAAATCTTATTGCGAATTAAATTAACTAGAAATATTGCAATATACATATTTATTTTTAGCTGGTGGTGAGGGAGATGAATGGTTAATCACAAAACTTTTTTATGGCTCCTCACAATATTATTTCTTATAAACGCTGAGCGCTTTCGGGGACTAAATTTCCATCCTCAGAGCGTCAGAGCGTAGGGCAATCCTATTGACTTGCTACAAGGCTAAACCCTGCCGATGCACTTGGTGGAGTGCATCGGCAGGGTTTAGCCTTGTAGCAAGTCAATAGGATAGCCCTACGCTCTGACGCTCTAAGGATGGGGATTAAGTCCCCGATAGCGCTCAGCGTTTATAAGAAATAAAATTGTGAGGAGCCATAAAAAAGTTTTGTGATTAACTATTGCTATATACATTTATTCCCTATCTTGAATAGTAACTGAGATATTTGCATTTTCCAGTTTTCAGCCCTCAGTAAACCCCCACTTCTACTCGTTTTACGTAAACAATACTCTGTTATATAATAAACCACATTTTTCGAAGCATAAATACCAAATATTATTTTCCAGAGACCTTTATTATCCGAAATACATGCAAATATGTTCTTGTGACAACCCCCCCCCCCCCGGCTTAAATTCGTGGACTACTAAAATTTGATTGTTTGAGATAAAATTTATTCTTATTCATTATAAATTACAGTACTCTATATAGTAAATAGTTTTCAATAAAATTAATATGTTATATTCTGATATGTTTCAGTTATTGTTTTCCTTTCAATTGTCGGAAAGAAAAACAATAACGTAAAGCCGTTGGCAGACCTGCTTGTTTACATTATGGACGCTTTCCGCCGGGAGGGGAAAGATTTCTTATCACCGTTTGTAATTTATTCACAAAATATTCATGGTGGTGTTGTGCTAGTAGTACGTAGGTTTTATAGTGATGGCTTGAAGATGGTGCCTTTGCTTTGAAAGCGCTTGTCAGCTGTACTCGACCATCAGCCAGTTACGACGGTCTACACCGACAGATATGCCAACAGCATCATCTTTACTCGCGGTTCCACCCCTTTATGTGATTTACCAGTTCGGCTCGCGTGGAATTGGTTTAGAGACTCGTTACTACTACTGTTACTAGTATGCAGATTAATGTATAGTAAAACTTCACGTGGGAAATCTGCTCAGTTTACGCAGCCCCAGCTTAACTGACTTTTCTAGTTATGCTTCCAGATTAACAAATTAACGGATAAAAAAGATTTTAAAGTTTCATCTACGCAAAACAATTACATTTCGAGACTGACACTATATTACTAATATCCACTAACCCTGGTACTAATTTCACAATTTAATAACCAACCTTTGATAATCGTCTACCGCACGATTAGCATTCATAAACTGATGATCTATATTTAATTCAAATGAATTGAAGGATATTTATAGGAGGTTGTGATCTGGTAATGCCTCAGATTTTTGAAGGCTACAGCCCGCATAACTAGAATGTCATGCGGGTTAGTAGAATGTCACTGGAGCTGTAATAGATGTTATTTAGAACTTGTTAGTTGTTGATCCAGAACAAACAACACCTGTACTGACATTCTACAAGTAAATGCCGGGTACGTCATTAACTTTTTTTTCTAATTTCGTTTTTCTCGTTTATAGTTTAAAAATATAAGTGCGAGAACTGAAAGTTTATAAATAAAACGGTGATATTCCCAGAAATCCTAGGTAAAAAGGTCCAGGTTATTTATTAAGATAAGAAAGGCTTATTATAAGTAACTAAAATTGATTCTTGTTTGAAACCAATATAAAGTGTGTATATCGGTAAAATGAAATGTGGAAATTTTAATCTATGCTTGCTAGTATGAAATTGAATTCATGCTGCTTTATCATTATCGCTTATTTGAGTTTTGATTGCCATAATGGAAGGGTCCTACGAGTCGAACTTTGCCCCTTGGGTTACTAGCCCATAATAGGTATTTGGCACTAGCGATTTATCACTCATGATTTCTCCCTCACCCTACCTTCTCTCTCTCTCTCACACATATATTTCATCTATTTATATATATATATATATATATATATATATATATATATATATATATATACATATATAAAACTGAAAAAAGTACATACACTGTATTAGTCAGTTAATTGTAGTATTGGCTAATTATAATGCCAGTTGAAGATATGTACTTGTACAGTACTTGTAAGGGAGATAATATATGTTCATGTAATATAATAGATAATGAAAAAAAAAGTGTATGTACTATTATTAAATAGGATAAGTAAATTTATTGCCAGTATTTAAAAGTGTACAATAATTATTAATTATTGGCCAAGCATAAAGGCAGTTAAAAATATGAAGCCAGTAGTAAGAAGTTCAAATAGGTACAACGTAACTCGTGCTACTAGCACACATCTTTAAGTAAATATAAATAAATAAAAATGTATTCATAAATTTAGTTAAGAAATAATTGTATAGAAAATTAGTAAATTTAATACAATATGACAAGAGCTGTATTTACAATATATATGTCGATATCATTTAAGACATAGAGTAAAACAGGGACCTATAAACAACATTATACTACTAGAAATGGCATAATAACCTATTTGATGATCCCCCAAATCATAATAATCCTAATCCTATATATATATATATATATATATATATATATATATATATATATATAACACACACACACATGCATCCATACTTAAAGCTTATAAAATACTGATTAAAGTAATTCTTGTAGGTGACCGGCGCAGCACGAGGCCTTGGTCGCGAGATCTGCCTGAAACTAGCCCGGGAAGGCACTAAGATAACGTGCGTGGATGTGACTACCAACGGGGCTGAAGAGACGGCAGCTATGTGCAACGACATCAGACCAGGCTGTGCGACTGCAAGGTACTGTGACATCACTGACAAGAAGCAGGTCAATCAGATGGTCACTGCCATACCACCTGTAGATATACTCATCAACAATGCTGGCATCGTCTCTTCGGCAGACATATTGGAAGTCACAGACGAGCATATAGAGAGGATGGTACAAGTCAACGTTATGGCTCATTTTTGGGTGAGTTTCCTAAACTTTTATTACATATATGGGATATTTATTTTTTTCTGATAATAACAAAGTAAGTTCGTCACGCAGGGGAGGAGTATACTAAGAAGATTTTCCCCCATGTTATTTATTAGAAGAGTTCCCTTAAGGGAAATCAGCTATTGAGGTTGTACCCATGACGGAATTTTCGGAATTTTTCTTCAAATGTCCATCGATCCTACCTAGTAGATGACGAAAATGAGGTCCGTTCAAAACTGTATATATATATATATATATATATATATATATATATATATATATATATATATATATATATATATATATATATTTGTCTGTTACCGCTCTAGCGGACGCAATTTTTGTTTGATCGTTACCAAACTCGATATTTAGTCGTTTTATGTAAAAAGAAAGATCAAGTTCGTTAACGGCTGAAATCGGACCAGTGGGAGGGGGGGTTTAGAGGGGAGGATTTTCGAAAATTCGAAATATCTCCGTTACTGTACGTCGGATCGAAAAATTGTACAGAATCAATCTTATTGCAAATTAAATTTACTATAAATATTGTTATATACATTTATTCTCTATCTTGAATATTAACCGAGATATTTGCATTTTTATGAAATCTGGGCGGCTAACGGACTAGTGACTTTCCCGCCAAAAGCTAGTTCGGCCGTTTCCTTAACTTCTCGGCTCTCGTGAGATTTCTCTATTGTAAAACATCACGTGGGAAATCTGCTTAGTTTACGCAGCCCCTGCGTGACGGACTTTTTTTATTGTCATTAGGCACCGAACTGGCGAGGGTTATTTGTGCCAAGGTGGTCAAAGGTCCAAATTCGTTTTCCTTCTTTTCAATGAGATCCCGTCCATTCGTGGTCCATCCTTCAGCCTCGCATATGATAGGTCTCTGTATTTTCTTCTATCGCCGATCCTATCACAAATACCAAAAGCACAGCAGTATCTTTTTAAAATCTATTTAATTTATAAATACTTACTGATACTCATGAATACATCCTCAATAGCTGGCTTTCCTTAAGCCTGTTTAAAGATACTTAATTTTTGCATTCCAATGATTTTAATTATCTATCACAAGCTGGTTGTTCCAGAACCCCTGACCAGTATCTTAATCCAGTTCCTATAATTGCAATTTACATGATAGTGATTGAAGATAATTAAAATGCCATCACGCAGTTGCCGCATAAACTATGCAGATTTCCTGTAGTGGTTTCACCCCCTCTAAACACCACCAATCTAGGTCCGATGACCCCACTAACATATTTTATTTTCTAAATTTATTTGAAGCTTTAAAAGAATCATTTATTATTTTTTGATTCCAACTCAATACAATTACTTATAATTGGATGGGTAATCTTCAGGTTACAACTCTTTTCTAACTAGAGGAGGATGAATTTAATGGGTTCGCCACTAAATAAATTCCTATTGCTCAGGTTAAAATCGAATTCTAGATTCATGGTAACCAAGTGAGATTAAGACCATCGCGTTAAAACACATGGCTTATCTGAGACTATTGGAAACGTTTAAATGTTGAGTATGGTGTCGATGAAGTAAATATCGGTAAAGTAAATGATCTTGAAAATATGATCATTGAACATATTTCCATTTTATCTAACATAGAAAACTTTTAATGGAAATATAATTAATATTTAATCCACGAATAAGCTTTTCCGTGATATAATAAGACATTGTAAATGTAGCTCATTGTAAATATGACATCAGTAGGAGTGGGGGTTTACTGATGGATGGCAACAAGAAAATGGAAATATTTCGGTTGACATTAGGGATGTAGAAAAAATGTCTAGAATAATATTTATAAAGTATTAATCTTGCTCCAAGATCAAACCAATGACATTTTTTGATCAGACTCATAGTAACGGAGATATATAGAATTTTCGAGTTTTCTCCCTCTAAACCCCTCTGTCGCACGTATGATTTAAGTGGATATCACATCCCGTTTAACTAGGAAGTTTGATAACGATAAATAAAAGTCAGTCACGCAGGGGCTACATAAACTAAACAGATTTCCCACGTGCAGTTTTACAATAGGGAAACGAGACCCGAACAGTTGTGGAAAAGACCGAACTAGCTTTTGGCGGAAACTCTCGAATAGATCCGAAATTAGCCGATCTTATCTCGTCCATTATCCGCACACACTCAAAAATGCGAATTTCTCGTTTGATATTCAAGAAAGTGAATAAATGTAACAAACAATATTTATAATAAATTTAATTTGCAATAAGATTGATTCTATACAATTTTTCGATCCAACGTATAGTAACGGAGATATTTCGAATTTTCCTCCCCTCTAAATCCCCCTCCCTGATTCGATTTCAGCCATTAACGAACTTGATCTTTATTTTTACATAAAACGTTTAAATATCGAGTTTGGTAACGATTGAGCAGAAATTACGAACGCTAGAGCTTTTACTATATATATATATATATATATATATATATATATATATATATATATTCATACATACAATTTTGAGTTGCCCGCCTAGGACCAATGGGCAGTTAAAGACATAATTCGAAACATGCGATATGAGTACTAACTGGCTAGCTGATTTTCTTAAACAGAAACCTGGTGTAATTAAGTGCATTCTGGTTAATCTGACCACAGACAGTTCGGTCCAACAATTGGACGACAGGTTATTTGAACCCCTGCAATTCTTCCCATTTACTTTAAAAAAAAAATGAACATATAATCGTCGTCCCCACTCACTCTCTGAGAAGCATTCATAACTAATTTAATGTAAACGGTTATTAGTTAATTTTCTCTAGAAAAAAATAAGTCCTCTGCTAGCGTGATGATGGATTTCCCGACTAGTGAATGAATTTCTCTTTGAAAACGAAAAATATAAGTTTAAAAATAAATGTGTTTATAACTGTAAAAATATCACGTAAAGTACTTAAATATTAATAAAAGAGTTTGGATTTTTTTTTATACATATTCAGCATTTTACATAAGAGTAAACATTAATGCCTCTCCAAAATTCTCTTTATGGGTTTTTACGTTGTGCTATTTTTTTGCGCGGTATTTAATATCTGCTTCAAGTTATTTAAATATTTTAACTCATTTCATATTGTTTAAAGTGATTATTTGAGAAGATTTCAATAGCGAATATTATTTATTATTTAATGAATCCACACAAAACGTCAATGAGACTTAGATTTACTTGTCTTGTTGAAAACTACAACTACCCTTTTCTCATTTCACTTCATTATATGCTTTGAAAAATAACAAGGAAAAGTTCTTATATTTTCATTGAAAAATATTAGATTATTTTATGGCAATTTATTACATTGATCTGTACTACGTTCTTTACTTCTCGAGAGAAAACTGGATTTTCATTTCACTTTCAAAGAGAATCATAAAGGAGGAAATATTTGTTTTGAAGAGAAGAAATATTTCAATTATAAATTAAAAATACGGTTTAATGAATTCTGATAAGATATCTTGCGATAAATAATCATTGAAATGATTAATTAACAAAGATAATTAGTTGTTTATAACCAATTAGTACTAAACACAGAGATTAATCAGCTATTGAGGTCGTACTCATTATGTGGTTTTCGAAAAAATTCTTCAAATGTCCATCGATCCTACCCAGGAGATGACGAAAATGAGGTCCGTTCAAAACTACATATATACATATACATATACATATATCTGTCTGTTAACACTCCAGCGGTCGCAATAGTTTTTTAATCGTCACCAAACTCGGTATTTAATCGTTTTATGTAAAAAGGAAGATCAAGTTCGTTAACGGCTGAAATCGGACCAGTGGGAGGGGGGGGTAGAGGGGTATTACAAAAATTCGAAATATCTCCGATACTATAATTCGGATCGAAAAATTGTATAGAACCAATCCTATTGCAAATTAAATTTACTAGAAATATTGTTATCGTTGTTGTTGTTATTTTTATTTTCCATCTTGAATATTAACCGAGATCTTTGCATTTATAGAAAGTGTAACGGACGAGCTGTGGTTCCCGCCGAAAACTAGTTTGGCGGTTTCCGTAACTGTTTGGCACTCGTATGGAGATTTCTCTATTGTATAACTTTAAGTGCGAAATCTGCTTAGTTTACGCAGCCCCTGCGTGGCGGACTTTTTAACCGTTTCATTCACAAATAATGATTATACTTGCTATTTGCTGAAATGGGGTGGAGGATTTAAAAGGGTAGAAAAACAGAAAATTCATAATATCTCAGTTATTTATGTATATTTTCTGTCTATGCACATGAACAGCGATATTTGTATTTTTTGCTTATTCAGTCTTCAGTAAGCCCCCACTCATATTCACACGAATTTCAGTTTGAGTAACTAAGTCCATCTTGTATTTTGATTTCTGTTTACATTAGCTTCTTATTCCGACAAACATTGAGAGAAGATGACTCGTTGAAGTTATGAACACATCAAATACCAGTTCGTAGGAAAACTTCGTAGTTTGTGCAGCCCCCTGCGTGATGGACATTTAATTAATTTTGTATTTTGTGTTTTAATATTTGACCATTAGATACATATGTATTTAATACTGATTACCTCTATAACTGGCTTTCTTATACAATAATATTTAAGTGCTATAAAAAATAAATAATCCCCCTTTGGAATTTAAAACTTAAGCATTTTAAGTCTTGTAAATATTGCATAAAAAAAGACAACATTTACAAAATTCATTATCATTATAATCAGACGAAATATGGTAAACTAGTATTTTTAGGAATTTCCTTTTAAATGAGTATCAATGTCTCAAAGATCTGATCCTCAATAAACAGATTTCTTTAATTTATGTACTCACTTAAAAAGAAATGCAAATAAATATAATAAGAAAATGTAGTGCCGTTCAAATTGCAGATAACCTTCTATCTGCCCACTGGGATATAAAAAGTTTAAAAACTCTCAACAAAATTATCTGCATTCCATCTTAGTGCCTCAATGTCAGCAACTCCATAACTGCCAGATTTTTTATTATTTCTTTAATAATAAAGAATCCAGTCCATCTGGTCGTGTCCTTGTTCTCCTTTGAACATGATAAATAAATGGAACTACAGACTGGTGCATCAATATCAGAAGTTCTTGCAAACCGTTTAATAGAATAAGCAACGTAGAGAATATTAATTAAAGGGTTTAGAAATTATTTATGACATATTTTTTTGAATTTTACTATCATTTTAATTAGACTGCTAAACATCAATAATAACTTATAACGTTTCATTACATTCGGACAAGTTGACACACACACACACACACACACACACACACACACACACACATATATATATATATATATATATATATATACATTTATGATATTGACTAATCATCCGTTCTTTCTCCTGTATAATAACTTGTTCAGGAGACGCCCTGGCAAATTTGTTCATTTAAAGAACATTATGTCATCATTGTTCCATTAGGTAATATCACTAAATGCCAGGTCATGAAGTCTCTAAGTTTAATATGTCTCGGAAATATTGGTCACGGCAATTTGATAATTTTTAGTGAGGACGCTCGCTTGCGGAATTACAACTTTAGGTGTTAACTCTCGTACAGAACACACGGACCTTTCCTCTCTTAAAACGGTGCTACTCTTCCTCAAGTATCATTGCTTGATAAGTATATTCCACATTTAATTGCATTTTTTCCACATTCACATCTTTTCGAATAATACAAAATATAAATTCAGAGGTCTCTTTAGAGTACCTTTAGCAGAACCTTTATTTCACCATAAAAATCATGTATCAGGGTATTTTTTATTTTATTTTTATAATTATTTTACATATATATATATTAGAAGAGCTCCGCAACTGTGGCTATTTCGCTCTTCTTAAAGATGGGAGGGGGGCAAAGAAAACAAGTAAAAAAAATACCAAAAATGGGACACACAAAATAATATAAACAAGAAGCCAATAATTTTCAAATAATCAGGATCAATAAGAAGGCCAAGTCCTCTACTGTTTTTTAATATAATGCAGAGTGCACTTTCGGAGTCAACGCTCCATCCTCAGTGCCTGCTGATTAAAGCTGCGTTGACTGGACCACGACTGCCGGGCGACTCAGGGGGGGGGGGGCACTGAGGATGTAGCGTTGACTCCGAAAGTGCACTCTGCATTATATTAAAAAACAGTAGAGGACTTGGCCTTCTTATTGATCCTGATCAATTGGTTCCTCTACCATCCAGCATATTCCAGAGAATTTTCAAATAAATAGGAAACCTATAACTCTTGGGTTCATGTTGACTAGACAGTAGTATCTGTTCTTAAGAAAATTATATTTTATAGTAATGTTCTTATTCAACGTCCACTTTGTTCAACTAAGGCTAATTGGAACGCCTTGTCTACTGGTTATCACCCTTTTCTTGCCAGGGTGGGACTAGGAATTTTACTTAGTGAGGTCGTCACTAAATAAATACTTACTATCCAAGTGAGAATAGAACTCATTAATCTAGCTTTTCCGAGTGAGGTTAAAACCAACGCAATAACTCATATGGATAACCTGAGCCCCATTTTATATATATTATATTGGTAACATATATTAAGATTTTATGGAAACAAATATAGATTACATCTGTAACAAATAAAAATCTATGAACTGAATTAATGGAGACATGCGTGGAGACACGCACTGTTCTGGTTAAAAAGCTTACCTATAAAAGGAGTTAATGAGAAGCAATGATGAAATAGTCCCTGTGAAAAGTGATGTGTCATTTTAAACAGTGGTGAGCTTTCCTCAACGCAGTTAAGATGAATTATAGTAGAGAGTGACCATTCATCTTGCAACACACTAGGGGACGTTGCACTTGTTGTGCAAATGCACTTAGAGCCTGTAAAGGGCAGTTAACTGCATAATTGCATATACTTATAACGCCACGTTGGATATCTTGCTCATCATCATTCGCAGGCCATCCGGTCTTATTAAATGATTTATGTTCTTTTAGAGTTTCGCAACTTAGGCGATTTGATTGGACTGAAATGTAACAAAAATAAAATATAAGACAGATTAGGGAAACCAATATTCAGAAGGATAAACATAACAACAACCAAAAAATACTATATTCATCCGAACTCAAATCACCAAGAAAAATCCACACAAAAAAAATATAATACAACCAATAAATCGATGGCGGAAAAGTATTCGTAAAGAAAAATACTTAATTGGTACGACCACAAAAAGTCAAAACATTTTTTTAAAATTAAATAAATATAAGCAATGGATATATAAAAATACATTTACATAAAGCAAATTGGAAAAGTTAAGTCCATGTCTCTCTCAAAATATACAACATAAAACTTATTAACACAATAATCTCTCAGAATTCAGAGGAAAAGGCAAATGTATTATGCTATACTATGCGAAATTAAACAGTGTGAGTGGGAGTTGCCTTTTATCACTTCGACCTCGTTAAATTATAAAATCATGATTCAAAATAATTTATTATTCTCTAATATATATGTGTATATATATATATATATATATATATATATATATATATATATATAAGAAAATTCGAAATATTACTTATCCTCTTCACAACGTTATTTAATTTGACCACACCACGTACTGACTGTTCCATAGCCTCTTCAATCAGCCAGTCGGATATTACAGGTAAGCTTAAACATTATTGTTTTAAGCTTCGAATTTCAAATTAAGCACCTCTAGTTGTGTACTTACATAATTTTAAAAAAGTCCGTCACACAGGAGCTGCGTAAACTAAGCAGATTTCCTATGTGAAGTTTAGCAATAGAGAAATTTGCATACTGGTAACACAACACCACCATAAGCAAATACAAACGGTAATGAGAAATCTTTCAGTTAATTTTAATAAACTCCCAACTGAAACGGCTTCTGAATTGTAAGAATAATTTATATTTTAATAACTCAAATTTTAGTAGTCCAAGAACTAAAGAAGGGGGGTCGGCGGATGAACAGAACGTATTTGCATAAATCTCACAAAGTAACGAAGGTTAGGTAAGGCTAGAAACGACAGGTTAGGCTAGAAGCTTCCGTCAGAGCCGAGACTTACGAAAACGGCCGAACTAACCCGAACAACACCCGACCACAAACTTCATAAAAATGCAAATATTTCGGTTAATATTCAAGATAGAGAATAAGTATATAACAATATTTATAGTAAATTTAATTTGCAAGATTGTTTATATACAATTTTTCGATCCGATGCATAATAACGGAGATATTTCGAATTTCGAAAATCCCCCCCTCCCTCTGGTAAGATTTCAGCTATTAACGAACCTCATCTGTCTTTTTACATAAAACGGCCAAATATCTAGTTTCGTAACGATCAAACAAATTTGCGACTGCTAGAGCGTTAACAGACACACACACACACACATACACACACATATATATATATATATATATATATATATATATATATATATATATATATATATATATAATTTTGAATGGACCTCATTTTCGTCATCTCTTGGGTAGGTTCGATGGACATTTAAAGACATTTTTCGAAACTCGCGTCATGAGTACGACCTCAATAACTGATTTTCCTTATGGGAAATCTGCTAAAACTGATAAGTAGGAGGGGGGGGGTTACTAAAGTCAGAAAACATGAAAGTACGAATACTTAATACATGAGTTACCAAAAAATGAATAGATCAATAATTGTATAAAATTAAAAGTTTAACAAGATTGTTCCTTTATCATTTTACGACCCTACTCATAATGACGAAGATATTTTGAATTTCCGGTGGTCCTCAAATTACCGGGTCTGGCTTTTGAAAATATTTTTTTAATTACCTTAATGAAGTTGATTACCCTCACAAACTTGCAAGTTAAATACTTGAGAAGTATATTTAGCGAGACTACGTACGACCCACTTCTATACTTATAATCAAGAAAATTATAGTCTTTTGGTATATGTGCTACGATGTGTATATATTTTAAGTACCTTATTTTTGTTCCAGACTATTCGAGCCTTTCTTCCAGGGATGATATCCAGAAAGCGTGGGCACATCGTGGGAATTGCTTCTGCGGCTTCCTTTACTGCTGCTGCTAACATTGCACCGTACACAGCTACGAAATACGCAGTTACTGGTATGCCATTTATGTATTCTTTAAAAGTTGACCCTCAGTACACACACCGGTCTATACAGAAGGTCATAATATATGACAGTTGATGATTTAGCAGGAGCAATTTTTCTTTCACCGTTACTAAACAATTATTTTACTTTATATAGAAACTTAATTCGTTAATGGCTGAAGTTGGAGAAGGAAGAAGGGAGTAAATAAATTGGAAATATTCGATCAACAATTTTCTTGAACATTATATTTTCTGAAATTATTCTAAAATATATTATTTACGTAAAACTAGTACTATACCCGTTTAGTATTCATTTCATTCTTAAGTGAACTACCCCTCTGCATATCTTCCCACGTTAACAATAATATAACATCATGAAACATCTGATTCGACGGATAAATGTAAAACATTGTTTTCATTGGATCTATACTTTTTTTTTCTTCGATGTGATATTATCAATAGACGTATAGAGTTCTAAACTCCAGCGTCTTTATTTTATCAGCATCGAACTTCATGTTTAACAATTTTATGAAAAACTTTATATTTCTCAGAGAGCCAGAGATAGTGTGTAGATAGTTGTGACGCTCTTAGTTGACATTGCCTTAAATCCTCTAGTTTCCATCATACTGAAACGAAGTTGATTCAATTTCTAAGCGCGGAAATCAACTAAAATATAATTGTTACGATTCTCGCAACCCAAAACATAGTGTCATTTTATTCAAAATATATGGTCAATCAACCAAGTTGTCATTGACACTTGCAGAAGATACGAGTTTTAGCCTTTCTTCCAATTCCAGTAAAGTTGAATACATACTGGTCAAATATCATTGAATAATAGTGCACAGTATAACTCCATATAAAATACAACCCAATGTTCTCTCCAAGTCAATAATCATGCCATTCTTAGTATGATTCGTATCATTTGCTTGTAATATTTAAATATGTTGTTGGAAATAAAAAAATAAATATAAAAAAAATGGTTTATATGAACCAAAAGAGTAACACTTTTGATCGTAAATATCAAATTTATGAATTTATATCGAAATTGGTTTTTAAAACAAATAAAAAAAACATCTCAACAAACAACTAAGAGTTAATTGCTTTATACTATTTAAGTTTCATTAGTAATGTGTCCTAAAAAGCAGACAAATCCAAACTTAATGAGCTTCAAGAGTAATCAGAAAGTAAACTTTCATAATCAGGTTAGCACTTTCACTTAAGCCGTTGGTATTAATTTACTAAGTTGGCCTTAAGTCGTGAATCCAATTCTTGTCTGGACACTAAAAATTTCTTTAGTCACAAGCAAAATAAAATCCTCCATACCACTTCGGCTAAAAAAAAAGGAGTAACGTGTAAATAACTAATTCTGAAAAGGAGTTGTATATTGATGTTAATAAATAGCAAACTAACACATTAATACCATGACTGAACTCACGGCTCTAGATAGCAAAAAAGGTCAACAAAATGATTTTATTAATTTAATGGCCGTAAATAAAACTTTGAACAAATAAAAAATACGAAGATATACATTCATAAGAATATTTACTATCCAGCACTATATATATAGCCTGTAAGACATAGAGCCCGAGAAAATATTATATATATATATATATATATATATATATATATATATATATATATATATATTTAAACGTTTCATGTAAAAACAAAGATCAAGTTATTTAATGGCTGAAATCGGACCAGTTGGAGGGGCGGGGGGTTTAAAGGGGAAGATTTTCAAAAATTCGAAATATCTCCGTTACTGTACGTCGGATCGAAAAATTGTATAAAACCACTCTTATAGCAAATTGAAATAAACATTGTCATAGGCATTTATTCTGTATCTTGAATATTAACCGAGATATTTGCATTTTCCAGTTTTGAGCCTCCAGCAAACCCCCACTTCTACTCATGTCATATTAACAATAAGCTTTTATGTCATGAACCACTTCATTACAATGTTAAATACCAGATATTGTTTTCATTGAACTTTTACTTTCTGAGATATATGCAAATATGTTCTGTTGACCACCCTCCCCTCCTCTTCTTATGTTCTTGGATTTCTAAAATTTGAGTGATTGAGATGAAAATGATTCTGATTCATTACAAATTACAGCACTAGTTTTGGTAAATAGACTTTAATAAAATTAATATGTTATATTCAGATATATTTCATTATTTTTTTTTCCTTTCCTGTCTATTTAACTATTCTGCGCTGCGAGGTTGGGTGGCCCGTTTGTTTGCAATTCAGCCGCTTTCCTTTGTAGAGGTTATTAACTCGTATTGTAAATTGTCTGAAAGATTTATCGTTATCGTTTGTATTTATTCACATGACATTTACAGTAGTGTTACCAGTGGTAATCTGACGTTTTACTATCATAACGGTTTGCCTACTGAAAGATTTATATAAACGCAACTTTGGCGTCCTGTGAATATTTTTAATAGCCTTAGAATGTTATTAACAATATTTCTAATAAATTCACGCAAATTTACATTTGTTTTGTGACATAAAAATACTAATTTGGCTTTTCATTAAAAATCCTCCTTAAATGTATTCTTCATTTTTCATGAAAGTAATGAACGTGAAAAAGTTAAAAGCAATGTCTTGTTTCAGGAACCGTGTACAAATGTGAGTAATCCTTCCAAAATCCAAAAAATGAGGTCAGTCTTGAAGTCATTATAATATTCCTTCTTCATAGACTTTCCTTATTACTCATTATTTAAAATAAATTTTAAAAACTCTCCCTCTCTAATATACTATTTCTTAGTGTTATACATAATTTACTGCAAAATGGTTAACATAAAATTATGTAAATATTTCAAAACTAATGCTGTGAACACCGCTATACATCTCTAATCCTATTACTATCGAAGCACTATAAAACTTACTTCATTTAGTATATTAAAATTTTAATTGCCAAATTATACAAATGTTTTCATAATTCATGATAATTTGAGAGTACGAATTCATTAATTGATATTTTATTCATTTTGACTTTTATATGAATTTCTTCTTTTAACTATTTTCTAGAAATGCATCTGGCCAAGTGAAGGAACGATCCCTGTTATTAAGGAAAATTCTAAGATTATTTTATGTTAGTTATAAACGTTCAGTTATTGCTGCTAAGGCTAATAGCTATGTGTTATCTACAGGTTACAACCATTTTCTATCCAGAGCGAAACTAAGGATTTTATTTAATGAGTTCCTCAAGAAATAAATTCATATTGCCCAATTTGGAATCGAAGTCGCCACACTAGGTTAACAATGTGAGACTGAAACCAACTCCTAAACTCACATGGGGGCTCAGGTTAGCCATGCGAGTTAAAGCGTCGACCTTTATCTCACATGGTAAACCTAGAGTGGCGAGTTCGATTCTTGCCTGGGCACAGGAAATTATTTAGTGGCGAAATTCATTAAATAACGTCCTAAAATCCCACCCTGGCTAGAAAAGGGTGGTAACCTGTAGATAACCCGTCCCGATTAGCCTAAGTTGCAAAAAGTGGACGTTATAAATAATAATAAATAAATAAACTCACATTGCTAACCTGAGCCACAAAAAATATAAGAAAAGTTCATAATAAAGTGCACCTCTCATCTTTGTTGTTAAGTTACTTGTTTTTGTCACATTTTAGCAGGTTGCCCTTAAGGGGAATCAGCTGTTGAAGTCGTACTCATGGCTCGATTTTCGAAAAATTTCTTCAAAGGTCCATCGATCCTACCTAGGAAATGACGAAAATGAGGTCTGTTCAAAATGATATATATATATATATATATATATATATATATATATATATATATATATATATATATATATGTTTATATATATATATATATATATATATATATATTTGTCTGTTGGCACTCTAGCGATCGCAGTTTATATATGATCGTTGCCAAACACAATATTTTAACTTTTTATGTAAAAAGAAAGATCGTGTTCGTTAATGGATAAAAACAGACCACTGGGAGGGGGGTATAGAGGGTGGTTTCCGAAAATGCGAAATATCTCTGTTACTATACGTCGGATCGAAAAATTGTATAGAACCAATCTTATTAAAAAATAAATGTACTATAAGTATTGTCATATACCTTTATTCTTTATCTTGAATATTAACCGAGATAGTTGCATTTTTCACTATTCAGCCTTTAGCAAACCCCACTTCTACTCATGTCATATTAACAATAAGCTTTTATGTCATGAACCACTTCATTACAACGTTAAATACCAGATATTGTTTTCATTGAACTTTTACTTTGTCGGATATATATATTTGTACACAAATACGTTCTGTTGCCCCCTCCCCCTTCTTTTGTTCTTGTATTACTAAAACTTGAATGATTGAGATAAAACTGATTCTGATTCATTACAAATTACAGCAGTAGCTTTAGTAATTTTTTTTCAATAAAATTAATGAGTTATATTCAGATATATTTCATTAATTGTTGGTATTTCCGTTGGTTGGCTGGCCTGATTGTTTACAATTGACCCGCTTTCCGTTGTAGAGATTATTAACTTGTATTGTAAACTGACTGAAAGATTTATCGTTAGCGTTTGTATTTATTCACTTAACATTCACGGTAGTGATAATATAAATATACTGTATGTATATTTATCTATTATAATTCTTCTTCGACTTTTTTTTTCTGCTAAAAGGACACTCTACACCTCGAGGTTTATATTTCTCAGAGCAAATTAGGCCTGAGAGATCCTTAGGGCGAGGAGGAAGAATTCAATATGGGCCTGCAAGTGAAAGGGGGCTTTCTCTATCGGGAATTCCTATCCCTTTGCTCTTTTAAAGGCGTCCTTGAAAGAGCATTTTCATTAAGTAGAGGCCCTTGGATAGTCACGCACGGCACTCCGGCCACAAAGAGACCCATAATCCAAGGAAGAGGAACCGCTAAGTGCTATTATATCGCTCCAAGAATTATTTTCCAACTAAAAGATAATATAAAGGGCCGTTCAGCAAGAAAATATCCCCCGACGGAACCAATCTAAGAACTTTCTTCTAAATTTCCCGCCTGCTTGAATATTTTGAAGGTAATTCACTGTGTTCGTTATGCATATGTAACTATTAATGATTTTTTTTTTGCCTGTGAGCGTAGCAGAAAACGACAGAACTACGCCAAAACCTCCAAGTTCAAAACTCTGGATCGGACATAATATTTCATTGAGCTGTACGCTAACATTGCTTTGGACTTCTAACCAATACATTGAACTCTGCATCTTGAAGAAAATTAGTAGTTGCATCTAATCCTTACTAAGAACAACTAAAGTATTTCAGGACAAAAGCAAGGGATCTTTAGGTCTCAAACAGCTATATTTATTCTCCTTATTTTAGAATCGCAGACGTTTCGCCCTCCTGAATTAACACGTTAAGTGCGGCACGGGGTCAAATGACCCCGTACGTAAACAGTTACAGAACTTCTCCCAAAACGGTTCGGTTTTGAAGATAAATGTTCTAAAAATACTTTGACGGTTTTTGGATTGTACTAGTAAATATAATTAGAAATAGTACGCTTATGTATTTCAAATCCAAAAAATACGTCGTATATCATTGAAAAATGCACGGGGCTTTATGACCCCGTGCCGGCCTGGAGAGTGGTATTTGGGCTCAAGTCCGGCACGGGGTCATATAGTCATATGATTGTAATGTGTCGTAATTTAAAGTTAATTCATATTCACCCATTTTTATGTATAACAAAAATTAAAATCCTTCGTTGATCACCAAAATTATCACACAAAGGAGAAAAAAAGTTCCCGGCAAGGTGAAAAATGTAAGATAATTATTCATTTCTAAGTCACGTAACAAAAAATTGATGAAAACACGCCCTACGACTGCCATATAATTCTTGATGTCCTAAGAATGAAAAAATGTTTGAATATAGCAATTTAGTTCATTTTACGAGTGGTAGTAGCGCATTAAAAGGGGACATAAGTACGTGGTCAATTGGCCCAGTGACGTACTTGTGGATAGTTGCACCACGGGGTCAATTGACCCCGTGTCGCACTTGTGGATAGACCACTTTTTGAAGTCGGCACTGAACGTGTTAAGGAGATTTTTATTATGTGGATTCATTAGTGAATATAAAAGTGACTGAGAAGAATAACTTTTTAAGGTTTGTTAGAACTCTATGTATCTGAGAGAATTATGATTTGCCTTACTGGTTGTGTGATAAAAAAAAATGTTTACCCTGCATGTTTTTAGCATTGTTAATGCCCAGGAGGGTGAAACGTCTGCGATTCTAAAATAAGGAGAATAAATATAGCCGTATGAGACCTAAAGATCCTTCCTTTTTTCCTGAGAAAATTAGTAGTTTTTTGAATAAAGAAGAGCGATTTTTAATCTGAAATGAAAGCAGTAAATTGCCGGAAATGAGCCAAGCTGACCACTTGACCGATTTTTTTTTTTGAGATTATAATGTTGTTGTTGTATAGGATTTAAGGGCGAAAAACTACCAGGTTATCATCGCCCTGTAATATTTATAATTCACATTTTGGTATCCTCATCCATATCGCCATTTCAACAATATAAACGAGGATACAAACAATTGCACTTTAAATTTATTTGTATAAACTCGTGTTTTTTACAAAATTAAACAATATATCGAGTTCTTTCGGGTCATCTCCAAGGGCCACTTCTATACTATTGGAGATATTGTATTTGTTTCTAATATCTGTATACTTATGACATTCCATTAATATGTGATAGATAGCTTGTTCTGTCTTACACTTCTCACAAATCGGGGGTTGATCTTTTGTCATAAGATAGCCATGCGTAAATCTTGTGTGCCCAATTCGGAGTCTTCATAATATAACTTCATCTCTTCTATTGTCTCCTGTCGAATATTTCCATGGACGGATGGTGGTTTTAACAGGTTTTAGTTTATTGTTCTGGGTTTCATTCCACATGTGTTGCCAGTTTTTATTAATTTCTTCTTTGAGTGGTTGGTAGAGTTCTGCAGATGTAATTATTGTTGGGGTGATGGAGTCGAGTTGGTGGGCCTCTCTGGCTGCTAAATCTGCTTTTTCGTTTCCATCTATTCCCACGTGGCTTGGAATCGATGGAAGATTATAATGTACCCAAATCCTATCAGGAATTAGTCATGCCAGAATACGAAATCTTGCACATTATCGTTCCTATATATCATATGATAAAGTATTATGTAACTTAATTTTTAAAATCTATAAACAACAAATATTCAAGATTTGGAACATAAAGGGTAACAATTTTGTTTCTATCTTGTAATTGAGGAATTTAATTAATAAACAATTAATTGAGGTGGATTGAATCTAGTAATTTACAGCTGAAGTTAATCCAACATATAGGATTTTATTTTATTTATTTTTTAAGGCACTGAAATATATTAAAACACTCAAGTAAAAATGTCTACATTAATGAAATTACAAGAAGTGCTTACGACTGTTAATTTTTAAAAAAAAATCTTTTATGTGAAACATCAACTAATATTAATCAAGAATACATCAATTTAAGTATATACAAAAAAAAATGAAGAGGGGTACGTGTTACTACTTAAAGTCACACGGCCAACGGCGTACCAAAAAAAAAAATGCGTATAGTCCTCAAATAACCTTCATTTACGCGTATTTCTGCTGTACTAATTTCCTGTTGGAATTATGATGTTTTCATTATAATAAATTCATTCAATGTTACAAAAAAAAAATGAAGAAGTCTGAAAAACTAGCTCCAACTGAACTTCATACAACTTACACAGTTGAAACTCCACACCCACAGTAACTTTGGAGTGGAGGGGTGGGGGGGGGACTAGAACGTCTGTTATAGTAGAGTTAATGCAGAAACATTTACTAACTTTAAACTTCGAATTATAAATTCCAACATTTTCATGATTAAAACCTAGGCGAAAGGGGCTAGGAAACTTACTCTTTCGGCACCCACTCGTATTGTGGTTTAGAAAAAAATATTAATTTAATTTTAATAAACTTTTTTTTATCTTTTTTAATGATGTACACTTTTTATCGTTATTCCCCCAAATTTGTCTAGTGTTCTAGCTCCGAATGTCAAATTTCCGTAAACAAATTGTTGTGATTATATTTATTGACATCACTTCACTTACAGTCTTGCACTTTCTATCAAAAGATGCAGGCAGGTATCTAAATTTACTCCACTTTATGACACATTCAAAAAAGTTTAAGGACGGATAATGTGAAAAGACCTAATTAAATCTATATATGTATATATATATATATATATATGCGCTCAAACGGTCGCAATTTTTATTTACTTTATTATTTATTATGTAAAACTTAAGATCAAGTTCGGTAATGGATAAAATAGAACCAGTGGGGGGGGGGTTAGAGAGGGGATTTCCAAAAATTCGAAATATCTCTGTTACTATAGGTCGGATCAATAAATATTCAGAATTTTTAATTTCACCCCCCCCCCTCTTCTCCAGCTTGATTTCGGTCATCTTACATCTCTTATACATGAAAGGGGAATATACCAATTAATATCTATCAATGATTAATCAAATAAAAATGTTCTCTCTAGAATGATATGATACAGCATTGGAATTTATGCTTCAAATAAAACTTTCTATGATATATCAGCTATTATTACTACGAGGTTAGTAAGAGTAGGGGTTTACTGAAAACTGAAAAATTCGAAATTCACGGGTAATATTCAAGATAGGACCAAAAAAGTTCTTAAAAACATTTGAAGTAAATAGAATTTGAAACTAGACTGATTATGTGCAATTTTTTGACTCGACACAATTAAACAAAGATATTTGGAACCCCGCCCCCCCTTACTCTGAGTCCCTCCCCAAAGCTTAGTCATTACTGAACATGATCTTTAGTTTCTTAAAAAACTATTAAATATCGAGTATAGCTGAATGAAATGTAAATCTGTACACCCACACTCACACACACACACACACACACACACACACACACACACACACACACATATATAGTTTTGAACTTATTTTATTCACCCCCCCCCGGGTAGTATCGAAGGATATTATTTGAAAATCGTTTTATGTGTACAGCTGATTTGCCTTAAGGAAAATCTGCTAAAAGAAAATTTGTATTTAGTTTTGAATAATCTCATACAGTTGTATTATACCAATTTACGAGATCTTCCTTAAGGGAAATCAGCTGTTGATGATGGACATCTTTAACAGTTCTTCGGTCCTACCTGGGACATGAGTAAAATGATATCCATTCAAAATGATTCAACCATCTAATATATATATATATATATATATATATATATATATATATATATATCTGTTAACACTTTAAAGTCACAATTTTGTTTCGTCGTTACCAAACTCTATAAATAAGGTTAATCACAAAACTTTTTTGTGGCTCCTCACAATTTTATTTCTTATTAACGCTGAGCGCTTTCGGGGACTAAATCCCCATCCTCAGAGCTACAAAACAATGTAACACCATAATTAAGGAGTCTAAAAATCAGTTCTTAAAAATTTGTTTTACATAGTTGGTCATATAACAAACAGTCTATAACATTATAAAATTTGTTTACAATATAAACACCTATATTCCAAAACACAATGGGAAGGAAACTAAACAGGCAGGGCATTAGAATAGCCTACAGAAAGAGGGCGTCACTTCAGAATTTTGTCTCCAAAATCAAGGATGCTACTCCTCTAGGAGACAGATCAGGGGTCTACATGATGAAGTATGGGATGTGTGAAGCCAGCTACGTTGGGAGGACAGAGAGGCTAAGGAACACATGAGAGCAGGCTCAGAGTTTTATGGACACTGTAAGGAGCACAACCACCATGCTGGGGACCACCAGATAAAATTAATTCATAGTGACGTTAGGGGTTATCTGTTGGACATGGTGGAGGCTATTGAAATAAAACTTGAAAAAGCCATAAATAAAGGCAGTGTAAATGTGCAGACTGACACAAACGCGTCTCTCATGTCCAGACTTGTCTCTGCCCCCTCCCTAGCGGCTTGGAACGATCCCCTTGGTCTCAGTGCATCGGCAGGGTTTAGCCTTGTAGCAAGTCTATAGGATCGCCCTACGCTCTGACGGTATTTTTGCTTATAATATCATTTTAATGTTTAAATATTAATTATTAATTTGTTATATTTTAATTGTAGTTGTGTTTTTGAATATAGGTGTTATTATTGTAAAAAAAATTTATAATGTTATAGACTGTTTGTTATATGACCAACTATGTAAAACATTTTTAAGAACTGATTTTTAGACTCCTTAATTATGGTGTTACTTTGTTTTGTAACTCTGAGGATGGGGATTTAGTCCCCGAAAGCGCTCAGCGTTTATAAGAAATAAAATTGTGAGGAGCCATAAAAAAGTTTTGTGATTAACCATTCATCACCCTCACCACCAGCTAAAAATAAATATATCTATAAATAAGCTTTTCATTGAAAACTAGGGATCAAGTTCCATAACGGCTGAAATCAATCCGAGTTTAGAAGGGGAGGGGAAATAAAACATTCAAATATCTCCAGTACTGTAAGTTGGATTTGAAAAATTGTATGTGACCAATCTGTTGTAAATTTAAGTTTCTGTTAATGTTGCTCTGCTCGCATTTCCTCTATCAAATGTTAACCGAGATTTTTAATTTGTTGACTTTAATATCACACGGTAAACCTAGAGTGACGAGTTCGATTCCCGCCTGGGGAATAGGAATTTATTTAGTGACGGAATTCATTAAATAAAATCTATATCCCATCCTGGCTAGAAAAGGGTGGTAACCTGTAGATAACCCGTCCCGATTAGCCTTAGTTGCAAAAAGTGGACGTTAATAAATAATGATAATAATTTACAGCTTTCAGCGAACCCCCAATCGCACGTTATCCACACGCGAATATATCATGATACGTCTTATTCTAAGCCTAAATACCACATCTTGTTTTCATCAAATTTTTATTACAAGTGATACATGCGAATATGAATATATATATATATATATATATATATATATATATATATATATATCTATATATATTGGGAGATGAGATCAATCATACTAGCACTAGGGAAATATGCTTAGTTTACGTAGCCCCTGCATGACGGACGTTTTCTTACACTTCGAATTTCCCGCCATAACTATGGTCACGAATTCCTGCCAGCCCATAACGTGGAGCCACCTACTCCACAATCGGGACTCTACGATAGAGATCTTTTTCTCACACCGAGATTTTCAATCTCAAAGCTTTGATATCAGTTCTGATAAGTCTGATAAAATTCCTCTTTCCTCATTACGACATCACTATCTGGAATTGTTCATGCAGAAGTCACCACTCGTGTAAGCAATTTTATTTTTATCATCTCAGCAAAATCCCAGATTAAATACAAATTCTCCAATTTATTTTATTACAATTTTTTTCTCCCTCTCTATCCATTCCAGCGCTCTTTATCAAAGTATTTTCCTCGCTCACAGAGAGCAAAAGCAAACGACCAAAAGAATTCAATTTCATTTTAGCCCCAGAATTCTAATGATTGAAATGGGAATAATTATTTTCCTGAATTTAATTTTGGAGAATATTTCTTTTTCCCTTTACGAGAATTATTGCTTTATAAAATATTTAAAGGATTAAGAACAAAGAAATCAGATACCATGTAATCCCACAAAAATTAACTTCGCGATTGGAATCGTATAAGGAAAATTGAATAAAAATCTTTGGCCCTTAGTAACAGCGAAATATTTTAAAGTTTTAGAAGCTGAAAAAATAGCTAATAGTGTGTACTCATGACGCGATTTTGTAGCAGCCCTTCGCTGAGAGGTATTTATGTTACAGAAAATATATTAAAAATTTAATTATTTATTAATGTCCACTTTTTGAAACGAAGGATTATTGGGACGGGTTATGAACAGGTTACCACCCTTTTTAGCCTGCGCGGGACTAAGGATTTTATTTAGTGAATTCCGTCACTAATTAAACTCCTATTGCCCAGGGTGGGAATCGAACTCGCCACTCTAGGTTTAACATGGAAATATATTATACTCGGCTGAGTCAATTTGCTCTGATTTATGTTGGACCAGAGAAAATATGTACTTGTTCGAAGTAAAGGAAGTATCATAAAATAGACAATTTTTGGGTATCGAATTTCAACGGAGTTATACGTTTCACCTTCCCCTAGCCCCACTTAGTTTCGGCGTAATGTCAGCAAATGTAACAGTCTAATTGTGAAACTCTTCTTTTGGTCTCGAAATCTATGAAAGGGTAAGTAGATTTAGAGGGGGAGGAAATTTAAAACCGCAAAATTCTTCGTATGTGTAGGGTAATAAAAAATTGCGTATAGATTTTTTTTTTGTTTAACACGAAAAAAATATATATAATTAATTCTATTGCATTGTTCGATTCGATGCACAGGGACGGAAATATTGGATTCTAATTTCAATATACTTGTTATAATCTTATGTGAAGAGCAACCACAATTTTGATTCCTTCATATAATAGGAGTACAAGAAAGTCATTTGGTGTCACATAAGATTTTTTGCTTTAAGCCATAACTACCAAAACTAACATTTACGCATTTGAATAAGATCTGTTTATCATGGCTTAAACCAGATCACTCCTAATTTTGAACATTTTTTTTCAATTTATCTCAATAAATGGAAAGGAATAAATACATCTTCACTAAGTATATTCAATATGGTGATCAAATATATTGCTGCCGCCAGGATAAATATATATATATATATATATATATATATATATATATATATATATATAAAATATATGAAATATAAGAGAATTTTATATTATATGTATCACAATGTAGATTCAATATCAAGAAAAACAAGCTGAAAATGTTGGACTTGTTGTAAGCATTCCATTTTTTATACCAAACTTGGTTAGGGGTCATTGAGCACATTTGCATTGGCCTATGCTATAGATCCCTTATAAAAAAGAAGTGAGTGGTTTTTTTGTACACATAACACTCACTCGAGCACATACATAGAAAACACACTCATGCACACAAACACACAAATATTGAGGTAACTCATGTTCGTCAACCTAATATTATTATTAGTAAACCTTCAAAGCTGTTTCTGTGAATAATGACGAAGCCGAAATCTCTCAAAGGATACTTATTAATCAGGTATTCCGTCCATTCCAGTCGAAACAAGACACAATACATTTCTCGATATTTTTCCTTCAACAAATAATGTTGTTACTGCTACATTAGAATATTTTATTTGAATAGAACATTACTCCTCATGTACGTCACAATTTTTGTACGATAAATATTTGTATATAGATATGAAATTAATATAATTCCATTACTTTTTTTTATAGGTATGATGGCATCACTGCGTGAAGAGTTTCGCCATTTTCATCCAGAAATAAAAGTAACGACCGTCCATCCCTTCTTCATCACTCCTCCTTCGTCGAGTGTGGACCACTGGGACAAAACGTAAGCTTCATTCTTCATACTTAGTTGTATGTGTGTGTGTGTGAAGTCTAATAAATTGAAGAATAAGTAAAAAGGAGAATTATACAGAGCTTAACAAGCATATAGGTCATAACTTTGTAAAAACACTATTTTATATTTCACATTGGTTCTATGTTATTGGTGTTGGTCTTTATACAGTTGAATAACCTTGAGTAGATGGTTCGATTTATATATATTTTATGTTAACGCTCTAGCAGTCGCAATTTTTGTATGATCGTTACAATACTCAAAGTTTAATCGTTTTATGTAAAACGAAAATATTTTTCTATATATTTAATCTTTATCTGGAATATTAAGCGACATATTTGCATTTGTATTGTGTGTGAGGTCGGCAGAAGTCGGCTATATTCGGGACTTTATGAACGATAGAGCGAAAACAACAAGTATATATATATATATATATATATATATATATATATATATATATATGTTTCTATATAATTTTGAAATAACCTCATTGTCACATAAACGTCATAAATTACGTCCCCAGAAACAACCTCAATAGCTGAACTTCCTTAAGGGAAATCTGCTGAAATAAGCCTCTATAAATAAAACCTCTTGAATGGATCTTGTTTTGTCATTAAGAAGTAACTATTGAAATATGTTTGTGTTTTCTTTTATTTGCCACATGAGAGTATCAAAAGCTTATTTCCTCCAGGAAAATCGGTAAAATAAGGAAGAAAATTCCAAATTAAAATTTTAGCTCTTCTGTTAACTTCTAGCCACATATTTAAACCAGAGTTAATACAAGACTTGTGCCGTTTGAAAATGATATAACAAGATAAGCAGTGGCAGTAACGTATCTTTAATTATGGAGTAATAAATTGACATTTCATTTCTTCAAGTTCAATATTGAATACTCGTCGTATTTACATAGTTTAATTAATTATTATTTGTCATTCAACAAGTATTCTTAACAGTAGTACATTTTCCTAGAAGTTCTAACGGAAGGTAACCATAGAATAAATATACAATATTATTATTCGATTACAAAAAGTAAATGAAATAACTTTTGAAGAGTAAGGCATTTGTCCTTCCAGACATTAAATCGCCAAAAATCATCCGACGCCTCCAAAATCTCTCAAAAATTGTTAATTATTTACTGGCGGTATATTCCGGTCAATCGATCAATAAACACAGCTAATCCTCTATGTATATATATATATATATATATATATATAAATATATATATATATATAAATATATAATATTGTAACCCCTGTCTGTACATTGATTTTTTTTTCTTGAAATGTCACGATACCTTTCTTTGGTGTCTGTTTGTTTCTTACATTTTCACTCTTGAACTACTGAACCGATTTTATGAAACTTGGTATGTATATTACTACTTACCCAACTTAGACTTTAGGCTATATTAATATTCTCTGAGACGAACATAAGTGAGCCATGAAGTTACAAATCGCTATATTTCGTTTCCTATTGCTTTTTTGGCAAATATGCACATAACAAAAGTTGTTTACTTTGTCATTTACAGTGACTTTTGTTATATACACTTTTTTCGTATATCGAAGTACAAGATATACTCTATAAACTCTAGCGTGCGCGAACATTTTAACGGACATATTAATGCCTCTTCGATTGTAAGCTATATTATTATTTTTAGAAACGAACAGGAGTTGGGGTTACAAGGGAAGCCTGAAATGAAAAAATGTGATATTTTGCTTTCTATTGGGTCGGCAAACATGCATAGAACGAAAGTTGTTTATTTTATTATTTTGAGTAATTTATGTTATATACACATTTGTCGTACAGCGAAGTATAAACTAGATATATGCTAAAAACTATAGCCGGAGTCGACAATGTTTTTTTTTTGGACACAAATAGCTGAACCTAACTATTTCCTCCGATACCTACCTACTCTCGCTCACTCTCTAAGCGTAATTATTTGCCAGAATTTCGATTTTGGGTACGTGCTAGATCTTGTTATTTGGGGATACAATTTTTTGTGTCATCCCAAGTTTCAAAACCTTTATCTCGTCTCGTTAAGTTTATCTCATAAGATTCGGATAATTTCATAAATAATTAGTAATTATTTAATTCAAAAAGCTGAAGAGTACTTTTAATTGAATCAGCCGAAGGAAGGTATTTTAAATAAAATTGCCTGGTCAAAATAACACAGGGATAAAATCATATTTAATAAATGTTTTAAAACCTAAATTAGGTCTTAATTATTTTTATGATAAACAAGAAAAGTCTTATACACATTCTTTGTTAATCTATTGCGTATGGAGAATTTTTTTTTGTTTTATTTACGTCCCCTACCCCCCTAAACCTCCCTCAATTTAATCGATTTCGATCAAATGAGGAGGTACTCAACTAGATATAAATTTTTAACGCTTTATTGCTAGCTGTTTTTGAGTACATATGCACTGACGTCACGCCGAAACTAGTCAAAATGGTTTCAACATGGGTCAAAACAGTTATTTCCATTTAAATCTAAATTACTGATTTTTTTGCGTTTAAAAGACTTCCTTTACTTCTATGAAGGGCGAAAAAACAAACGGTTTTTATTATTTCGTTTTATTTGCACTAATTTAATTCTTATTTCCGGAATGTCTTTTTTTATATTTTTTTTCTTGTAGGTCCAGACTGCCAGATGTAACAGCTGCACACGTCGCTGACAGGACAGTGAAAGGAATCAAGAAAGAGAAGGTGACAGTAACTATACCGCACCATCTATACTTCCTCCTTCTGCTTTTGCAGTAAGTACTTTGCAACTTTTCTTATTATTCTATGCAAATAATTATTCCTGTTATATATGTTATATTTTCTTTAGTTATGCTTAAACCAATCTCTTTCATATTAGTTTATTAGCTGGAAACATGAGAGACAAGTTACAAAGGTTTCAAAACTACAAGAATCCAAAGTAGGCAATGGACATGTAATTTTGTTCAAGATTTAATTTATTAATTTTCAACTCTCTAAAATAAAATGTTAAAATAAAGAAAAATGTTACAAGATGTAATAACTTGCACAAAAGCTCAGAACCTCACTTTGATTATTAAAATATATTTGTTTTTAAAATCGCAACATGTATTTCTTTTAAAAAAAAAACATGTTCATCAAATATTACAAATGTGTCTTTGATATTTGAATTAATCCCAATTTAAATGTGTAATACGTTATTACACACATTTCTCATTTTATTTGTTTTTACTATTCTAGTAATCATTTTCTTTGAATTTTATATGCCAATGTTTATATTATTGTTTTCCTTTTATCGTATTTATTTAGTTCATTTGTAAAGTTTTAATCATTTTCGTTTTGTTATTATACTTTCATTTTGTTTAGTTTAATGTCAATTCAATTTTTTTTTATTTAACTATTATTAATTTTGAAACTCCAATTTCACTGGACAACAAATTAAATTTGTAGTAATGAGTGCTGTTTCAGAATGGCTAGACTGTAACAAGCTACTTATGTTTCGTGATTATTGAATTCATATTTAAATGCGTCATTAATAATAATAATTGCTGCAAACCTGAAGACTCGGAGAATTTCTACTGCATTTACGACTTCTAGGCTTTTTTGAAAAAAAACAATTCATATAGGTGCGTGTGTGTGTGTGTGTGTGCGTGTGTGTAGTATCTACTGCACCTGGTAGTCGATCCTGTGGAAATATAGATATAGATTTTCACGGGGAAAAAACAAGGTAAAAAGGGTTCTTCTGCACCAGACCATTCAACAATAAAGGCACCATGGTGAAAAATCCAATCACACCATTAAAGTCATGAATGGGAAAAATTCCAAGCGAGACCAGAGTTTATATATATATATATATATATATATATATATATATATATATATATGCATTCTATAATTCGAATAGAAACTGAAAAATATGCTAAATGAAGCCTATATTCCTACTGTAGTATCTCTAGAGATTTCCTTATGAATTGCTTAGTTTGATTATTTAATTCTCTTACAGTTATTTAAGATCATTTTTATTTTTATTTTATTTCAGTACTGTTAATATTTTTTCTGGTCATATTATGTTAACGTTTGGTGCTTAATACCATGTTAGCGAACCATTGATGAGGCACTGGTGGAAAAGCCGTGCAGTACAGTTGTGCTATGTTAACCAGCCCCTGTGCATTGTATATGTTTTAAATTTTAATAAAGTGCTGCAAATTCAAAGATTCTACGCCTTCTTACCTCACTCATAGTTATTATCCTATCCTTTATAAAAAGGGCCCAATTTGTTGTAGATCCATAAAGTGGAAGGTGAATTTAGATATCAACAAAAGTAATTTATCTAATAGGAATCCTTTTTTTTTTTAATTGAAAAAAAACCTTTGCTTTAACGTTTCAACGTTAAAACGTCTAGTAATAAAATAGGTATGAGATTTCGCTGGTTTACAAGTTTGCATATAGTAATTTTGAAGAAATGGCTATGCAGAATTTCTACAATAATAGACGTTATCGCTATAGTGTAACCAGAAATATATATACGTCTACTACCTGGTTATAGATATTATTTACTCTAAAATGACGGTGACATAAAATCCAGAGTTTATCTTAATTCAATTTAGTTTATCCTAATGAAGGCCTTTCGGATTAAAATACAATAACTTATTTAACAATTGCCAATTAGCATTTGAAAACAGGACATGGCTTTTCATGCACACAGATGGTTCGAAAAATGCAGATAAATGTGGCTCAGCCGCCAGAGTGGGTAACGAAGTACTGTCGTGTAGACTACCGGACATATTAAGTAACTACACTGCAGAACTCCAAGGCTTACTTCTTGGACTGCAACATCTTACTAACGTACAACAAGACAACATTCATGTGTTTCCTACAGTTCCGGGACTACTAACTAATTTACAAACAGAAATGAATAAAGTGATAACAATTCATACGGAAAATATTTTGGCTGACAAACATGCAAAATTACCGACTCAACTTGTCATGTTACACACTACCCACATTACAGCATAGGTTAATTAATATTATTAAAAAAGAGGTCAAATGGGAAGTGTAATGGCGTCAGACACACACACAAAACTACGAGAAATAAAAGAAACTTTTCGTGAATGGCAGCCAGAACACTAAAAGAGTAGTTCTTTCTCGTTTGAGGCATGGATATTTACGGATAACATCAACACCTCATGACTAGGACTGAACCACCTTTATGTACAATATGTAATAACCAAGTAACTACCAAACACTTGCTTACAGACTGCAGACTAATAACTAACAACCTTTCCGATAGCAACCATTCATTGCGACAATCATGAAACACCTCCATAACACAACTTTACAATCAAATTTAACACTAAAAAATTGAAGTGTAGACTTAAAGAATTGGACTTCTGCTCTTAATAATATGCACTGGAGAAAATGTAACTGTCCAAAAGGTAACGGGTTATAGACAAAAGTCTACTACTGAAGATATTTTAACATATTTATTTATATAAAGGTAGCTTTACCTAAACTATTTTACTTTTATAATAAGAAAATGTGTGAATCACTCAAATTGAGACACATTAGCATTTGGGAAGGCCTAACTATTAAAAATCTGTTAAACATCAGCCATTTAAGGGCCACAAAAGTGATGCACTTCTCGAACTTGAAGAAAATAAGTCAATAATTGTTCTGGAAGGATTGTACGGGAGGGAATTGACAAAGTACCAGCTGCTTCCACAGCTGATGCTGTAGGCTGTGATGAATCTATTTTTCTCCCTCGAGTGGGCAGACCAACGTGTTCTTTGGCAAACTGAGAGGAAAGGCAAGGCCATTAGCTGGATATTGAGTGTTGGGTGACTACTCGGGCCCAGTAGGCGTCGTGTCAGCCATGAGAGAATTCCAACCGGAAAACACGTACCATTGAATAGGGACTCGGCCTGACCTAAATGCCCACATGACTCTGGTTGAGGTCAACTTGAAAACAACATTACTCCTATAAATGTCAAGAGTACTGGAAAATAGAATCCATTTCTTTCAGTTTATATATAACACACAAAAATTATAGACAAATAAAAATAAAAGGTCTATCATTGTCGTAACGTTTCATAGCAGGGCACTCCCAGTACTTCTGCAGCAGTAAGCCACTAATAATGGTGGTTTTGACAGTCTACATTGATAATATTTCTCCATCTGCTTTAATTGTGAGCTTCTTGGTCATCTTGAAAGAATACGTCTTTATGCAGAACCTAAATGAATGATCATGTATGGAAATTAGATGGTCCTAAAGCAAAGAAAGCAATACTATCTCAAAAAAAAAAGAAAAGTTGCTAGTTACTCGTAAATGCTCAAGAGCACGAAAGCAAATCACGTATTGTATATAATGAAAAGGTTCGTCACCCAGGTACTGCGTGGACTAAGCAGATTTCCTGCGTCCTGGAGTAGTGCATACAGAATGAGTTCAAATTTCCTAAGATCTTTTTAAATCTGCATATGTATTCACCAGGTACCGCTCAAGCTGTCGAAATTTCAGTTCGATCTTACTAACCTCGATATTTAACCGCTGAAGGTAAAGCGAAAGATAAATTAGTTAAAAGCTAAAATTGGACCAGTAGGGTAGGGGTGGGGGTAGGGATTAAAAAAAAATCAAAGTATCTACTTTATTTTGAGTAAGGTCTAAAATCATTATACAACCAATCTCGTTTTTATTTTCTAATTTTTTTTCCTTATGCATTCCTTTCTAACTCACTCAAATATGAATCTAGATATTTTTGTTTCAAACTCTCCCAGTCATCTCACATAGAAACCCCCAATATACTTACTACCAATTAACCCTCACTTCTACTCATGGGGATTTGAAATTTTCATCAATTCTTCACTAATCTAACTTATATTTGATGTTACGACTCATAGGCTAATTATTATTGGTGAAATAGGAAATCTAACTTGAGATATCATTGGCGAACCGTTAAAGCACTTTGAAAATCCGCTTAGTTTACGCAAACCTGCGAGTCGGATTTTTTTTATTTTTGATCTCCTGCCTTCTAATGTCGGTCTGGATCAATAAAGGACAAAATGTTAGCTGACGTCGCCAGCGTGGTACAACAGCAGTAGGAAATCTGCTTTGTTTACACACAGCAATTGCCTGGCACCCTATCGCCACAACTCAAATATGGCTGAAAAGGGGTGGGCTAGCCTCATCTCGTAGTTGCACAGTGTTTGTGCTTTTTAATTAGTTGAAATTAACGATTTATTCCAAAATAATAATAATGAAAGAGAAATGTCCTTACCCAGAAAATAAACATTTACAATTTCAAGCGTTGGCCTCACATGGTATACCTAGAGTGGCGAGTTCTATTCCCGCCAGGGCAACAGGAATTCAATACCTTACTTTGAAACAAAAAGCATTAGGGCATAGAAAACTACTTAAGTAACGAAGATTAATGTTGAATACGAATGTGATGTTGGAGTAAACTAGAAAACTTTCATTATTTATAAAGTAAACAATCACAATAACCACTGAATGGCAATGGAAATTGAAAAAGGCACAAGGAAAGACAATAAAAATAACTTTATTCCACATTGAAATACCATATTCATTTAAATTTCTACCTAAGTAAAGCAAATAAAAAACCAATTACATATTTACATTAAATTAAAAAAAAAAAACAGAAATAACAGAACAATTATAAATTACGTATAATATTGGAAGTTAACTCCATAAATTGTGGTAACACACAAAATAATGATTAATAATACATATATCTTTGGTTAAAAAAATATTCATAAACCTGGATAGTTTAAATGAATGTCATTTATACTATTCTTCTAAGCGAATAGTTCCATAACTATTTCGACTAACAAACGTACTTCTGGATAGTGATGGAATTGACTTACATTACAATTATAAAACATTTTAAAATTTAAACGATTAAAACATAATTTTTGCCTAAGTGATAAAACTTTAAAATAATTAGCTATTGGGTTATTGGACAGAATATTAAGCTCAGAATACTAAGGCTAAGATATGTGGAGCAATACCGCAAGCACATGGATCGTTAGAAAAGGTATTACTAAGATGGCCTAAGCACTAAAAATGAATACAATATAAAACAATTGTCAAATGATAAATACATTGCTATTAATATTAAAAAATATAATTGATTACTACTTTCATTAACTTAATCATATTTTGTAAAACTAATACATGTAAACAATATTTGCTAAATACAAATCAAAGTTGTTGCGGTGAAGGGTACAACTACGAATATATACATTTACAATCCAAAATGTATATATTATTTCAAATATATTAAAAGGTTAAATTTTCATATTGATACTAATGAATCTTAGCCTATTTTACAATATTCTTTGTAATGAATATACAACGCTACAAATACTAAGACATTCTTTACATTCTATGTTATGTTAAGCTTACTTTTACATACATATGTTTAACAAGACACACAGAGTTTACAATGACAGAGAGAATTTTCTGGTCTCCTTATATATATTCCTCTCTTATTTGTTTGAATTTAGTGAAATGACAGATTTTCCTATACTATTAGGCCATAGTGTCATGTATTCCGTATTGGTGAATCTATGTTTGTAAATAAATACCCGTGTATACACGCTGTATATCCTATTCAAAGTCTTGACGTGATGACCTCTTCAATAAAACTTGGCATTTATCATCTCCCATATGTAAAACAGTATACCTAGTTTACCCAAAAAAAATTATTTGAAAAATAAACATATGTTGCACATTTACTCCTTACTTTTGTTGCATTATAAAACGAATAATGAATACTAATAGTTTATTGCCCCTATTTTTACATGGATAAATAATTACTTTTTTTACGAAAATAAATTTGTATTTACTGGAGAAGAATTCTTCTCTAATCAGAAGGCACTGATGATGAAACTTTGACTCTGAAAGTATACTCTGCATATATGAAAGCACTTGTAAAGGGCAAGGCATTTTTATTGATCCTGATTAATTGGTTCCTCTACCGCCCAGCATCGTGGATAAAATCATTATAAAAAATGTTTTAATAGAGAAATAAATGTTGGAAGCAGTCGGAACTCGTACTCACCCTTCCATTTATTTACGAGCACCTGTGGCTAGGTTTTTACGCTCAAAATTCAACTAATAAAAACAAAATTATGGAAAACGAACTGCTGAATAGACGCAACAAATAAAATTTTAAAAAAAATACAGTTTATGACCAAATCCACATCAAAAAGAATTTGGGGAAAAAAATCACCCTTGGAGGTAAGTGCTATAACCACCAATTACCATACTGACTGCACCGTCGGCTCAAGTTAAAACTGCTTTTATCAAAGGCAACTCCTCCATCTTACTCTAGTGTCTAAGTATTGTGTCAAAGTAGTTTGAAAAAGAGACAAATTTCCTCAATTTTAAAGAGACCCAATTAAAAGTTATATATAAATATACGAAGGAAGAAGTATGGCTAAAGGTAGTGAAGGTGGAACTCATTTTCAACTGTGTTATTGATGTGACTACAGATTCAACTAACATTACTTTAGCGAAAAGTACTTTCGCACTAATTGGTTATCATCAGTCCTGAACTCCTGTTGAGAGCTTCACCTGCCAAGTGGGATTCAACCAACTCCTCTGGTCACATCAATAACCTAGTACAGACTTCTTTAACAAGCCACAACTAATTTGTAACATTCTTCTCTTCTCTGTATTTAATTCGGGAATTGAAATTAGTCAAATCGGAAGGAATGTAGAAATAAAACTACTTTGCCCAAGATTATTTGTTATGTCTAGTACGTTCAGTGGCTCGCGCACATTTTCAGTCTCGCCATGACAATTTATAGCCACAAGTGAGCAGGTAAAATAAAAGTTCAAAAGCGTTCAGAACAGAGAAAGATGTCCTATATTTGGCGTACTCTGTGGCACTGCAAATAATGACTATATACTCTTTATTCCTCATTAGGCACGTCATGAATCTGAAAATGGCAGTTAGAGGTGCAGATGGCATTATCCCAAATAAATAAGCTTATACAAATTAGGAGTATTATTTCAACTTCCCCTTGGAATTCTTCTTAACTTTAAAATGCTATGAAACTTAGGGTAAATTTGAGAAAGTGACTTTGGAGAACTTATAAAACTCTAGAGCAGGTGGCAATTGGTTAGAAATGAGCTTCACAAGATTAAAACGTATTGTCTCTAATACAAAAATGTTTAATGAACTTTTATAAGTTACAGCATTGATTGTACCGAAACTATAAGAAAAAATTATGAAAGTCCAAATTTTATCTCAGATAAACTCAATAAAAAGTAGAAAAAGAGTAAACTGATAGAAAAGGGAAAGAAAGAGAAAAATAACGGAATAATATAATAAATAAAAATATTATTGTTACCTTGAAGGTAGTAATAGTATCCAAAGGAATAGAGGAAAGCAACAATGCATTTTGAGGCTTTGAGTTAGCAAGAAAAAAAAGCAGGCCACGTTTAATATTTATGAAAGTAAGGAGGAAACCTCCTGGAGGAAAACAGAATAAAGGAAACAGCCATGAAGGGTGGAAATAACAAACAAGAACCCGGAAAAACTGTCACATAAACTGCGCAAACAGAATCGGAAAAGACTAAATTTGAAATCAATGTGCTACGTCAAGGATTATATGAATTCGGAGGGTTCCTTTTTCCAACTTCTGCTATAAAATAAATTACTGTGTGACACTTTAATCATAAATAAAAGATTACTTTATTAATCACGGTAAAATGTATAAGCGCTTTGCAGGTACCTATGCTAGAAGCATCTGGTGTTTCAAAATTAGTATATTGATGTGAAATATGTAATCAATAGCACAAAAAATGTAATTAAGTTAGGAAATATACAATTAAAATAAAAACAGCGTTATAAACATAATTAGAATTCAGAATGAGATGTTCCATGTTTTTTTAAGACTAGAACTCTCATCACTACATTCAACAAATCATTATAATTTAATCAGTAAGTTAGTGAGTCTTTTTTAGTTTAGATAATTTTAAAATAACGTATTTAATGAAACCAATTTTTAGTATTCATTGATTTAAACAAGGCACGTGACAACCGAGAAGTCGGTAATGGTAATCGAAATATGATGAGCATCATCCAGCATCTACGAGGCTGGATTGTCAATACTATTTTTTGAAAGAATGGTGTTTGAAATAACAATTGAAGCAGTGATTTTTCAGTTGAAACACTAAGATTGAATACAAAAGGGATATACTAAAAATTGAGTGTATGCCCAAGAAACATATGGCGAAAAAATTATAAAAAAATTAAAAGAAGAATTGGTACAAATTGTATGCATTGCAAGATGTTTCGGTGACTAAACTGGTCACCTTCGTCTGACAAGTATGAATAGAGAGACTCTGCCAGCCGGTGGAGAATACGGATCACACTCAACATAGTGTGAACCAGTGAGTCACAAAAAGAGGTTACAAAATAATCACTTTATGTAGAGAATGAGTTTATACTATAAACCGATAAACATCGAAATGAATCTTATAACACCACAAATTCACTATTATAATACGGGAAATTGAATTACTCCTTATTCATTTATATCAAGACACTCAGGGATGACAGAACAATAACATAAATTGACATTTGTCGTAGATAGCTTAAACTAATTCTATGAACACTAAATTTAAGGCGTAGACTTTATGAAGCCAATTAACAAGATTTCCACTTGTCAAAGTCCTTAATCGGTGGAGATAAAACAGCTGTTATCAGCTCTGGGGACTGTGCCCCTCAGCCTTTATCAGTCGAACATGGTGATGAATCGGTTGAGCTGAGCCCCGGTGTACCTGCACTGTAGATAAGCAGCTTCGCAGCCACCTCTTCTTCCTGTCTTCCTCCCGATCTCTTTGGCTCTCCTCCACTCCCCGTCAGAGTCTAACCACTCGAATGTCCTGCAACCAATCATCAGGTGGATTATGGCATTAAAGGAAATACTAAAGTAGAGCATCTGTTACGAGAATCTGAGCATATCTATTTAAATGATGAATTACAATATGTCCGTCATCTGTACATTCCATTTTAGAAAATTTCCCTTAGGGGAAATCAGCTATTGAGGTTGTACTCATGACGCGATTCTCGAAAAATTTCTTGAAATGTCCATCGATCCAACCCAGGGGATGACGAAAATGAGGTCCGTTCAAAATTATATATGTATTTGTCTGCTAACGCTTTAGCGGTCACAATTTTTGTTTGATCGTTACCAAACTCCATATTTAAATGTTTTGTGTAAAAAGACAGATCAAGTTTGTTAATGGTTGAAATCGAACTAGTGGGAGGGCGGGGGGGGGGGGGTTAAAGGGGGGAATTTTTGAAAATTCGAAATATCTCCGTTACTATAAGTCGGATAGAAAATAATGTATATAAACGATCTTATTGAAAATTAAATTTATAATAATTATTATTATATACATTCATTCTCTATCTTGAATATTAATCGAGATATTTGCATTTTTCAGTTTTCAGCCTTCAGCAAACCCCCACTTCTACTCATGTTACATAAACAATACTCTGTTATGTAATAAAACACATTATTCGAAGCTTAAATATCATAAATTGTTTTCAAGAGACCTTTATTATACGAGATAAATGCAAATATGTTATCGAGACTATAATTTATTTGGTTGATTGAGATAAAAATTATTCTGATGGGTTATAAATTACAGTATTAGATATAGTAAATAGTTATCAATAAAATTTATATGTTATATTCTGATATATTTCCGTAATTGTTTTTCTTTTCTGTGGGAAGTTGGCACACCTGTTTGTTTACGTTTCAGGTGCTTCCCGTCTGGAGGTTTCCTATTTTCGTCTGTATTTATTCACTTGATGTTGACGGTGCTATTGTGTTACCAGTATGTAGATACATCTATTATTAAACATCACGAGGGGAGTCTGCTTAATTTACGCAGCCCCTGCGTCACAGACTTTTCTATTTTTCCCTTAGCTCGAGCCTAATGAAACCAAGTAATGCAACTTATTTTGAAAGTGGGATTTAATGTTATACTATGAACATGACTACAAACTAAGACAAATAATCGACTTGTCGATACTTCAACGAAACTTGACAGTATGTCACATTTTAACAACCTACAGTTATTACATAAACTGAATCATTCCACCTCTAAAAAACATTAATAAATTCAATCAGTTGTTAGTTAGCCGTTGGTTATTGAATGATAGTAGAGGATGGTTATTGAAAATTAGGCATTGACTACAAATTCTCTAATCTTCAGATAGAGTTTATTTATTTTTTATGCTGACAGTTTAAGGCACCATTGGTTACCTTCTTCAGATCAATTGTAGTAGAGGAGGAGCAAAAAAAAAAACGAACCCACTCAGTGAAAGTTATATTTTGAATAAATTTACATCATTCAATTTGTAACTTTCACTGAGTGCCTTAGTTTTAGCAGATTTTTTTAGGGTAAATCAGCTATTGAGGTTGTGCTCATGATGGGAATTTCAAAAAATGTCTTGAAATGTCTTTCGATTCTACCCAGGAGATAACGAAAATGATGTCCGTTCAGTCATTCATTATAACTGATTTTTATTTTATCCCCCTTGTTCAAGATGAGCCAAGTCGCCATAGATGCGGAGATCTAGATAATAAATAAATAAATTATTATATCTGAGATATTACGAATGTTAGGTTTTCCATTCCTCTGACACTCTACCTCTATGTATGCCTGAAACGGTTAAACCAAGTATATTATAGATAAAAAAAATCATGTAGTCGAGTACGTAAAATCGTGATTGATGACGTGACAACTACTATATTTTAGTATGCCTCACATTGCGAAAGAAGAATAATAATAAATTTAAGCTTGCATTGGAAAATTCCATAATATATACACGTATTGTTAATATGACTTAAATAGACGTGATTTTTTACTGGAGACTGGATACTAAAAAATGCAAATACTACTGCTAGCATGCGAGACACTGAAAAAATCTCACGCTGAGAACAATAATTATAGGAACTGCAACAAGATTGGTTCATAAAATATGTTGATATGTACCATTATAGTAGGAGTATTTAGAATTTTTGAATCCCCTCTTCGAAGTCCAATTTCAAAAAATAAAAATAAAAATCCGTTACCCAGGGGCTGCGTAAACTAAGTGGTAGTAAATGTTGGTATGAAACACTAATCTCATTTCACAATGTATTTTCTATTTCCGAAAAAAAAAAGAAGTAGGTGGGCAATAAAATCATAGTTTATGACGCCATCACACTAACTATTTGCATGTATTTCGACAAGTAAAAGTTCATTAACGATAATATGTGTTATTTAAACTTAAAATGAAGAGTTCCTTGATTTAACAGCTTGTCGTTATTAATATGATGCGAGTAGGCGTGGGGATTTACTGAAGGCAGAAAACTAAAATATACAAATATCTCGCTTAATAATCAAGATAGATAAACAATCTAGCAACAATAATTAAAGTACATTACATTGGGAAAAATATTACATCTGTACAATTTCTTGATACGACGTATAATAACGGAAATATTTTGAATTTTCTAAATTCCACCCCTTGGTTTGATTTCAGCCGTTAAAAAAATTGATCTTTAATTTTACATCAAATTTTGTATGGTACCTGTCAAAAGGAAATTGTGACCGGTAGAGTGGTAACAGACAAATGTATATATATATATATACAGAGAGAGAGAGAGAGAGAGAGAGAGAGAGAGAGAGAGAGAGAGAGAGAGAGAGAATTTTGAAAGGAGAATTTATTCATCTTCTACGTAGGATTGATGGATATTTGTCGAAAATCGTTTCATGAGAACCTCCATAGCAAATTTCCCTATAATCTGCTAATAATATTAATGCGAATAACGAAAACTCATGACGACGTTCTGGAGTTACAGCATTGTACGGCTATATACATCTAATATCAATTCAATATAATTTGATTACCAGTGTTAATTATGCAAATTACCCAGTTACACGGAATACCTAGAACTGAAAGGATTAATATGGATCCATTTCTCTGAAAGCTTGTTCCAGGAAAACTCATTTCTGAAATGCTGTTTTACCCAGGTCCATTGTAATATAGGATGTTGCATTTACATGATTCTAAATGACTGAATCACGGTAAGCTCTCTCCCTTTTTCAGGTTGAGTGAACACGAAAAGCCATACATAAAGCCATCAACAGAATTATGCTTACTATCACAGAGTTATCCCTTTGATTTGAGTTTTAGTTTTCGTTTCAAAACAATTAAATCTGAATATGATTTAGAGAGAACGCGAGTAGATGAAATATTAAAATTAGGCAAATCATATAAACAAGAATTATAGCATAATTCATTTTTGATTTAGTTTTGCCTTTTATTCGTCATATTGGCTTGTATCTGATCATATCCTCCTGGAGTCCTAGAACTAGATATCAGCAGTCATGAAGTTTAAATAGTCCTTCGGATATTCATGATTTAGACATTTTTCTCCTCATAAAAAAACAGGATGTCCATTAAAATAAAAATTCAATAAAGCTCCAGATGTGCCGATGTTTTTTTTTATTTATTGGCTATGTTACTTACAATAAAAGCTTCATAAATTAGAAAAAAATAATTTAAACGAAATAACATCGAACATAAAATTTGAATACAAAAAGAGAAATCGATGACAAACATAGAAATGAAACAACATAACATAAATGAAACAGAATAACAGAAATGGGACACAAAAAGAGAAAGGGAACACAAAAATAGACATGGTGCAGAATAACAATAATGGAACAAAAAACAGAAATGGAACAGAATAACAACAATGGAACACAAAAATAGAAATGAAAGAGAAAAACAATAATGGAACACAAAAAAAGAAATGGAACACAAAAACAGAAATCGATACCAAACAGAAATGGACTACAAACACAGAAATGGAACACAAAACCAGAAATGAAACATAATAACAGAAATGGAACACAAAAAGAGAAATGGAACAAAAAAAATAGAAATGGAACGCAAAAAGAAAAAGGGAACACAAAAACTGAAATGAAACACAACAAAAGAACGAAATACCAAACAAGGGAAAAAATACAAAGATAAAAGTCATAACTGCATACGAAAGCTGAAACATAACTGAAAAACGAAAGATACAGTCACGTTGGACAATAGAGAACTCCTCTTAAAATATTTTAATAATTCAAAAATAAATGGATAAATAAAATGAAATACCTTTTAAAAAGGAAGGTTTAATAAAATAAAAATTTTTGAAGGTGACTATTTACATAAAACTCTCTGGACCACCCTACTCGTGTGCTTACACACACACATGCAATTAAATATGCATTGTGAATGTAGTATATTAATTAAATCTGTATGTACATGTTAATGTCTTTTGGATGCTGAAGTAAAAATGGTACTTATGGGCTTACCTTCAGTAATTCATGTAGGTCGTGGGAATCTGTAAATGGTCTCGTCTCTTGCAGTCTGTCAGTCTGTGTTTTATTATAAGTGTCCAATTGTAAAAATTTCATTTAAATAGCTATGAGTAGGGAAGGAGTGGCATATGCCGAGTTTTGTTACAACCATATTCTCTTTCCGATGTTGTTTATGTTCATGATTAAGCATATGTAGGAAGATATATAGTAAACAGATATGTTAAAACTACTTATCTAGGGACCATTACTGCGTGTCAAACGGTAAAACCCAAACCCTTTTTCATGTTTTTACTTCCTTGCGAAATAAAGGAAGTATTATAATCACGAAAAATTTGAGTTTTCACATTTCAACGGAATTATACGTTTTGAGTTTCCCTTGACCCATTTTGATTAGATTCGGGTGTGACGCCAATACGTACGTCTCCCACTCAACTCAAAACGGCTTGTCAGAATGTTGAAATTCCATATTTGGGATTGTTGTGAAGTCTATTTGTGACCTCCCATTATGATCCTGCCTATGAATGAGGAAAGGTTTAAAGGAGGTTGAAAATAAAAAAAATTCAAATTACTCCATAAATATTACAGATGTAAAATATTTGTATAGAACCTTTTTTATTTACCATAAAAACATCTATAAACTATCTACCCAATGCATTGGATGGAGGTATCGTGTAACACTTTCAAGTGAAACAATTTTGTTTATTTAATTTAATTACAAGGAAGTCGCACATCAGATTTTTTTTCATTTCGAAACACGTAGATGACAAAAACAACATTCGTTCAAATGTGTGTGTGTGTGTGTGTGTGTGTGTGTGAGTGCTTTCTTCATATGTGGACACAATACTATTCCTACACCATTTATCCCGCTAAAGATAAAGAAAATATGTGAAAAACAATTTGGTTATCATAAAATGTCCTTAATATTAAATCCTATAAAACTTTTTCATCTCATGTATTGGAATTAGGATATTAATTTTTTTTTTTTTGGTATCTCGTACAAACCCAGAACTCGTTTTTCATGAACAACGGGTAGTCTCTAATAAACTAACCCCACTACTAATGGGTAGATATTCCCTACAAACTGTATTCACCTTACTTTATCGAATTGCTTAATTGAAAGTATGGCAATTAAAGAATATGAAAATGCTACCATAAATATTGAATTCATGGAATCTGAAAATCTGTACTGAAATTGATGAGCATTCCGATTTTCATGTCGTTTTTTTTAATAAATTAATTTTGCCCGAAAATATTTATAAGTTATAATATGAAAATATAACTATGTTCTACGACCAAACAATGTCAAACCAGAAACAAAGTACTTATAAATAACAGAAAAAAGTCTTATATATGACCTGCAGACATAGGCGAAATGGATGTGTAAAGATTAATTAGAACTATCAGGGAATCCATTTCGGAAAGATACGTAGGCAATATACGAAATACATTTAAACTTGAGTGAAATATTAACAATTCAGTAGCTTTCTATACATAAATATTTAAAAATCTTCATTTCAGTTTTATTTTCCACGTCGTTCTTATTTTTTATATATTTCGTCTGTATTGTTTCATTTCTGTATCATTCATTTTAAAATTGTGATATTATAACATCTCCAGAACGATAAGAAGTTATAATACTAGCTAAACTAAAAGAGGTTTGATTATTCTCAACATAATTCAATAGCTATTGTGTCGCATTAATTTTATAAGTTGAAGCCAAAAATAGTAACTTTGACTGAACCAAATGAAATAAGATGAACAAGATAATTAATAATTTTACTATGACACTTACTTAAGTAGATTCCTACAAACCCATACAAATTGTTTGAACTGTACAAAAATAAGACCAAATTGTGAATTATAATACGGTAATTTATAACGTCTGCTAATTATGAATTAAGGGCTGCATAGGTTACTGTTATATTCTCCTAAATTCTCTCCTACAGCTAATTTCTCATTAATAACAGATGAAAAAGATTGAACTCTACATCAATAATCCTTCTTTGATTTATTGTTTTTTTTATTTATTATTTTTACTTAATTGAGTGTGTGAACTTTTAAAAATGTTTGATCATTTTTTCCTTTCTGTTGTTCGATGGAGTTTCTCATGTTATCCTCCTAAACATTTATAATGGGCCCACAGTATTATATTTCCTGTATCCTGGATACAAGTTTTTAAAGGTAACATTAACAATTATTTTGTTAAACCTGGCATCACAGATATCTTATCAACTTTGAAAAGTAACTTGTATAGCATTTTGACAATCTTAATATTCATATCTAAGTGGGTAGTTAATTTCCCTTGTTTATTTCTTCTTCAATCAAAAATTGCAATTTAGTATCATACATAACGAATATCTAAAAAATCATTTATATTTATTTTCAGGGCTCTTCCGTCTGCTGCTGGTGAGCTGTGGAGAGATATGTTCTACGCTAAAATTAATCCAATAGAAAAGAAGAAAATTAAAAGTTCTTAGGTCTAGTTTGAAACGCCTTCCACTTCAAAGAACACTAAACCAACAACACAGTAAAGTATTGCTGGTTTGCCTATATGTTTTTTACGGCATAATGGTGTTAATAAGTCATAATAAATCATTTTAAATGAAATTTTATTGCATTAGTAACTGACGCATAGTTAATGATTTTATTTCGGTATGATACAGAAAAAAAGTTACATACATTACTCTACAAGATGTGATTTAAGTTAATAGTTTATAAACTAAACTAACTATTTGTACCTACAATAATGAATTGATGAGTTAGAAAGAATAATATCAAAATATTTTCTATTTAATGGAGGAATTTGTAAATATATAGAATATAATGCAGGGAATCAAATTCAGGTATGTTTTGACATATGTACTAGTCCAAATGTTGATCATTGGTCATGTATGGGGGCATTGTACAGAATGCTAGACTATGTTGTAGATAGAAATTATGAAAACTGAAAGGTCATTTTAATTATCCTTGAAAAATAGTTTATTTAAATATATGTTTAATAATAAAAGATAATTAAATTATAATTCGCAATATCATTAGATTAATTCTATATTACTACTTGGTGAATTAATTTTTTGAATCTTCTTTGAAGTCAAAAAGCGGGGAGAAGAGCCTATATAAATCCTTAGAAAATGGTACATAGCTCAATAATTTTTTATACTGTTACTCTAAAACTAAAGCTGTAATGCAAGGATCTAATCTTTTCAGTTTTTAGAATTTCAAGCTTGTAGTTTATGCAGTTTCACAAATATTAAATGAATTATGTATTTTTATTAACTGATGCTTGAGTAAATGTCAAAATTTGATGATCAAGTATAGTATTTAGTGAGTTCACACTTTTTGGCATTTAATTTAAAATCGAGCATGAAGCATCATCCTAGCATAATTTATTATCTATTAGTACATTAATATCATGTATGTAAGCATATAAGTTATTACAATGCACACTGTTAAAAAGATAGTTCAGTAGGAGCTTATAATATAGGTGAATGATGATTAGGTAGGTTTTCAAATTATAATGAATTTATTAATATAGTTATCTTTCATATTCACAAGGACTGGAGATATAATCAAATCTTTACTGTAAATAAGAATTAAATTTTATTTTCAAACTTGTATCGTAATTATTAAGCATACTTCTAATACATACATTTAGTGCAATAAGATCTCTGAAGTGGTATGAAGTAATTTGTATGCAAATATTGTATAGAAATGCAAAACGTCGTTGCTAAATAATTTAAGAACAGGCCTATCTAGAAAATATTCTCAAGATTTTATTTTCCCTTTTTTTTCTAATCTTGGAAAGCAAATTTTTGAATTTCGACATTTCATAAAAATGATCAAATATCCTGAATTTAATTTGATACGCATATTAATTCAACCCTACTAATAACATCATTTTTTCGCTATGTATATCCTTGACTGACTGTAATTACTAGAAACATAGCAAAATTGACCCATGTAATTAAAAATAATAAGTTAACAGAAAACCTCATTCAGCATGTGATAATTTGCTAAATAACTGACTAAAATATAACTGTAAACGTGTAATTTTATTATCTACAAATATGTCTTATCTCATTTTCCATTGATAAATAGTATTGCTTAAACTAATTATTTATATCATCGTATGTTTAGCTATAGAAGAATCATATTACCTTTTTGAGAATACTTTATTTGCTTCACCATTGAAATATACCAAGCTGTGTTTTTAGTACGGTAAGGGAAAAATAAAATTTTGTACAGAGTGACATAATTTTTGGCCATCGTCAAAAAATGAAGTGATAAATGTAAAATAGTATGAATAAAGGTATTTTATTTATCTATTTCTTTTATTCGATGATGCCTAACAATTCTGATTCAATCTGTACCCTCAAAGAAAACATGTCTGCCAATGGGAACACAAAAATATAGGTCAATACGATGTTCCCACATGTTATATAATTTTATATATACGTATTTTCCTTGAATACGTACTTTTTGTATATTTCAATTGTATTACTAGATTCTAAAAATGTGAATTTAGTAGAAATTACAAAAATATGAAATTACCTGAGTATACCAAGTACATTCTTCTGAGAGGTAGTAAGCTTCTTTGGTGTTTTTGCTGAAATATAGCACACATACTTTCTTGCGCAGCCTATGGGATCATGGTTAACCAAAGTTGACATCATCTGAGTATCATTGGGAAATTTCTCGATCAGCCAATCCTGCAATGTTTAAAAAACAATTAATCTCGATGAAATTTAATTAGTCATAGGAAAGGCGAGAGTATCTATCGTTGTAAAAATTGAAGAATTTGGATCCCCAGATGAACCCGACCGACAAGGGCTTCAGTCTAGACTAAATCGGAGCAATTTTTGTCCTATAGCAAATTTTAAGTTTACTTATTTTCGGCTGGCGGTTACTTCTCCGGGCATACATAAATAACTGATCAGTTCTAATACTTTTTTTCGGGAAAGAAGTTCATCACTGCAACTAAGAATGTATTTTAATTTCACTAGTTTTCGTTTCACTGTTTTCCCGGAGCCTGACCTGCCATTAAATACATTTTATTATCAAAAATATATTTTACTTTTATATTTTCATTATTCACTTCCTTTTTTCCCCTAGAATTATTTCTGTTTCTATTCTTTTTCGAGAATAAATTTCTGACAAAAGTTTTAAAGTTAAATGTCTAATAATTGAGTTTCAGGTCTAATTTTAGTGAAACTTAGAATGTCACTTGCAAAATATGGAAGTAACATTTATTTTGTAAATCATTTAATATTTGATTATTTACGTTCTATTTGAATTACCTTATACCTTGTTTTTTCTATTTCAGAAAGAACATTTAAGCTGTTTCCCTGAGTTTTGACCGCCTTTATTATTCTTTTAATAGTTCAGTTCTGATATACACTCAAATTTTCAGCATTCTTACTAGTGATACTCTTTTTTTGTATTAAATATTTCATTTACTTAAGGAAATCTATCCTTAGAAGTTCAAGACGATGTAGGAAACAGAAAAGTTTATTTTTTTTTTCTTTCTAGAGAATGTCCTTTTTAATTTACTTACTTTTAATGAGATATGATCTCTCGTACTATTGAAATCAATGGTCCCCAAATCCCGGAGAAAATAAGAACATGCACTTTTTTCAGAGTTTTAGCGGTAACTTGTATTCATGAATGAACTTATTTATTTATTTCATGATTTATTTACTACACTTCTGTAAACTGGCTCGTAATGATGGTGATTTGCAGTTTCTTAATGGTAAGGGCATTATATTTTAACAGCTATGGAGTTATAAAGAGTTTACATTATTATTAATATTATTTTTTTTAATCGGGTTTCGAGCCATTAAGGATCACAAGTAACACTTTATGATCTGTTTTTATTTTTAACTAACCAATACTTGTTCATTCATTCACAATGGTGGACTCGTTTTTGTTCTGCCCATGTGACTTTTTATTCGGAGCTTGATCTCAGATCTAACATCCCAGTAGTAAATTTTTGTATGCATTTGTTAACGCTGTTTTTTGTGTTATTATTATTTGTTTGGCCCATGATGTCCATTTTAGTTTCAGTGTTTATACTACGATTTCTTTGGTTAGTCGGGTATCACCGAGTCTCGTGTTATGTCCGCAGAATTTTATTCGGCGATTACTGATATCTACAGAATAAATATTCTCAAGATTTTTACATAAGCTTTTCTCATCTTGAGATATTTGTACCATATTTTGTATTTAATTTTTGTGTTTCTACGCATTTGCGGCTGTCAATTCCGGTATTCTCAAAGGAGATTTGTAGTCCAACTTTTTCAGCACATTCTTTGTGGATTTAATTTGGTGTATGGCTGTCTTTGCGTTTTCCACGAGAGGCGAGATCGTCAGTGACAGCTAAATTAGTGGTGATGACTTTGTTTATTGATCATTTTATTGTGATTATTTCCACTTGTTTCACTTTTGCTTCCCATTCTGTGATCACCTTGTCGAGGACAATGTTGAATAGTAGTGGGGAGAGTCCGTTTTCTTGACGCACACCGGTGTTAAAGAGGAAAATCTATCTTGGTGTTAATAATTTTGGTAACGCAATTCTAAAAATTAAAAAAAAAAGAAACGAAGAAATACTAAAGCCAGCTGACTATAAGCGATTGCCTACCTCCTGAGTGGACCTCTTGAAAATTCCTCCAAAAGGCCTGTTTCCCATCCCCCAAGAGTTCTGTATCTTGTTGAAGTCCTGGGCTAGCTTGTGAACCATGTAGAGCCCTCCAAGGCCAGCCAGAGCTAGGATCACAAGCCTGATGAAGTGGAGGTGAGCCTTTACCAGCCCAAGCCCGATCAGAACTAACAGCCAGGTAAGTCCTTCCCGACTCATTTCTGAAATTTTAAAAAAAATATCAAATAAAACTTATAAAATAATAACATTAAATACGACCAGTATTTAAACAATCATAATTTTCAATTAGAACAATAAATGTATATAAATATTTCCTTCATACACTATATGGAAAGCAGCTCTTCTATGTAATTAGGTCACAACCAGTGCATTCCAAGTGATTCAAATTATACTAACTAAATGTATCAAATAAACTTTCGTATAAATTAAATGTATATACATATTTAATTTCATAAATTAGTGGCAAGGGTCGCCAACAATCAACTTTTCTTTTTTTCTCGCAGACTATATTCAAAATACTATACCCACCATTCTTCGAGGCTTGCATACCACCTCTTCAGGGGTCATTCCTTTTCTAAAAATAATCATATTAATTTATGAAATCCAAAAGATAATCCTATGTTACAATTAAACATTTATAAGATCCTAGTAACTGAGATTTCTGAAGGAGGTTCTGCCGGCTGACTTTAAATATATCATTTCCAATTTTAAGGTTTGACTTCAAAATAATCTATTTAAAGTCAGCTGACTTAACCTGCTTCGGGAATCTCAGTTTTAACGACCTCCCTAGTGCGGAAGGTTCGTTACAAGGAATGTAAGTGGGGCGAGAACTTCGTAATTGTAAGTGAATAGTATCTAATTAAATTGAACAAATATTTTATTTAAGTTTAAACTTGCAAATGTTTTCATGTGACTTGGAATGTCTTTGGGGTTTTTTAAATTACTGTTATTATTTGTAGGAAAGGAATGGCCACTGAAGAGGTGGTATATAGGCAACGAAACATTTAGGGCAATTCTGTATAAAGTCTGCGTGAAAATATTGCTTTTTTGTTGGTGGCCCTTCCCAATCATTTTTAGAGAATATTTTAATATTAATTTTGGGTCCAATATAAGAAGAATATTGCTTTCTGGTTGCCATTGATGCTCGGCGATTTTTGGAAATTAAAGTAAGTTCGTGATAAAGTTTTTATACAGTAGGCGATTAACTGAGAAGTAAAGCAAATAAACCAATAAATACTTCCCATTAGCCAAGAAACTGTCGGATGTGTTGTATCTGGTAGAGTGTATGACATCACTATGACAAAAGCCCGTTTTCAATTACCAGGGGAAAAAACGTGGAGAGTTATAATAATCAGAATATCAATCACAACATTTATTCAACTCTTAACTCTGTCAAAATTATATGGAGGTTTCAGACCTCAAATAAATTCTTAGGATTCACCCGATAAAACCATGCATTCATATATCTTGAAACAAAACGCAATCCGCTAAGCCCTGAATGAATATATTGATGTTTATTGGCTAATAATTACTATTATTTCCAGTATAATCAAATACAAATACTGTTTTTGCAAAACGACAAATAACTTCCTTCACAATTCTTCCTAGCCATTCCCAAATTTATTCTAGAAAATAAAATACCTCAAATAACCATTGCCCTCAAATTCAAGGTACTTCTTTGAGTCCTTTAGTCCCGGCTTTTGTTGGTCTTATACTCTCTTGAACGAAGTAAGGGAGGTATTGTAATCACGAAAATTTTAAGTTTTCAAATTTCAACGGAATCCGTTCTGACCCTCCCTGTCCAATTTTGACTTTTTTCGGCGAGACGTCTGCACGTTCGGGTATGTACACACGTCTCGCATAACTCAAATATAAATCACCATAAAAAGACGTATAAATTATTTTCTGCAAACTTTTTATTTTCTATCCAATGGATCACTTTGGAAAAATGTAAATGAATAAATTATAAATAAAAAGCAACCATCCGTTTTGTTTATTAAATCAAAAGGATTTCAAGGAATTCTTGTGTTGCATATATCAGATTTTTAATCGTGGACCAAAAATGACTTTCTTTCTTTCAAATAGTGAAACAATTTGTCTAAACATATTCTTTACATATATGCAATTGAATTCCTCCATTTATTTTTCAGACCCAACAAATCATTAAAAATGTATAGATAATAGCCATATAGGATTTATCCAAAAAAAAGTCATAATTGAAGCAGCTATCAAACTTTTTAAACGCACCATTCATTGGTCTTCCTCTCCATAATGGTTCACTGTCTCGAAAATCGCCTTTTCTCCATTTAGTAGGTATCAATTTAGAGAAATGAGATATTGGACTAATTACACAATTTTCTAAAAAACCTCCTTAAACGTCTATCGATCCTGCAGAGATGACAAAAATGGGTTCAGAATTATATATATATTACACTTGTATGCTATGGGTCTAGCGGCCACGATTATTTTTTTTTATAGTTACCAAATCGATAAATAAGCGGTTCATGTAAAAGTAAGAACAATTTCGTGAACAGCTAAAGTTGGAGGGGGAGGGAGGGGTTAAGAGGGGAGGAAATTTAAAATTCCAAATATCTCCGTTGCTATCAGTTTGATCGAAAATAAAGTCAATCTAGTTAAAAATATAACTTACTATACATATTATTTAATGCAAGTTTTTTTTTATATTCTATAAGAGATATTTGTATTTTTAATTTTCAGCTTAAAGTATACTGTTCAAGTTTTAAAGTATACAGTTCAACTTAAAGTATAAAGTGGACGTTAATAAATAATAATAATAAAGAATACCCTCATTTTTTTACCCATAAACTATAAGTACATATATCATGAAACTTCTTTTGAAAAGCTTATATAGCAAATATTGCTTTCAAGAGACCTTTCCTATGATTATTATTATTTTTTATTATTATTTATTAACGTCCACTTTTTGCAACTAAAGCTAATTGGAGCGAGTTATCTGTAGGTTGCCACCCTTTTCTAGCCAAGTTAGGACTAAGGATTTTATTTAATGAATTCCGTCACTAAATAAATTCCTATTGCCCAGTCGGGAATCGAACTCCGCACTCTAGGTTTACCATGTGAGATTAGGGCCAACACCTTAACTCACATGGCTAACCTGAGCCCACACCTTATGAATATAAAATGTACAAGCAAATATGTTGTGAAATGAAGTAATCAATTCATATTTGATCTTCATAACACGAAAATATTTACTTGTCTACATCATATTCGATTTTCAACCGTTCATCTAAATCTAGTACTTCTACTCTTACTTAGAAATAGAAAATATATGGTGAAATGGGATCACTAGAGAGTCAAATGACTTGGGAAATCTGTTTTTTTTTTTTTTTTACTCAGGGAATCCCTGTAGCAAATCACTAAGATTTACAATTTGTTCCTGTTTGACAGCAGTAGTAAATGAGTCATTTAATTGATTGTAATTAACTCTGAGGAATCAATACAAGACGAAGTAAACGAGCTGTCAGAGGAAACTAGAAAGCTAGATCAGGAAGCAACTGACGGAACGATTATCTGTAATAAGGTTTCTAATGAGGTAACACGATATATTTTATGGCCTTTATATTCTACAGAGAGAAATATTTCTCACTGCAGACCTCCATACTTATAAAATTCCCACTGCCATTACAACTCTCGGAATTTCATTACTGAGAAGGAAACTACCGCGTAGCCTCCGTAGTGGCTCCAATCCAAAAATATACAAACAGGATTTGGGCATTAATCTTTTTCCAAGAGTATCGGACATTGAAAATTATAGACTGATAATTATAGTTTGCATTGGTACAAAAAGAGACAAAAAAAAAGTCTGTCGCGCAGGGCCTACATAAAACAAGCAGATTTTTCATGTGCTGGTACATGACACTCTTATGATCTCATATTCCTAGCCATGTTGTTTTTCTACAGTAGTAAGTAGTCTAACAAGATAAACAGGAGTTGGAATGTAAACTGGACATAATATATTTAGTAACTCATTTACACAAATTGAAAATCAGTTATTGAGGGGGTTTACTGTAGCATGTAGACAAACAGGAAATACAAAAAACTTCGTTAATGTTCTAGATAGTGAAAACACGCATAGAACAATAGCGTTAGGGCATTACATTTGCAACAAGTCTGGTTTAATAATATTTTCTTGTCCGACTCATAATGATTTTGGATTCTTTACCTCATCTATTCTACCCCCCATATGTTTTGTTAACTTTATGCCACTAACTTGTAATACAGTTTTACATAAAATGTTAGAATGTCGACTTCTTTAACGATCAAACCAAAATAAGTACCGCTGGTGGCAAAGATATGTTTAATTTGGAAGATACCTCATTTTCATCATCTTCTAGGTAGGATCGTTGGACATTTGAAAACATATTTCGAAAAGTACCCTTAATAGTTTATTTTCAAAGAAATTTGCAAAGCGTGGCACTTATATCAGGTTCTATGCGTCGTGTCGAAATATGATATACTGCATAATTCTTATATCGCTGGATATTGGTAAGGAAAAACTCTATACGTATGTTCTGTATCACTGGCAGAGCGGAGAAATTTCATAATAGATCCTCTAATCCTGTTAGAGTAATAGAAAAATATGCATATGATCTACTCTATTTATCAAAGAATTATCCGAGTATTTATTATTGTTATTAACATCTAATTTACACAACTGTAATTAATCAAGATCGCTTATTCTGAGGTTATCACAATTCATTATAAACTTTAGGCTTTGTGTTCTAGTGTGTGAGTGTGTGTGTGTTTGTGTGTGCGCGTGCAAGCCTGTGTGTTTTGTGTGTGTGTGGGCGTACGCACGAGTATGTGTGAGTGTGTAATGAACCACAATTTGTAACTAATCGTTGAAATACTTGATAATTATCAAATATTATAATTATAATTATAATTAACGGTTTCAGGTTAACCTAAAGGTCGAATTCCAATGGTCCAGAAGGGGCAGAAGGGGTGGGAGATTTTGAAATTGGGACTTCGTCTATATTCGATTATACTCTCTATTCTCACTCATTTCCTAGCTCCTTACCAAGAGATAGCCTCTTACGTACTATTTAACAAGTGTTGTATGCTATATTCAAGTTTATTATCATGTTAAAATAAACTCTACCAACGTAATTTTGAGTGAGAAAAGTCAAAATCATTGGCTCATCGGCTCATGTAGGATCAAGGCCTCCCACTGAGTAATAGTGACATGGTCAATTCGCTAGCTTGTCGCACTGTCTGCCGTATTTTGGTTGTATACAGACCAAAGGTACATTTTAAATAATGTAGCCATTCACATAGCCTCACAATGCTGAGTGGGTATTCAACTAACCATAAAAGCCCAATCCTGAAGCTCAGTAACCACACAGCAAAATAAAATTCCGTCACGCAGGGGCTGCGTACACAAAGCAGATTTCCCAGGTGAAGTTTTACAATAGAGCTATTTCACGAGAGCCGAGCCAGTCAAGGAAACGGCCGAACTAGCTTTTGGCGGGAAAGTAAGGCGCCCAGATTTAATAAAAATGCAAATATCTCGGTTAATATTCAAGATAGAGAAAAAATGTATATAACAATAATTACAGTAAATTTAATCTATATATATATATATATATATATATATATATATATATATATATATATATATATAAAATTGTAACCTCTGTCTGTACATTGATTTTTTTTCGCGAAATTTCACGATAACTTTTCGTTTCACATGTCATAGACACCATAACTACATTTTGTTTCTTTCGTGTATGTTTGTTTGTTTGTTTGTTACCTTTTCACGCATAAACGGCTAAACCGAATTTTATGAAACTTGGTATGTATATTACTACTAACCCAACTTAGACTTTAGGCTATATTAATTTTCTCTGAGACGAACAGGAGTGGGGGTTATAAGGGAAGCCTGAAATTAAAAATAGCGATATTTCGTTTTCTATTGGTTTTTCGGCAAATATGCACATTACAAAAGTTGTTTACTTTGTTATTTAGAGTAACTTTTGTTATATACACTTTTGTCGTATACCGAAGTTTAAATGCGCTATACGCTAAAAATTATAGCGGGAGTCAACAATATTATTTGCCAAAAAAGACTCAACCGAACTAAATAAAACTCGGTATGTGTATTAGTAGTGAGGCTTTCATTATAATAAGCCATACCAACATTTCTGGGGACGGGCAGGAGTGGGGGTTATAAGGGAAGCCTGAAATTAAAAATAACGATATTTCGTTTCCTATTGGTTTTTTCGCAAACATAAACATAACAAAAGTTGTTTATTTTGTTATTTGGAGTAACTTTTGTTATATACACTTTTGTCGTATACCTAAGTATAAATGAGTTATACGTTAAAACTTTAGCTGGCACTAACGGCTGAACCGAACTTAACAAAACTCGGTATGTCAATTAGCATTAATTCTTCCATGATTATAAGTTATATTAAAATTTTTTGGTTCGAACGGGTGGAGGGTTATAAGGGAGGCCTGAAATAAAAATTCACCATATTTACATGTATAAGAGACAGGAAATATAAAAATATCGAAGGCTGTGAAGCCTTATCGAACAAATAATTCTATTATTAGCAAATCCACGGCAACGACGGGTATCAATCCTAAACACTGGGACGGGTAAATGTCATAATATTGTGCAATGTAAAGCCTGTTAAAAAATACCATCACCATTCAGCCTCAAATGAATTCCCGGGCGAAGCCGGGTATCTGAGCTAGTTTGCAATATGATGATTCTGTAAAAATTTTGGATCCGACGTATAGTAACAGAGATATTTCAAATTTTCAAAAATCCTCCCCTCTAAACCCCCTCCCCCTCCCACTGGTTTGATTTCAGCCGTTAACGAACTTGATCTTTCTTTTTACATAAAACGACTAAATATCGAGTTTGGTAACGATTAAACAAAAATTGCGACCGCTAGAGTGGTAACAGACAAATATATATACAGTTTTGAACGGACTTCATTTTCGTCATCTACTAGGAACGATCGATGGACATTTGAAGAAAAATTTCGAAAATTCCGTCATGAGTACAACCTCAATAGCTCAATAGGGAAATCTCCTAAAATGTAGTTTGCTGTCCACGGTTGTGTCTAGTAGGCCATTGTCGTGTTTTTGTCCACAAGAGCTGCTGTGCTTCAACAAGAAAAACAAATACTCAGATGTTAGGAGTTAGAAGAAGAAGAGCGCGCGAGAGGGGTTAGATCGCATGTGATTGCAGCAAAGCGTATATCGGCCGAACAGGGAGAAAGATCACAAAGCCACGACGTTAACTCGTAGCAGAGTCAAAACCACTGCATGGTATCTCGGCATATGAAAATTGTACACTTGGACATTAAATTAACGAAGAAATGGCTTTGAATAGTGAGAAAAGTCCGTCACGAAGGAGCTGCATAAACCAAGTAGATTTATTGAGGTCCCACGAGAATGTATATGACGTGCTAATGATCTCAGCAAGCCATCTGTTTTCTACTTCCCCGTGATAAGAAGATTATGTAAACAGGAACCGAAATACCAGCTGGATACGAAATGTTTAGTTACTCTGTTACTCAAAATCGCATGAGTAGGGGTGGTAACAAACAATGAATGTTTGAGCGACTAGGTGTGATGATGGCTTACCAACACCTGCAGTGGATTTAGCCACAGGATCTATGATCCTCGAATGAAAATTCAGTCATAAGTACTACCTCTATAGCTGATTTCCCTTAAGGGGAATTTGCTAGAACACGTACTAACAGACTGCAAAAGACATGACCATTCAAAGGTAACACATTACACGACTTACTGAAAGTAGCCCTCACATTCCCTTAATATTCCTACATTTAAAAGAGATTAGCATATACTCACAAATTTAAAGTGGTAACAATTTTAAAATAAATATGTTTTAACTACAGCTAAGATTTCTGCCCACTATTTCTACTTTAGAAAAATTTAGTCTAATATTTTTATTTATGTACATAATACTTTTTATTTTTATGTTTAATTCTTTTAAAAGTTTTAATTTTAACAATTGAATATATATATAATTGTTTTTGTAATTTAATATTATAGTTTTTAATTGGCTGGTTACTTTATAAGATATTTTTTGAATTTAGATTTATGCTTCATTTTAGTTTTTTTTTTTTCTCATTTGTTGATTATTGCATTTTTTTGTTGTTTGAGGATCTTAGTTTGACCTGTTTTAATAGTTGTGGTTAATTTTCATATTACTGTTTCCCATTTTTATTTATTTCTGTTTTTATTCATGAACAATATCGCCTGGCAGGAAACGCTATTAAAATAATATATAAAATTATTAAGGAACTTGGAATACTTAATATATGAAAGGCCTGAGTGACACACTTTTTTACTATTTTAAGAAAAAATCTTTAAAGGTAAATTGAGCTGGAAGACATAGAGAATTGGAATAATTTTAATTGCTATATACGTAAATACAAAATTCCCTGAATCATCACAGGCAGTTAAAATAGTAGCTACTAAGGACATTAGTAACTGTTAATAATATGGTTTCATAGATGACAAGTAATGGGCATATTTATCAAATCTATGATTCTGTATGTGTTTGAGTTCACATTTATTGTATGTGTATATATATATATATATATATATATATATATATATATATATATTTGTGTGTGTGTGTGTGTTTGAGTATATTAAGTGTTGTTTATATGATGATTTGTAATGTTTATATCGCTACGAGCGGAACACTGACAACAAATAAATCACTAAACCCACACGTCCTGTCAGAAAATTCCCACCATTGCATAAACTTCGTGCAATCATTCCTACTTCTTGATTTATTTCTAAGTGATTCTGAGTTCCCAACACTGAAAGAGATATGTTGGCGGTATATTAAAGAGCCAAAATATGGCTTCCCGTATTGGACCACTTTCTTAGGTGGCTCCCCAAACGTTGCGTAATAATACGGGAAGTGTCTTATTTTAGGACATCGCCAGAATAACTTTCACTCATTTACGAACAGAAATAAACATTTCTAGTTTTACAAAACATTTAAATCTATTCACCTGTAGATCAATTTCTCTTAGCAGGTTCAGTATTTCACGACAGCTTTCACAGTCAGAATGCTAGAACTTCCTTAAGCATTAGCGTTTATTCTAGAAGAGAGAGAAAAGAAACTTTCAGAATTGCCTGAACATATCACCAGGAATTTATATGGAAACACAAACACGTTCAGCATTAAACAAAAATAATTAATTCGAAGACACGACAGCCAATGTTTGAGCGTATCTTTTTGATTGCACCTTATGGCGAAAAAGACATGTAATAAATGAATTAGCTTTTCTTTCTGTTTTTTTTTTATGAGATATTATTAATTTGAGTTCAGCAATTTTTTTTCGCAGTAGTCCCAAGCTTAGTGAGCACAATGACACTTCTGAAAAGCTAAAAAAATTAATGTTGTCAAAACCTTAATTTATCAATTTTAATCTTATGAAAATGCATTCAGCACTATTTCCGTGACGTCTGTCGGTTTTTGTAAGCAGTATGTAAAAACAAAATGTATCCATGAAATACGAAAATGCATTGTAATTCAATATTTTAATAATATAACGATTGAATTGCTGAAGCCTGTCATTATAAAGGGTCTTCATTATATTTAATGCACCCTCTGCTTTCTCGCTCATTAGAACAAGACTAAATCTGAGCCTTAAGATACAAAAGCAAAAGAAATTTTGAATAATAATAATTATAGAATGAAATACAATAAAAATTGTGTGTAGCAAAAATGTGAAAGAAAGTATGATGTTTACTTTAATGTCGGTAACAGAAAGAAATAACTGAAAATACAGTTACTCATATTTTGTTTTCTCAAGGCACACTATAAACATGAATCATGAAAGACTAGAGATTCTAATGCTAGTTTTCGTATATAGTTCAACTATTTTGTCATTTATATATTACTAACTGAGTTACTCGTCATCGGGAAGTATAAATAGAAATGGTTTTCTGTATAAATATATAGATTGGATTAAATTCGGAAGTAATTATTACGTTATTTTCATCACGTAACAGAAATGAACAGTGATATGTACTGTGCAGCTTCAATACCCGTGAAGTAAAGTGTGGCAATCGGGCAAATTGAATTCATAATGGTTATATATAATATATAACTAAGCTCTGACTAGCGCCTTTATTTTCGTGAAATTCCCTTGATATGATTTTACGCGTGAGACATGGGACAGCTGTTGAAATAATATGATCAAATTCTATTCTGGGATTATTCAGTATGAAATGACGTTGGAAGTAATTAAATGACAGTGTAACCAATCCTAGCAAATCGAAATATATCTGGTTTCCCGTGGAAATATATTAAGGTTTTCAAGTAAACCCTCATTCCTATGAATAGTGGAAAGCCATATTATTGCGTATGGTGACAAAATTCATTCCCTAAATATAAAATTTCACAATCTACTTGAGGCATTCTCAGAGGAACTCTAATAAATACCAGTTTGCGACCTACAGCTGGAAATCAAAATTACGAAATTGATATAATGCATGCAACGTATTAAGACTGAAAAATACATTTAAAACACAATGATATCTTTACGTATGTCTGATAAAATCAATATTAAGAAATATATTGACATCGATGTAAACCCTAACTCCTGAGCGTGGAAGCGAAGTATGTGATATTAAAAGTATGTAATATTTCTTGTTACCTAGTTTTATTGTAATGGTCGATTGTAGAGAATTTTGTTTATTATGGCAACATCAGTTTGCGTGTTGGTATTCTATTCGCTGCATTCAACCCACTAGTATGGAAACACATTTTAGTGCTTTATATTCAGATAATTACATTTGTTATTAATATTACTTTGGATTAAGGTTTTCTTCGAAGAAGGATGTTATCAAATAATAGGAGGGGATATAGACGTATAAACACATAATATTGTTACGTTTTATTACAAAACCAGTAATAAACATTGTTAATAAGAGTTCTTTTGGATTGCAAAATTAAACATGCACAAGGTTCACAGTTCTTATCACTGCACAATTTATTTCACAATGCACAATGTATAATATGTGTTTGTGCATGTTAACAATATCCATTCTCCTAATTTATTAGGACCGAAAGCGTTATTTTAAACACAATCTGATATATTCATTTTCTCCATAGAACAAACATTAACGAAGTTATAAAGTGTTTTCATATTGAAGTAACTGCCCCCCCCCCTTGTAATTGGATATTCGAATGTCCATATGCCTATGTTGTACAGTGGGATAGTTGACTCACAAATATAAAAGTCCATAACAATCCTCTTAGCCGTTTTTGAATGATTGAGTAACAAGCGTGTGGACAGACAGACAAGATGTTTGATGTTCTTAGAATGGTCTGAAACGCGAAAAAAAAAAACGTATCTTCGCCGAATTTAAATAGAAAATCAGACAAAACTTTGAGTTATATTTATGTAGTTTATATTTATCGTGTCACTGACATCTATCATCTTGAGTATTGCACCCTCAGACTTTCTCATTTGAAATTAGGCATTAGCAATCCATTATTCATGTTTAGATATTGCCTTGAGAAAGTAAATACATTTTTCTAAATATAGACGTATCTTCAGTCACTTTCCTTCTGTAGCCGATACCCAAATTTAAGTATATATCATCTAATGGAGTTTGTAAATTAATATTCATTCTCAACTACAATACTATCAGCCCATTTCTAGTTCCCCACGATCCCAGTGGTACAATATTAGAAAGTTTGGATAGGCATCTCACGTCCTTGTTGAAAGCAAGCAAAAAATATTTAATGAAAGACTTGGCCTTTCTTTCAATGTTTCTATGCGAGGTTACTAACCTGAGTTCGTCAAATCTGTTTAACAGTAACTCTGCACTTAATGAACGCGTTGGCCTTTAAAAAATAAAAATAAAAAAATTTAGAAGAACGTGTGAGTACATAATCACCCTATTCAACATGGTTTCCACCACATCAATGATATTGAGAGTCCAGTGTCGCCAAGGTTTATTGCGAATTTGAGCATATTGATAGGCTTAGAGATCCTTTAGACTAGATACTAGTCTTAGGTTTCGTAATTAATTAGTTCAACAATCTAAAACGTATCATTAAACTAGTCTACATGCCTTACGATCCAGCACCATGGTTTCAATTACGTTCTCCTAGTAAGGCCCAATTAGAGAGGCCTCTTCGTGTTCCCACTTCGGTCATGATAAACCCAATTTATTTCTTCCGAGAATATCCATAAGGAAAACACTCTTGACAACATATCCTTTCCATTTCCGGCTTTGCACATGCATCCAAGTTATGTAAACGGATTGACCTTTGCAAACCTGTTTTGGTCCCCTTTCTAAAGACGTCTGCCGCAGAACAAACAGGACCCTTGTCCAAATATTTCAATAAAAAAAAGTCCGTCACGCAGGGGCTGCGTAAACGACACAAATTTCCCACGTGAGGTTTAACAATAGATAAATCTACATACTGGTATCACAACACATCAGTGAATATTAAGTGAATACCAGCAAGCGGAACTAAGAAATCTTTCCTCTCCTAACTGAAAGCGTGTGAAATGTAAACAAACAGGACTGCTAAACTCTCACGGAAAGAAAAACAATTTCCGACTTATATCAAAATATAAAATATTAATTTTATTGAAAACTATTTGCTACAACTAGTGCTATAATTTACAATGTATCAGAATAATTTTCATCTCAATCACTAAAATTGTAGTAATCCAAGAACAAAGGGGGGGGGGTCAACAGAACGTATTTGTTTGTATCTCGTATAATAAAGCTTTGTTGAAAACAATATTTGGTATGTAACCTTGTAATGAAGTGGTTCGTGATACAGCTTGTCATTAATATGACACTAGTAGGAGTGGGGGTTGACAGAAAGCGTAAAGCTATAAAGCCCACATAACTTGGTTAATACGAGTACTTAATATACGGAAAATATATATAGAACCATATTTATAGAACATTTAATTTTCAATAAGATTGAGAATTTTCGAAATTCATCCCCTCTAAACCTCCCCCTCCCCCTCATCTGATTTCATCCGTTAACGAACTTGATCTTTCTTTTTATATAAAACTACTAAACATCGAGTTTGGAAACGATTAAACAATAATTGCTGATAAATATATATAAAGTTTTCGACGGGCCTCATTTTCGTCCTCTCCTTGGTAGGATCGATGGACATTTGAACAAAAATTTCGAATATTGTGTCATGAGTACAGCCTCAGTAGCTGATTTCCCTTGAGGGAAATCTGTAAACAAAAACCTACAGAGACGATTGCAAGTACAGCCACATTGAGGAACGTATGAAACTCGATATATATCAACCAATAGATTGCTGATAAGTATAGAACAGGCACTTTTTGAGAAATCCCAGCCAAAGGGTTTTATATACATACAAAACATCTGTATTACAGATTAAAGTGTAGCTAAATTATTTTTAATTTTACAAGGTTCAATCAAGGCTTCATACCTTATAAATTTCAAAATAATATTCATTACATAAAAAACTTTGGTTCCCAAGTTATTTGCATTCATAGGATTTTTGGTTTACATTTGGGCAATTAGGCAGCATCAAGAGCTTGTAAGAAATCGATTTGGAGCAATCTCTTATGTGATAGAAAAGTTCTTTGATTAAGTTGACCGGGAAAAGGCTGAACAAGTGCGGCACACCTTAATGGTAATACTGATGCATTAAGTATGTAAATGGCTCTATAAATCAGGTCACAAGCAACTTAAATTGCTTCTTCCAAGTCGTCACAAGAAAGTAAGTAATCCTCCATGGTACAACATAGTCACTCCAAGTAAAATGGTTCAACTTCTTCTCTTACAGTAATTGCGATAGGTTACCGACCAATCAACTTTTTTAAAAATTATATGAAACATTCTGATGTAGCCACCAAATGGCTAACTTTTGTCCGATAAAAAGTTTTGCAGAAATTTTGATAATCTAATTTGACATTATCTGTGTTAGAGTGGATAATTTATCATGATACGTTAAATAAAAATATGCTATACAAATCCACATGATCTCCATATTGACCACTCTTCATCCCCTCTAAACCCCTCCCCAGTAAATTTCACTCAAAAGGAGGAGTGTGCAACTATATGGCAGAAGGACTATAGGAAATCATCTATTAAGTTTGTAGTCATGAAGTAATTTTTAGAAAATGTCTTCAAATGTCCATTAATCCTACTCAAAAGACGACAAAAACAAGGTCCGGTCAGATCTTATATATATGTGTGTGTGTGTGTCTATACATACACACACCCATATGGGCGTGTCTATGGGAGTGTGAGCGATTCCGACTAAACTCGTTACTTAAAATATTTAATCATCGTAATTTAATATCATGTTAAACCACTGATAATTTACAATTCTTGATATATTGTCTTCAGACTACAATAAACCCCCACTACTACTCTTCGAATTTAGAAATAAAGGATACATGGTTAGGTGTCAATTTTCTACATGTACATAGTGAATCTGTTTAGTTTACGCAGCCCCTGCGTGACGGACTTATTCATTTATGGGAGATACGTACGTACGCGCGTACAGCCCTAGTCAAGAAGGATGCAGAGGGGTCAAACGAATTAGCCCAGTCATCATGAAACCAATTATTTCGGGATTAGAATATATACTTTACTTCATACGGGGATGAAAACTCCGCATCTGGTGTAAAGTTGGAAAAATGGAGTTTAATTGGCACGATAAGAGCAACTGATGAACTAGTGAGTTTGATAAAATTTCTGAGTTCAAAATAGTCAGAATCCAATTGAATGCAGATGGAACTAGGACACTGCTAAACACATTCGTGTGTGTGTGTGTGTGTGTGTGTAGTGTATACTTGTTTCTTTTAAATAAGTGCATTTTATTAATATTATTAAATTTAATAAATAATTTATTCTATTTTTGTTCTATATTTTTAGCCTTTTTTATAGTAGAATATATGCATTTAAAACTATTATATATATATATATATATATATATATATATATATATATATATATATATATATATATATATATATATATATATATATATATATATTTTGTAGTATTCAAATGTACAAAGATATTTTCTCTCTGATAATCATTTGCATGAAACGAGCTGAAGAGATCGTCATCATCGATCAAACAATGGACAGGTCAAAACCTTTTGTTGAAGCTGTCAAGAGAACATCAAGTGATGATTGATGAGATAGGAGCTATCTAGATCATTTCTATTTGGTACTTTCTCTTCATTTTAAACATATCCATGAGATTGGTGCATATTGTATTTCACGTTGTAGCAAATATTTAATCTTTGCTGGGTTTTACCTAAGGGAAAATCATGTTGAATGTCGTCTGATTTCACCTAGATAACGCGAATAAGGTCCATTCAAATTGTATATGTATATGCATAACAAAATCTATTTTTATAACTATATAGGATATGTTTATACATGCAAAACCATATTATGCAGTTCCAACATGACCATGAATTTGTATTTATATACAGCCAATCTCTCTCTTCTCTGCACTCATTATAGGAGATTTCCCTTAAGGGAAAACTGCTATTGACGTTGTACTCATGCAGCGATTTTCGAAATATTTCCTCAAATATCCATTGATTAGATAAATAGATAGATAGATAGATAAATAGATAGATAGATAGATAGATAGATAGATAGATTTATAAACTTGTATGTTAACACTCTTGTTTCATCGAACTCGATAGTTAAACGTTATATATAAAAATAAAGATCAATTTGGTTAACACCTGAAATCGGACAAGGAGGAGGGATAAACAACAAGGAAAATTCAAAATATATCCGTTATTACACTTCGGATCGAAAAAGTGCACAGAACCAATGCTATTGCAGATTTAATAACTAGATATAAATTTTATTGTGTGCACGAAACATGTTTTCATGTACCTCCGAATATTTCGTATTTAAGCTTCTAATAAAGTGGTTCATGATATAACTAATAGCTTATAAATTAATATGACAAGACGAGTGGGATTTTACTGAATGCCCAAAACTAAAAAAAACCAAATATCTCTGTTAATATTCATGATATAGAAAATATGAATAGAACAACATTTATTAAGCATTACAGTTTCTACAAGATTAGTTCAATACAATGTTCAATCGGACGTATAAAAAGGAGATACTCACTGGTTCGATTTCAGCCATTATCGAGCTTCTTTTTTTAAATATATAAAACGTTTAAATATTGGAGTTTTGTAATGATCAAACGAAATTTACGACCGCGAGAGCGTTAACTGATAAATATATATTATATAGTATTGAAAATACCACATTTTCCACATTTCCTGGGTAGGATTCATGGACATTTGAGGAAATGTTCCTAGTACAACCTCAATAGCTGATTTTCCTTATGGGGAGTCTGCTAATACTGACTCATCGTTGGAAGTGATATGAAGAAGAAACCCGTGAACTATGGCTGGGTTAACGGCGTGACTGGTCCCGGGTCAAGACTGTTATATGAGCGCAGGAACCTGTTCGAGGGGGAAAGCAAATTCCTTCTAAATATATGATGTCACGCCGCCACTTCCTAGAGGGCGTGTCACACTCATGCAGCTTCTAACAAGAGCCATAAAAACTGGAACAGACTCTGCTTTCTAGCCGGCCATTTGATAGCTTCCCTAGGCCTTATCTATTGTCGTAGTAAACAAACTGATATTATCACAAAGTTTCGAATAACAAGATCTGTCAACATTGAAACTCAAACAACCCTAAAGTACATATAGGAAGAACATTACGTAATCAGCTTAGCGGTCCTATTCGGGTAATTCCCTGTGTTACAACTGGAACAACTTCTAAGTCCACACACAAAACACAACTTCCTCATAAGTAGAGCAAAGTAAATAAATATTTAAACTAAGTATGGTTGGTAGAAACTATAGTTTCATATATAAGAATGTTTCCAGTCTTAAGTTTTTTTTTTTTTTTGAAAAATCCTCCGCCAGGGACTTTAAATGATAATTAAATATATGGTAAACCTTAAGCGAACCCAACTATTGAGGTTATACTCATGACGCGAGTTTCGAATATGTTTACTTCATCTGTACCATACTCGATATTTAACAGTTTCTGTCAACACTGAAGATCACATTTTTTATTCAATTGTTATTATTACAACCAGATTTAAAATGAAATAATTAAACATTGGACACAATGAATTAGATTTTTCCTAAGAATATATCCACTGGAGGGGGAAAAAACCATGCTTTTACCTACAACTGTAGATTTTTTTTTGTTTTTATCGTGTGGCTTTACATAAACTATTTATTTATTTATTGTGGAGCGTTCCCTGAGAGGCGATATTGTTCATCAAAAAAAAAAAAACAATGAATATAAACAAAATACAAAAATGAAAACAGTAACAAGAAAAAACTAAACAATACAATTAGAACAGAACAAACTAAGAAAGCAACCAAATAACAATACGCAACCAAATAACAATACGCAACCAAATAACAAAACGCAACCAAAGAGACAAAAAAAACAAATACAAAAATAAAATCAAAACATTAAATTAAAAAAAAAAAGTAGAAAAAATCTTGTATGGAACTGGATAATTAAAAACTATAATGAATTATAAAAATACGGAAACAATAACAATATATTTTCAATGGTAAAAATTAAAACTAATGTCAAATAAATAAAAATTAGTATGTGCATTAATAAAGTGAACAGATTAACATTTCTAATATCTAAAATATTTACAATCATATGCTCCCACTTTCTTTATCACACATACAAGCACGTGGACACATGCACACACACACACACAAACACACACACACACACACTCACACGCACGCACACACGCACATGCCGTAACAATTTTAGCTGGAGTTAAGAAGATTTAATTCAAGAAGGATTAAAAAGGATTTTAAAATGTAAAACTTCTAAATTTGTGTGTATATGTTAAATTCATATAAATTTTGGAGTATTATGAGAATGTGTGGGCTTCAGTAAGTACATAAACTATTTTAGTTTTACATTAAGAAAAAGTGTAAATTGCGACACACCTAAATTAATAAATATTCACTGAAATCGTAACTGGAATAATGGGGGATTTTAAAATTCAAAATATATCCATTATGTGGTTTCGTAGACTTCCTCGCAGCTCTGATTGTTCTTTTCCTCGGTTTTCTTGTCCCGCTTCATTGCTCTAATTCGCTGTAGTTGTACGCACATCTTCTTCAGGCCTTACATCGCCACTATTGTCGTTCCGGATGGGTCGCAGTCCGGGGTCTAAAAAGCCTTACAGCTACCAAAGTTTAGCACAAGGAAGCGTGAAGAGAAGGAAACAGCTGGAGCAGAAAGCAGGTTTAGAGAAAAAGAATATATCCGCTTTAATGCGTCGAATTGTAAAATGTTATAGAACCAGCCTTGTTAAACTGTTGGTGGTTTAAAATTTCTGTTCTATGCATTTTTTTTAAACCCAAGTATTGAGCGAGTTATTCATACTTCATGTTACAGCATTCAAAAAACCTCGACTTCCTCTCATCGGATTTTAGTAATAGAGAATGTATGCAACCATGAGATCAGTAATGTGTCGTACAGGCACGAGGGGAATCTGCTAGTTTACGCAGCTCCTGCATGATGGACTTTTTTGTCACCAAACTCCACAATTGTACATTTCGGGCGGAAGGAGAACAATAAAAACACCACTTTCTGTTGACCTCCTTCTTTATTTTGATTTTCTCCTTTGCTTAAATTTCGAAAAATGCAAAACAAACGATGCAGAATCTATCTTTATTAATTTTTCCAATGCTTTGACTTTTACATTTTGAATCATCATGAATTAACCTGTAATCTAGTAATTATTACAAAATTCGTTATTCAAGAATTCACGTCTAAAACTATTAAAGCTTTTAAAGTGTCACAGAAATCCGTTGAAAATAAGCCAAACAACTTTATGATTTCGTTTACTATAAATTTGAAATATGTATGTGGTTTCTTGCATGTCTTCAAAATATTGATACGTTGTGCAGGTGTTGCACTCTTCTTTGCAACTCCATTGGATTCAATGCGGTGCTTCAACGTGCCTTCATCAAAAATTATTTTATAAAGAATTACAAACAAGTTCCTTTTGTAAAACATTTTTTGACCTGGATTAAATCAATAATTGCACTTTTGTAGCTAAAGGGCAACAGTAAAGTAATACAAGTAGAAATAAAAACCAAGTAAACAGAAGAAAGCAGTGTTTTTATTATTGGCCTTCAATCACACAAGCAGAAGTTTTTGATGAATATATTTTCTATTGGGGTAAGGAGGGGCTCAGGTTAGCCATGCGAGTTAAAGCGTTGACCTTTATCTCACATGGTAAACCTAGAGTGGCGAGTTCGATTCTTGCCTGGGCAAAGGAAATTATTTAGTGACGAAATTCATTAAATAACGTCCTAAAATCCCACCCTGGCCAGAAAAGGGTGGTAACCTGTAGATAACCCGTCCCGATTAGCCTAAGTTGCAAAAAGTGGACGTTAATAAATAATAATAATATTGGGGTAAGGCTATTATAACTGACTTTTACCAACCTCTATATTTCATCAGAATAATTGCTATAGCAACAAATTTGAAGATGAGAAAGTAATTTCTTTCAGACTCCTTAATTGTGATTGCTTCGATAGCTCTAGCAATATGAAAAGAGAAGCTTCAGGCAGAACCTACTGGTTCAGATACTAACCTCACCCTTCAAATCTTAATTGTAGCAGAAAGGGAAAGAAAGAAAGAAAATGAATTTGGACCTACACATAAGTATTATACACAAAGTGTTATTATAAGATTTGTTACAAAATTAAGAGATTTTGGTACAACCTCGGACGTAGTCGCCCATTATGTGCGGCTCCACTTGACATCAGAAGGCTGCCATGATATTTCTTTTCAAATTGTTGAAGATGTACTGAAATAGTAGTAACCTTCAATTCCCTGTTGCTTTGGCTAAATAAAAGCAGAAATCGAATCTGCGAAATTAATTCAACGTATAAATCTATTTTTATATTTCTCAATAAGCAAATAATAGAGAACTTCGGACAGAAACAGTGGTTTAAAAATAATTCTTGAGTTTTGCTTGATCGATTATAGATTTACTGGACATAGAATCAGTTATACCAACTCATATATCTCTCCGTTTTTCAGATAAATGCATTTGTAAAAGTTAATTGAAGGTTATTTTACCATTTGGTGTGTTGTTCATTAATGCTTTCAAGGGAGTAAATCGTTTTATTTACGTGACACCATATTCAATAAATAGATAAATTGAATTGTAAATTTATTTATGTAATTATTGCACGACCTCTACCCTTGAAGGTCATTGGCAAACGACTTGATATATTAACATGTACGTTTTCCAAGAATGCGTCAACTCCATTAACGAACGTTAAAAGATTCCCAGGTTTTTTTTCTTCTTATCTAGAGCATATCTATTGAAATAGATTTTGTGATCTACCGTGAATTTTTCTAATCGTAGTGCACAAGTAAAGAGTTCGATAAGAATGGGGAATCGTTAATTTAGCAGAAACAACCTCTTCCTGGCGAGTATCTGCTGTTTTCCATTGAAGAGAGAAAAGCGTTTAAGTTTTTTGTAGTAATCGCAATATTTATTTTTTTGTTAGATTTTACATAGTTTTAAATGTTAAGAAACAAAGTAGGGGTAAAGAAAATCGCGTTCTCCATTGTCAGATCCACTAACTCATAGTCAGCCATATATACCTTTGTCTATGAGAAGGAATCCAAATAAAAATTATTTTATTCACTTAACTGAGTAGCTTATCCAAAATCTTATATACCATGGGTTAGAAGGAGGAATCACTTTTTCTATAGCTTAGTGAGGACTCCTGTTTTCCAATGTTTGTAAAACCAATCCCCTGATAAAGTAATTTTTCCTTTGAGTGAATTTATCCAGGAAACATATGATTATGAGCCTGATCTGGAGGTGACTGTAAAATGTATTCAAGTCTAGAAATTTTCTAATTCGTTTTAAATAGAGGACGTTAGGCCTGAAGTTCAAACTGGGCGTTTCTTCAAATTAAATATAGCATTAATATGGTCAATAAACCAGTCTACTTCACTTTTAAAGATTTTTCGGAGGTTACTAACCAAATCTTGTAGCTATATGATCAATATTTGTATGGGAGGCTCAGGTGGCTGTCGTTTATTACCCCTTCATTACTTGCGAAAAGCGTTTGGTGTACAATATTACGGGATATCGATGGAATTCGGAAATAATTAAAAATGTTTTCAATATTTCCCAATTGAGGTATGGAAGTTAATCCTCTTTCGGCCTATATGTGAAAAAGGCTCCTGCCTATGCCGATATTATAGACACAACGATATGCTTCGGTGATAATTTTGTGTTTGTTCAAGCTATACACTACCATTGATCATTTTTTCCATTATTTTTGTGAGACATGCTATGAGACATGTCTGAGGTTATCTAAGGCATAAATTCCTTTCTGTTATAAGATGCGAATTATGGTTCCCATTTTCCAGCTATAGGGTAAATCTCTCCGAACATTCATTCGGGAGGAAATTTATTTATACAATATTGTGTACAGAGTTTATTAAAAGGGTTCTTCTTACATATTAAAATAGTTAAAATTCAAGGCAAACGAATTTTGTTCGTGAAATTTGTCTAAGGTATTTCAGCAATTTCACTTGTCATTGAAGAATGAATGTTCTGTTATTCACTTTCCACTGACTTGATTTTCTAGAAATGAAATAATTTGTCTTCACCCTGGAATTACTTCTTACTCTTTTATAATTCTACTTGTAACATTTCTTACGTGCTTTAATAATATAAAAGTATTTAGTCATTCTATTTGTCTTTATTTATCTAGAACTTTTTTCTTGTCTTATATTGCTAATGTATAATTATTATTCCAATAATTAGCTCCTGATGGTAATGTTTTTGGACCTGACATTTCCTTATAATAATTTGGATATATATAATAGCAATCAGATACATCAATGAGTAATCTCATATACGAAATTTATTTATGGTAGGTTCTGGTATGCATGATCAATAAAAAAGCATAACATTCAAACGCACTACAAAGATGGTTACAGCTGGTTCTGTTATAAACCAGCGAATATCTAAAAATATTACAAATCCAAATTAAAACCCACAAAATTTGTGAGTTCTTCTGAATTTGTCAGAGATAACTTTTTTGCTTTTCAGAGCATTTTTAGACCAGAGTTATAAAACTGAGTTCTTACCATCTGTTTATTGCTTCCTCTCATAAAAAAAAAAAAAAAAAAAAACTCAAATGCTTTGAATGAACATTATATTTTTGTTTCAAAACAAATACTTATCAATACTTTCAATAAAATTACTTTCATAGATAAAATATATATCTGGGCCTCAGGTTAGACATGTAAGTTAAGCCTTAATCTCACATGGTAAACCTAGAGTGGCGAGTTCGATTCCCGCCTGGGCCATAGGAATTTATTTAGTGACGGAATTCATTAAATAAAATCCCTAGTCCCACCCGGCTAGAAAACGGTGGCAACATGTAGATAAACCGTCCCAGTTGGCCTTAGTTGCAAAACGTGGACGTTCATAAATAATCATAATAAAATATGAATAAATAATTGATTGTGTTTTGAATATAATTTTCTGAACTGAAAAGTTGTTTTGAACTATATATATTTATATTTAAAAACCATGAATACTATCTCCTGATTATCAAGCGTATTTGACGTATAACGTGTATGATAGAACGATATTAAACATTTTGTGAAATGCATTTAAGAAAAATGCCCTTTCAAGAACAATGAATAATTGGACTCCATTTTGAAGGTAGTACAGAAATTTACTTATATTATTGACTTTAATAGTGGCTTTAATTTAGAAAGAGTAGTTTACATGAGAAAATTAATCGAAAGTGAACAAGGTATGACAAGATCCTTCAAATCTATGCAAATCATAGTGCATCAGTGTCAAAAACACATCAGACTGAATTTTAAAATTGTATGCCTATCTATCTATCTAGAGATCGAATTTCGAGATATTCAAAGCTTCTTCTCATTTAAACGTCTAATCGGAAAAGAAAAATCAAGTTCATGAGCGGAAAAAAAATCAGACAAAGGGGAGAGGGGGTTTAGGGGAGTTAAATTAAAATATTTCCATTATTGTGGTGTATAAGTCATTTAAATTTATGTTGCTCACATGACAAAATTACACAATAATTTCTTCCAAACATTGCCGAAGCCGAAGTGCAAAGTACCATCGAATGCTAGAGTAAACAGCTTTTGTTCTTATTTGTTTTTGGTTTAGTTAATTATTAATTTAATTTAGGTAACCTAACTTTGTTTTTGGGAAATGTTGTCAACTAATAATTTTTTTCTGTTTTTTTTTTAAAAAAAAAGATTCCCATTTTTTAAGAGTAATTTTAGTGGTTCTTCCTAATTGTACTAGGCACTGAAGTACACTGTTGTACCTAGCTTCCTTCAGTCTTGCCAATATAATTACAATATTAATCTGGTTTTATTTAACTTTCTATTAGTTGTTTACAGACAGGCATATTTTATTTGTATCGGACCTCAGACATGAATATGATTTTAACCTGTAATATATTCCCTAATTTCTAAGCACATTACAAAAACGCGTTAATTAGATGAAAGGACTATTTATTTTTATTGGAAACTTGTACATAGCAAACTGCTTTTGCGTATTACATCTATTACATATTAAACTTGAGCAGAAATTAAAACTTTTAACTACTCCAAATTCTTCAGATACATAATTTACGCCAATCTATTCACCTCATTAATGTAACTATCGCTCATATAGTGATGAAAAAATGGTTATTATTTACAGAATATTTATTATTTGATATAGTTGGCGTAAAATTGCACGAAATACCTTCGCAGTCGTTATCTAAACAAATATACAATGTTCCAAGTTATTAAGTTATTTGTATTTACAATATACAGCTTTACTAGTTGACAAATTACAAACCAGTCCTAGTTATTGACTAGTTAGTCGAGGTGTAGTTTGAATGGATGGCTTCCCAATAATTCCTATGCAAATACTGACAAATAGCTGTTTTGATTTAAAGGGTCTGAGTAATTATTAAGACCAATTATACAGTTTGAATAATGTCTTGTTGTATCTATCACGAGATCATGAAACTAAATCTATTTCCAACGAGTAGGATACTCTTCTAATCATGCGTAATCCTTGCCCAATTTTATTCTGCTAATAAATCGATTTTATTCATTCCTTATACGTTTCACATACAACTGAGGCTTAAACCAATTTTTTTTTTATTTATGAGTAATTAATTTATGAATGTGTTATATTAATATAATAAATGCTTAAAGTGCAACTCAATACACACACAAAAAAAGAAAATTATATTTATTCACTAGAAATGTGATTACTTTTGGACTGTCTACAATAATATATGCAATAGCTTACGTACTGTACAAGATACACTTCCTCTATTTAATGTTTAATGTATTGAGAATGAAAATAAATATACACATAAAGTAAAGGCTTAAGAAAAGTTATTAATTTACAGTTAGAAGAAAAAATAATAATAACAATAAATAAATCAGGAGGCATTTAATAAAAAATATGGTGTCTATTTCGTTATTTATTGATAAAACAAAGTAATCTATTTAATAGGTCTTGAATACTGGGCTATTATTAACTATGAATAGTGTTTAGTAATTCAGTTTGAATAAAATACCTTAAAAATTGAAAGTGTATGCTGGATATTTTAGAAATATATGATATATGTTTTCTTCAGCTGCTTGATCATGCAGTAAGTAGGCACTGCTTCTTCGGCTACGGAGTACGTTGTGCTTTTAATCAAAAACTTATTGCCGAAGTTGCTGCAGTCCCGTTTGTATTCGATATATATTCTTTATGTACACTTGAGTTGAGAATAATATTTGTAGAAACAGTACTATATCTATTTCAGATTTTCTTGTTCAAGTCTACGGCAATATATCGTTAATAAAACTTATCAATAAAAATACTGTAAAGCATTAGTGATATTCAAGTTCTCCTGAACAAATTCAAAGTCAGTGTGCAAATATAACCGTATGTCCTACTTGGCAGAAAAAAATGGTAAAGATCTCAGTTTTAAAAAAAATTATTGTATGGAATCAAATAAAATTGTACTATATATAAACCCTGAATGTCATGGTTTTTGATTAGAGGTTAGAGCCAGTAATAAACAACCGTATACATTAATCCCAACATGGGATGGCCGTCATATTAACCCAAAATGGTAGATATTTTTACGAGGACACGTCAAATCATTTAGAGGAAGGAAGATATAAGAGCATAAGAAATCTAATTTTTATAAGAATTTGTTCAAGCACAGAGTGTTTATGAACAGTTGTATGACAGCAACCACAAAGATATGAGATTAGAAAATAGAACTATTTTTTTTTTTTGTGATGAATAAATACTATTATCCACAACATAGCTATATCGATTAAGACCTATCTCAGACGAAATATTAATAAATCAACGAACTTGATGAAATGATAGAATAGTTCATTTAAAAGGGAGTCTGGAAAATATAAATATGTGGTTTCATTTAAAAAAAAATCTTTTGAAAATGTCTTAGTAACTTTCACCATAACACTGGGCATGCTTTGTCATATGTTAAACTTTTTTTTCTAGAACCTATTTTATATAAACATTAATTTGAATATGCACTTAATTGTTCTATTTTTCTATTCAAGATTTATTGGAAAGTTTTAATATAAACAAATTTCATGCGCATTGTTATTATCATAACAATATATATTATTTAAATAATTCTTTTCACATTCAGGATAAGAAATAAGAATATATTATAAGCAGGATAACTTTTCATATCATCTATAAAATTATGACAGTAGTTTATTCTGGTTTATATTAATATAGAGAGTAATTCTAATATTCCACACTTTACATTTCATTATATTAAGGACAAATCACAATATCCGTAATTAAAAATTTAGTTATTCAATGCTGGAGAAAAGTTTCTGTGCTTGTAAGTTCACGTTCATGTTATCTAGTTCAGTATCCGGATAGAAGATCCGTTCTTGCGTCCTGGAGGTTCCAAAATATTTGTCACTCAGATAATATAACTATGATTAATTAGCGAGTTGGTCACGAAATATTCCGTCCTTGAAAATGACATAATGCTGTTTTTACGTCTGGAAGTAGTCATATTATATTAATGACGTGATTCAACATTTAGTGAGTTTTTTAACATTTTATTTATTTACTTTATGCTCCCAATAAACTTTTTGTGTGAGGTTCAACTGCGCTCTTTGGGTTATTTCTAGTTTTGAAGAAAGTATTCAATTGGTATTGTGTGGATCATTTTAGCAGAGGTCCCCAGAAGGGAAATCACCTAGTGAGCTCAAAACTTTCAAAATAAGAATACGAGAAATATAAAATATCTTCGTTATTATAAGTCGGATCGAAAAAATGTTGTAGATCAAATATTGTTAAACAAGTGGTAAACTAAAATTGTTGATCCTTTATATTTTTCCTAACTCAAATACTATGTGAGTTACTTTTTTGTTTCCAGACAGTAAACGCCCACTTCTACTGATCGAATCATTACTTAGAAATAGAGAATTTAAGGTGATAAGGATTACTACTGTGTCATAGCAGCAGGTGGGAAAACTTCTTAGTAGCTGTCTCCCAGAGCCTCTGATTCAAGGGGCTTCCATTGTTACATTTCCTCTCTTTAAAACAAGGATTTAGTACTAATGCAGGTATTGTACAAACTACTAAATCACTAGTTTTATTTACTTTTTTAATTCAGTTTGAAGGTGGCTATACCCCTAATTCGCCAGTAAAAATTTTCTCAAGGCATTAGAAAAATCGGTGTTTTAAGAGTTTTTACAGTAATTGGGTTAGTAATAAAAACCTCGTTTACTCGTTAAGTGTGGTTTACATTACCAGATATTTTTCACAGAATGAGAAAATGAAATAAAAAGTGGGGGTTTTCCATTTGAAATAAGAGTAGATACAGTCAAGAAATTAAATGTCTAGTCAACAATTTGAAAATTAACTTGGAATTTGCGATCCTCAGAAAGAATAGATAAAAATTTGATGGAAGGATAAAGTTAAATCAAAGAATAACATATTTAAGGGAAGAGGTGATTGTCTTGTGGAACTCTGTAATACACACACACACACACACACTCTCTCTCTCTCACACACACACACACACACACACACAGAGAGAGAGAGAGAGAGAGAGAGAGAGAGAGAGAGAGAAAGACAGACAGACAGAGACACACACACACACACACTCACATATATTGACTCGATGTATTTTTCCATGGTTGGTAAAGCGGTCAACACCTCGACCAGATTTAACAGTTTATTTGCAGTGACAGGTTTCAAGGGCCAGCAGTCTCATCTTCAGTGATCTCTATAAATAGGCCAGCATCTGAATAGTTTCCTACGATTTCAATGATTGTAAAAATATTATTACATAGACTAGCTACTTCGTTTATCCTTCCAGCATATAAAGTATGTTAATTTGTTACTAGTGAATGTAACATTGTACATGTAACAGCTAGTTGATTTTCCTAATAAAACTTGTGTCAGTAATGATAAAAGCTCCTCATTAGGACAAAATAAAACAAAAATAGATTCTACAAATAAAGAAAATTATATTAGAAATTAAAATAATTAGGATTTATTCCGATAAATGGCGAACAATCATTCTGAAGAGTTTTAATTTATTGAGCAAAATAAAAATTTATATATAAAATGAGTCACTTTTAAAACTTGAATTCAAGTTCCAAACGATAAATAGAATTAAATTGTAATTACCTTTGAGGATGATTTTTTTTCAGATTCTCGATAGTTTGTCCTCCGAGTTGACAAGCGTGTGACGAGCTGTTATCAGCGCGGTGATAATGCAGAGAACAGTAAGTAACTGCACTCTCTCAGGCCGAGACTGCTAATGAAGACTGCTCCAGGAGCAAGCTCCTACTCCACTGGAATATTCCAGCCGCCCCTCCAACCTCCGGACAACCTGATCCTGGAGAGGGTGAAATCCCCCGGGGACTGGTCTTTCCTGGAGCCGGCCACTTCTTCCGCGTGTCTGCATTTATTTTTTTTGGTTAAAGACCGGAATTTAACTGAAAATTTTCATTCATTTCCATTTTTTTAGGAATTCCTCATTACGTCAGTGAGTTACGAAATAAATGACCCATATCCATCTTTCTCAAAAGTGCATACAGCGCTACTAGAACTGCAGAGTAGAGTATTGAAAACTAACATTTTTCCTATAAATTTTGCTTTGGGGCTACAAAGCACTAAATTTCTTTAGAAATTCTGGGTTTTAGTAGGCTAATAACCATAACATACTACGTAAGGAGTTAATGTCCAGTGTGTCTCTTATAGTTACATATTCCAATGCGATTTTCATTCAGAATTTTTGTTTTTTCTAAAGCTGATATAAGTTTTTTCCCCCTTTATAATTACTTCAAATTTTCCTTTACTGGATCATTCAAATCAACGAATTATTTTCTGATATTGTGCCATGAATAAAAATGGCAGGTATGCTAAGTGCGGAACGACTCAATAAAATATATTTTATTTCCAATAAACTGATTTTTGTGCACGTGTAAATAAGTATTCTAACCTTCTGGGCTTGAGTGGCAATCAACATAATTGTCAACAAAATCATGTTCCAGTCTCCCCCTTCCAATTATTTTTCAGTAACATCCTGATTCAATGACCGAGTTCCTCATTTATCAATGCTGCTCTTCAATCTATAATGTTTAAACATTACTAGCCCATTCATTTTGTTAATAAGTGTATGCTTAAAATTACATAAAATATAATGTAATATTGGGTCTTGAGTTTGTCATTTGTCGACATTTCAATAATTTATAAGTATAAGAAAATTTTGAACCACACCCCTTCTTAACTGATCTAATCTCCTTCTTGAATGATTCATATTATAAATGAAGTTGATCTTTAGTTTTACATGAATTTGTAAAATAACGAGTTTGGTTAAGACGAATAATTAGTGTGTCATATATATATATATATATATATATATATATATATATATATATATATATATATATATATATACGACAGCACACACATAATTTCAACTGGTCTGATTTTCCTCGTCTCCTGCTTGGATCGGTCTCCATTTATCAAAAATATCGTCACGAGTACGATCTCAACAGCTGTTTTGTTTTAGGAAAACCTGATAGAGGAACCTGGTAAATCGATAACCAAAAACTTTGAACAGAAATCTGTTTGCCTTTGTGAAAGCAATCCTTCATATGGGGATAAGTCATCATACCTTAATTTGAGTTAAAATGCATTTATATCAAGGAAAATGTGGGAACTTTAAGCACGAACCAACCATCACTGCGATCTTTATCCTACTGCACTCAATAGACGTTAAATCGTTCTCTGCTATCAAAGGGAAAATTCTAAAAAAAAAAATATAATAAAACAAAACATGATGCTCCTTAAAGTAATCGCAGATGGAAAACCTGGAGAAACTCCCATTGGCAATAGGAATTTAATTAGTGATGGACTCATTAAATAAAATCTTTAATTCCACCCTGGCTAGACAATGGTGGCAACCTGTAGGTAATCCGCCCCGATTAACATCAGTAGCTCAAAGTGAACGTAAATAAATACCATTTTTTTTTCCATTAAATTAACTAAAACAAAATAAAGTATTTTGGTGACTGTTTATTATAACCCAAAGATTTTTCACGAGCAAGCTATAGCCTTTGAATTAATTGTTTGAAAACTTAACTTATTTAATAAATAATATTCCTTATGTATTATGACGTAACTGATTCATGTTTCATTTTATATTGTTACCGTTTTGAAGTCGGCATATGCTTCGACTTCCAAAACTATAACGTATTTGTAAGTTATTTTTGTTATTGTTATTTATTAAGGTCCACATTTTGCTACTAAGGCTAGTTGGGACTGTTTACCTACAGCTTACCACCCTTTTCTAGCCAGGGTGGGACTGAGGATTTTATTTAAAGACCTAAATTTCAGGATGTTTCTTATTCTGCTCCAATATTGGAATGAGGAAATGAAGCCGTCCTCAGATGCCAGCATCCATTTGAATAATTACGAAATGAGTAAGAGCAATGTTCATTATAGTCGTAGAATAGTACCTCCTGCTGTCAGACTGACGGAAGTCGATGTGATGGAGTAACAGCTCCTATACAACACAGCAAACAATGCATGACAACGGATACAAATAGGAATCATGATTAAGTTATCAATAAGTACCGATCATCCACCTGGTACAGTCCAAGCCTAGTGGAGGACAATAGGAAATGGCTGTTACATATTGCGAAATGGATGAATACAATATAAGAACGTTGTAAAAGTCTCTCCAGGAAGCTAGAGCCACAAATCTGTACAAGTGTCATCATGTCAGTTATATGAATGACAGAGAAACTTGGATGCCTGAAACATATTTGAACACATGCATGTGAAGCCATTAGTACGTAAGGATATAGAAGCAACGTTGAACTGCTTTTGATAAGAAAACCCGTGTTCACGTGTACTATTAAGAAGGGTAGAGCATGATTGAGAATCTCAACAGAACAGTATTGAGTGTCACTACACACACATAACAGGTTAGTAATTACTTGTAGTGTGTAAGTAATATACTTAAAAGTATAGCTTAAGTAATATACTTAAAACACAGAAAGAGTTGATTAACCTTTTTTATTCTTTTGTATTTAAGTTAATACGAGGGCTAAGGTTAATCATGTGGGTTAACGCGTCAGTCTTAATCTTACATGGTAAACCTAGAGTGGCGAGTTTGATTTCCCCCTGGGCAATAGGCATTTATGTAGTGGCGAGCTCATTAAATGAAATCCTTAGTGCCGCCCTGGCTAGAAAAGAGTGTTAACATGTAGATTACTAGTCCCAATTAACCGACGTTAATAAATAACAATCTCACTTGGTAAACCTAGAGTGGCGAGTTTGATTTCCCCCTGGGCAATAGGAAATATTTAGTAACGAACTCATTAAGTAAAGTCCTTAGTCTCATCCTGGCTATAAATGGGTGGTAACCTGTAGATAACCCACCTCTTAATAGCAAAAAGTAGACATTAATTGATAATAATAATAATATGAAAATTGAGATCATATGTTGCAGATTACAACAAATGGGGCTCAGGTTGGCCGTTCGAGTTAAGGCGTTGGGCTTTGTGTCGTTTGGTTGACCTAGAGTGGTGGGTTCGATTCCCGCCCTGGGCAGCAGAAATTTATTTAATGACGGACTCAATAATAAATAAACTCCTTTGGCCCACCTTGACTAGAAAAGGGTGGTAACCTGTAGATTAACCTTAGTAGCATGAAGTGGGCGTAAATAATAATAAACAAACAAATTATAACAAATCTGACTAAAAATTTCAACTCACAATCTCTCAAAAAAATTAGTGGACAAATAGCATATACATTTCACAGCGTAAAACAATAAAATAATACACTCACACAAGTAAAATATGATATCTAACTATTCGTCAGTAGGAAACGAAGTGTTTGCCTGAAACAACGAGGTTTCTCGTTATTAACATAAACCTCCATGGAAAAGACTTTAATAAATATTGGCCATATCGAAATGTGTTAGCCACTTTTCTCAAGACACCACAGTATTTAAACAACGTTGAAGCGGAACTCTTTTACTCAAATGTCCCACCGCACAAATCTGAAAAAAAAAATTCAAACTTCTTATGATTTTCAAATATAAGTCAGCCCCCACAAAACCAAAAAGTCGGTCACGCAGGGACTGCACAAACTAAGCAGATTTCTCACGTGCTGGTATAACACAATAGTGACATCATGTCACCACATATGTATTTGTACTGAAAACAAGAAAGTACGAATTACTCACTTAATATTTGAGCTACAAAAAAATGCATATAAAAACAAACATATACCATGAATATTTTAACAAGATTGGTTCAATGTCATGTTTCGGTCCAACTCATAACACAGATATTTTGAATTGTTGACATCCTCAGTAACCCCCCACCCCCCACTTCCGTCTAATCCTTGTCTGATTTCAACCAGTAAACAAATATGTTTTTTCGTGTTGACTGAAACGGTTAAATATCGAGTATGGTACAGACCAAATGAACACACGACGTATTTGCATGTATCTCGCAAAATAAAGGTCTCATATTACAACACTTTACGTATTTTATAATAAGAAAAATTATTATTTTTCAACAATTTCCCACTTATTTGTTTGAAGCTATCCATTGGTAAAACCACCATTAAAGCGGCACTCTGGCCTGTAACAGACAAGATTAGCGTAAATTTGATATTAGTAAATATTTACTTAATAATAATTACTTTATATATATATATAGCTATTAACAGACCTCATTTTCGAAATTTCCTCTAACAACACTTTATATTAAGTAACTACTTACTACTTTCAATAACTTCGCTAAACTGGATATTTAAACGTTTTATGTTAAACGAAAGATATTGCAAGTTTAGAGGGAGGGGGGTGGTCAAAGGTTCAAAATATTTCCGATATTATGAGACGGATCATAAACGGGTATATGTCCAATCGGGGTTGTAAATTTAATTTCCTATAAATGTTGTTCTATGGGCGATCTCGAATATTAACGGAGATAATTGCATTTTTTAGTATTTAGTCCTCAACAGTATTTAGCCTATTTGCTCAACACGCAACATTCCCTTGACGATAAGACATATACTGACAGAATGCCGAAAACGACAACACCAGGACTTCCCCTATGACTTACTAGAACTATTGACGGAAGGCAGCCCACACATTAACAATTTATTCTCATACCTACACAAAATTGAAATATATGGCAACATTTAACATGCAAATTAAGTCTGTGGTGTACAACAAAATTTAAAATTATACTATTAATTAATTATCCACCAACTATTGTTTTTAAGGTATTTACTATTGTTACTTGTTGTTAAGGTATTTTTTTGTTATTGTTACTTGTTGTTAAGGTATTTTTTGTTATTGTTACCTGTTATTACTTTTGAAAAGGCAAATCACCTTCGATGTGGTGTCCATCGCTAAATAATAAAAAAATAATAGAATTTAGTCTTAAATTTTAGAGCCAATCACCAGAAATAATGAATAAACAGGCATCAGCATGGAGATTTCTATTTGAAATTATATACTAAATATAATTTTATATAGGTTTTACCTTTTTTATTGGACGGGTTGTTAAAATAAAACTTGAAAAATAAAAAGTGAACTATAATTAATAAAAAATAAAAATTAATCGTGGTACGAAAATGAATTTATCAGGTTCCTCACAGTGTACCTCCAGTATAATTAGGGCAATTATTTTAGTTTAATTGTCTTATAGCAGTTCTGGGACCTTCAGGTTCTAAACTAGAAATTTTGTTTTCTTATCAATACCATTCTCTATATTTAACCATTTTCATGTTTCCTGGGTTATTACCAACTGATCAGCTGTTTATTGGATCTTAACTCAAAATCGCTTAAAAACCTCTTCTGAATCATTGTACCTTGGAGGGTGTCCAATAACCCATGTTTCTATAATGTTGACATTATCTTACTCCCCACACAATGTTTATTATATTCCAGCAGGGTCTAATATAAACCGATGTAGTAAGTGACCACAAGTCGATTTAGCGGTTAGAGATCGGAGAGAATGAACAACGCGGTGGTTTAAAGCCTTTAAATTTTAACGTGATACTATCGGGAACCAACATATACCAAAGGTAGAGAAATTGTAAGGTCATGGGACCGATCCATATTGAGCCTTATATTATACATATTTATTTATAGCTGGTGGTGAGGGTGATGAGTGGTTAATCACAAAACATTTTTATGGCTCCTCACAATTTTATTTCTTATAAACGCTGAGCGCTTTCGGGGACTAAATCCCCATCCTCAGAGCTACAAAACAATGTAACACCATAATTAGGAGTCTAAAAATCAGTTGTTAAAAATATTTTACATAATTAGTCATATAACAAAAACGTCTATAACATTATACAATTTTTTTTACAATAATAACACCTAACTTAAAAACACATTTACAATTAAAATATAACAAATTAATAATTACTATTTCAACATTAAAATAATATTATAAGCAAAAATTACCGTCAGAGCGTAGGGCAATCCTATAGACTTGCTACCAGGCTAAACCCTGCCGATGCACTGAGGCCAAGGGGATCGTTCCAAGCCGCTAGGGAGGGGGCAGAGACAAGTCTGGACATGAGAGACGCGTTTGTGTCAGTCTACACATTTACATTGCCTTTATTTATGGCTTTTTCAAGTTTTATTTCCATAGCCTCCACCATGTCCAACAGATAACCTCTTACATCACTATGAATTAATTTTATCCGGTGGTCTCCAGCATGGTGGTTGTGCTCCTTACAGTGTGCATAAAACTCTGAGCCTGCTCTCATGTGTTCCTTAGCCCTGATCCGTAACTTCCTCTCTGTCCTCCCAACGTAGCTGGCTTCACACATCCCACACTTCATCATGTACACCCCTGATCTATCTCCTAGAGGAGTAGCATCCTTGATTTTAGAGAAAAAATTCAGAAGTGACGCCCTCTTTCTGTAGGCTATTCTAATGCCCTGCCTGTTTAGTTTCCTTCCAAGGATTTCCGAAAGCCGGCCCAAATATGGCAATACTCCCCAGGATTTAACCTCTTCCCCCCCACCCCTAAAAGTCTCCCTCATCAATTTTTTGGAAACCCTCCTGTCATATATTTTTCTTATAAATTCGCGACTATGGCCATTCCGTTCTCCTAAGTGGTAAATATGGCATAATTCTTTCTGGAAATTTTCATCGTCCATTGGAACAGATAGGAGCCTGTCAATGAGATAGATGAAAGGGGTTTCCTTTACCCTGGGGTGTTGGAAAGACATTTGGTTTATACTTATGTCCGTGCAAGTCGGCTTTCTATAAATAGAAAATTTAACCCCCTCTCCGCTCCTATAAATGTCACTTCTGAATTTTGTCTCTAAAATCAAGGATGCTACTCCTCTAGGAGACAGATCAGGGGTGTACATGATGAAGTGTGGGATGTGTGAAGCCAGCTACGTTGGGAGGACAGAGAGGAAGTTACGGATCAGGGCTAAGGAACACATGAGAGCAGGCTCAGAGTTTTATGCACACTGTAAGGAGCACAACCACCATGCTGGGGACCACCAGATAAAATTAATAGAGGTTATCTGTTGGACATGGTGGAGGCTATGGAAATAAAACTTGAAAAAGCCATAAATAAAGGCAATGTAAATGTGCAGACTGACACAAACGCGTCTCTCATGTCCAGACTTGTCTCTGCCCCCTCCCTAGCGGCTTGGAACGATCCCCTTGGCCTCAGTGCATCGGCAGGGTTTAGCCTGGTAGCAAGTCTATAGGATTGCCCTACGCTCTGACGGTAATTTTTGCTTATAATATTATTTTAATGTTGAAATAGTAATTATTAATTTGTTATATTTTAATTGTAAATGTGTTTTTAAGTTAGGTGTTATTATTGTAAAAAAAATTTTATAATGTTATAGACGTTTTTGTTATATGACTAATTATGTAAAATATTTTTAACAACTGATTTTTAGACTCCTAATTATGGTGTTACATTGTTTTGTAGCTCTGAGGATGGGGATTTAGTCCCCGAAAGCGCTCAGCGTTTATAAGAAATAAAATTGTGAGGAGCCATAAAAATGTTTTGTGATTAACCCTTATATTATACTTTATGATTTATATAACGATTTCCCTGAATGTATGATTTTATATCGATGTGACCCTCAACTCCCGATTATGGAATGCACATTCATTATAGACTGGCCTATACCTTGTATTGCCAACAGTAACAACTAACAACTGCTAAAATAACAACTAATATGGGTTTTCAGTGGAACGAATATTAGCCCAGTGTTAGCCTCAGAACAACAAAGTGGACGACAATAAATAATATAACATGCCCAGTGTTTGCCTTCGTAGCACAAAGTGGTCTGCAATAAATAAAACTAGCTCACGCCAGCAAGAGACTACGCCACCCGTTACACCTCTATCGCCAAGCGACTTCTCGGACTTTGCCCTGGCGAATACAGATTTTTAATTATATATGTAACTTGTAGATTCATTGTTTTTATCGTTATATCAGTGAAGTGTATCGGCGAAATATAAAAATAACGTCCCTTCGGTTAGGAAGGATTTATGTCGCAAGTTATATCATTCAGAAAGAAAACAAAAAATAAATTGAACTATCTATTTAGGAAAAAATGAATTATTCTCAAAACCTTTTATATAAAAAAGTCCGTCACGCAGGGGCTGCGTAAACTAAGCAGATTTCCCTCGTGAAGTTAAGTAAAAGATGTATATACATACTGATAACACAACAAAACCGTGAATAAATACAAACGGAAATAAGAAATGTTTCATCCAACTTCAATAACCTGTCTACAGGAAGCATTAGGTTAGAAATGTAAACAAACAGGTCTGCCCGCCTCACACTAGAAAGAAAAACATTACTGAAATATATATATATATAACGTATTAATATCATTGAGAACTATTTACTATATCTAGTACTGTAATTAATAATGAGTCAGAATAATTATTATCTCAATCAATCAAATTTTAGTAGTCCAAAACCTTAAGACGGGGGGGGGGTCACCAGGACATATTTGCATGTATCTCGTATAATAAAGGTCTCTTGAATACATTTCTTGGTATTTAAACTTCGAAAATTGTGATTTATTATGTAGCAGAGTATTGTTTATGTAACACGAGTAGAAGTGGCGGTTTGCTGATAGCTGAAAACTGAAAAATGCAAATATCTCGGTTAATATTCACGATAGTGAATAAATGTACATAACAATATTTATAGTATATTTAATTTTCAATAAGATTGATTTTATACAATTTTTTGATCCGACGCATAATAACGGAGATATTTCGATTTTCGAAAATCCTCCCCACTAACCCCCCCCCACCCCCTGGCCCGATTTTAGCCGTTAACGAACTTGATCTTTCTTTCTACATAAAACGACTAAATATCCAGTTTGGTAACGATTAAACAATAATTGCGACCGGTCGAGCGGTAACAGACAAATATATATATATATATATATATATATATATATATATATATATTAATATATATATATAAATATATATATATACAGTTTTGAACGGACCTCATTTTCGTCATCTCCTGGGTAGGATCGATGGACATTTGAAGAACAATTTCGAAAATCGCGTCATGAGTACAACCTCAATAGCTGATTTCCCTTAAGGGAAATCTGCTAATAGAAGATATTGACATAAAATTCTAATATGGAAAGTAAGGAATCGACTTTTCATATAATATTAAAATAGCCACAATTTCAATAAGTAAAAATATAATATACATAAATAGAAGGAATTCTAAGTTTTAGCGCAATAAAAAACATTGAAGAAAGAGAGGCGGAATAGAAGTCGTGTCAGTTCTGTGATTATCTTGTAGAATGTGCATTATTAAACGTCTTTCATGAACGAACACTTCAAAACCAATAACTTAAATCATTCGATAATAATATTGCAAATAAATAAAAAAAATAAACAATTTCAAATTCAATCAGATTAAAGAAAATTTGGGTAATATATAACAGTTGCTGAACATGGAAACCTCTCGCTGCTGTAAGAATTTAATTTAGATGGCATACTAAAACTCACTAAAAGTCACACATTAGGTAAAGATATTAACATTTCATTAAATTTCCATTACCCTCACCATTCGCCCTTCGACCGTAGACGGAGGGGGTTTTTAGGAGCTCGTAGAGGGCATAAACCCATCATAAATGGGAGAGCAGAAAGAATGTCGGAAAGAGGGGAGTTTTAGGAGAGTCGATTTTGGAGGTCCGAATAGGGCGACGGGGTAGGGAACGGGAAATCGCCTATTGGATAGGTAGACCGAGTTGAAAAATTACTCTTCGAAAAGAAAAAAAGTCCGTCACGCAGGTGCAGCGTAAACTAAGCAGATTTCCCACGCGAAGGTTTACAATAGATAAATATACATACAGGTAACTACCGTGAATGCTCAGTAAATGTACAATACCAGTTAATGTCTATAATGGGAAGCGGCTGAATTGTAAACATACCGGGATGCCAGCCTCTTAGTGCTGTATAGATAGACCGGAAAGACAAACAATTAATGAAATATATCTGAATATAACATATTAATTTTATTATCAGTTTTATCTCAATCACTCAAATTTTGGTAATCGAAAAACAAGAGAAGGGAAGGTCAACAGAACGTATTTGCATATATATCATAATGTAAATGTTCAATGAAAAAAATATTTGGTATTTAGCCTTGTCATAAAGTGGTACATAATGCATCAGCTTATTGTTAATATGACATGAGTAGAACTGGGGGTTTGCTGAAGGCTGAAAACTGAAAAATGCAAATTTCTCGGTTAAAATTCAAGATTGAGAATAAATGTATATGACAATATTTACAGTAAATTTAATTTGCAATAAGATTGGTTTTATATAATTTTTCGATCAGACGTATCGCAACGGAGATATTTCGAATTGTCGAAATCCCCCCCCCCTCCCACTGGTCCGATTTCAGCCGTTAACGACCTTGATCTTTCTTTTTACATGAAACGATTAAATACCGATTTTGGTGACGATTAATCAAAAATTTCGACCGCTAGAGTGTTAATAGACAAATTTTTCGTCATCTCCTGGGTAGGAGATGGATCGATGGACATTTGAATAAAATTTTCGAAAATCTGACGCGATCTGATATTATTACGACCTCAAAAGCTGATTTCCCTTAGGGGAAATCTGCTAAAATAAGAAGATAGAACAGGTGTTTGACGGCACGCGTAAAAAAAGTATACTTTCGAGTCCGATGGTCTCTTGTCGGCAGACGGCGGTTATTCCAGTTTAAGGTGTCAAACGGACAGGGAGGTTTTTCCCCGATCGGTAAAGTGATACTCGAAACAGCCAGAGAAATACCAAATTTAATGTGTCATGGCGGAGCTATAAAAAATTCGTAAAACGTCATAAATGTCGTTATTAACAAGATAAATTAATTAACACTATACGTGGAAGCGAATTCAATGTTTTCTTAATCAAATATGATATTGCATTTTGATTTTTACTAAAACAAACTCCATAAGTATAATATGAATAATATTAGCATTTCTAATTACTTCCCTTTTTAGCATATTTCCCTAAAGGTTACATAAACAATACTCTGTTATGTAATAAACCACATTATTTGAAGCTTAAATACCAGATATTATTTTCAAGAGACCTTTATTATACGTGATACATGCAAATATGTTCTGGTGCGCCCCCCCCCCCTCCGTCTTAAGTTCTTGGTCTACTAAAATTTGATTAATTGAGATAAAAATTATTCTGATTCGTTATACATTACAGTGCTTGATATAGTAAATAGTTTTCAATAAAATTAATACATTATATATTGAAATATTAACTGATTTTCTTTCCGGTAAAAGGTTGGCAGACCTGTTTGTTTACATTCCAGACGCTTCTTGTCGGGAGGTTTCTTATTATCGTTAGTATTTATTCTCTTAATATTGACGGTGCTGTTATGTTACCAGTATGTAGATTTATCTATTGTTAAACTTCACTAAGAAAATCTGCTTAGTTTACGCAACCCCTACGTGAAGGACTTTTTTTTTCCTGCTCAATGCTTGTCTACTTATGGTAGCCAATAAATAAATACATTCCGAAAGGAAATTTGAATTAATCTGCCACTCTAAAGTGTCTGCGTAATTAAATTTTATAGTTTCCTCAACATTAAGAGGGGATATGCTTTCTCCCTACAATAATTTACATTAAATAATAATACGTATAATAAATTATCAGTTTTATATTAAAATTCATCTCTGTTTCTTCCTAATGCGATCTCTTTCGTAAGAGGCGTTTATTCTCAGAATCGAAAGAGGCTGTAATATCTGGAAGGCAATTATTAAGAGATCGATGAACATTTCGAACAGAGAAAGTTTCTGCTTCCTGATATTTGGAGTTAAGCCCCGGTGACATAATCACATAACCTGGCTTTCTGAAAACTCTTTGTTAGCTGCTGTCACTTCAAATTTCCCGTCGACTTAGAATTTGTGTTTTCCGGGCCGCGGCAAACTATTAAAGACTCTAGGCATATTGCCGATCATTGAAAGCCACCTGAGACAGGCAAAACTTGGTACAGAGAACATTTTCTGGAGGAAAACCTTTTCATGTCAAGTTGTGTATTGATAATATTACACAATTCAGAAATTTACAACTAAATCTACTAAAAATGAGGAGAGAAACTAATTTCATGGATAAAATTAAACTTTCTTGTTCAATAATCTTGGGCAACCACAAAAGACTAAATAGCTTCTTCATGTATCTCATCAACTACACCATTAAGGGAAATCATCTTATCCGATATCCCTGAAAACACGGTTTTCTTTTAAACAATTTTTGATGCGGCACCAATGTAATTTATAGGTCTTCTTGTAATAAACAAAAAAGAACTGTTCAAGTTCGTTTATCAATAATACATAGGAAGAAATTTGAAATTCCTTTTTTTGGTCTCCTTTAACTTCACTCCCGCCAAATGGAAAATATCAACATTCTAAGGCTAGCCGTTTTTGATTTATACCAGATATTTCCATAATAAAGGAGATATTTATATATACATTCTTTTATTGCGCTCTCTAAACTAGGCCACCTCCTCCTGTTCAAATTTCGGTCTTTAGCGAATATAATCTTTAGTTTTACATAAAACTGTAAAGTAATATCAATTTTTGTAAACGATCAAACAAAAATTATGACCACTATATTCACGTGTGTGTGAAGTTTTGAACGGACGACGTTATCGTTTCACACTTTTCGAGAATCAGATTAATCAGAACACTTTTTTCTGGCTCCCCAGTTTATTTTTCGGGAATACATTACCATCCTCAAAGCATCAGGGCGTAGGGCGTACCTATAGAGATGCTGCCGCGCTGGACTCTGCCGATGCACTCAGCTGCAGCTGAAAATAAAAATGACTTTTCGAGAATTGTTTTTTTTAAAAATCGCTTAAAATAACATTGTTGGGTTCTAAAGGTAAGAAACTAAATATTGATTATATTCATGTGTAGCCACAAATAAGACCAAGAGTAAATCCTACTCAGGTTCAGGAGGATATCCAATTCAATGAAAAGGAAATGTAATATCTGAGTACAAAAGATCACTGAGATTGATTCCCAGAAAGACAAATCCTTTTCCCTATATTGTACATTAGACTTTCCAATCACATCGTTTTTTTACTATATCCCTCTTCCTTCTTTTCAGTCAGCATTTAGGAGTACTCATTGTTATTATCCCAAGTAAAGATAAGGTATTCTTTAATACGAGATATACTTCAGAAGCTATCATATTGTATTATTAAGTATACTGTTCATTGTTTTTATTATTTCAAATATTTTTAGCAGATTTCCCTTAAGGAAAATCAGCTATTGAGTTGGAATCATGACGCGAGTTCCGAATTCTTTCTTGAAATGTCCATCGATCCGATGACGAAAATGCGGTCCATTCAAAATTTTATATATACATAGTTCCTGTTACTATTGTAGCGGTCGCAATTTTTGTATTATCGCTACCAAACCTGATAAATATCGTTTTAAATAAAGAGAAAGATCAAGTTCGTTAACGGCTGAAATCGGACCAGGGGGAGAGGGGAGGGGTTAGAGTGGGAGAATTTCGAAAATTCAAAATATCTCGGTTATTATGCGTTGGATTGAAAAATTATATAGACCCAATCTTATTGAAAATGTAATGTTCTTTTATAAATGTTGTCACGTACATTTTTTCACTATGTTGATTATTAACCGAGATATTTGCATTTTTTTAGTTTTTGGTCTTAAGTAAACCCCCATTCCTAGTCATCCCGTATTAACAATATGTTATTATGTTATGAGGCACTTTATTTGAAGCCTTTATACCAAATATTCTTCTCATTGGACTTTTACGTTTCAAGATAAATATAAAATACGTAACGCACGTGGGAAATCTGCTTATTTAACGCAGCCCCTGCGTGACGGACTTTTATTGTATCCACAGGTACACTAATGTTTGTCTACTTAAGACGCAATCAAATGGATTCCTTGTTGTTTTTCGTGCGATTTGAATTTAAATGAATTTGGCGGGTCTATAGTTCGAAATTGGCGTCGGTTCTGCGATATGTTTATTCGCAAACACCCTACTCTACACGCCGATCTCACGACTAACCCACTCCACTGTGAACTGTTCAGAGGTTTGGTCAGTGGCGTTGTTTCAGAGTACATACGTCCCGGTACTTGTTATTCGGTTGCCAGCAATCAAATGAACTTGAACAATCAACTGAACTTGATCTAATAGATTTTTGTACATACCTCACCAAGACGCTTTCTCTCAAATAAGAAAACTCGTAATTAATGACTGGAATAATTTATCGTATAACACAGACAATAAACTTAGAGAAATCAAATCAAACACGCTCAACTGGACTTCAAGTAATAGATACTCTAGAAGAGAAGAAATTGTACTTACACGCCTAGTCACAGGACACACTAGAGTAACGCATTCATATCTATTGAACAGGGAAGATGCACCTATATGTCGCTGATTATGTAGGACTACCGAAAGTTTACCTGGTCGAATAAACTTAAAAGTGATTCCGGCATACATTAATGGTTACCTCAATGTCTGCTAGCACGTAAACCAGATTTCAAAACGAATAAGATCATTTCTTCTACAAGAATAAAAAAAAAAACATTTTATTCCACTCAGACATAGTCTTCTCAAATCAGTAAAGTACTCTGTCTTGACGTCGAAAGTCAAAGTTATAAAGCCATACTTTTATTAATGGAAAACAAGTCCTAAACACTCGTAATTTGTTTGCTTTTTTCGTTAGAAATGACGGTAATAGTGAATTTAAGAAATATTCATTTTAATTCACGAATCATCCATAAATTGCGGCTGAAAAATCCAATTTCTTTGGCTGTATCTTGGGGATAGTTAACACAAAAATAGAATTCATTGAGTTATTGATTAATAAAAAGGCGGGTAGGCGAGAATTCTAATTTTAACAATATTATTATTACAGCGATTAGATTTGGTTAATAAAAAAAAATAAGAAAAGTATCTCTTGAAAAGCTGACTAAATTTCAGAAAAATTCGAAATTTATTTAGATAGGACTTCCATGATTTCATGCCATTTTAGAAATCTCAGTTCTTCCAGTCGAAAGGTTAGCTCATACAAATGCAAATCTCTGCTTCTTATCTAGTTAGCATTTTCAGGAAATACTAATCTATGCAGATGGTGGGGTACTTTCGCTCCATTTCCGTTTCCCTGGAAGCATGTCTATGCTAACTTGAACCGGGGACCTAAGACGATTTATAAGCTCACGAGCCGCGCTATGACTTAATAAGTCAATGAGCGCACTCTACAATTAGCTTGCTGAAGATGTACGGCTAGGCCTATGAAACAATGCGTATACGGCCGTTGCGTAAACAGGTCCACGGAGCTAGGATAGCCCACTTTCTCTGATGTTCACGGCAGATAGAGCCCACCGGAAGTACAACGACCACACGATTTCGACGATAACTATGATTCGGGCTTATGTAATATATACGACAGTGATATGCTAACTAAGGGATGCATGAATCAGGGACGCGGGGCTCAATGCGTCAAGAATAAACATATTTTTTTTTACTGTTAGAGATACAGGTACTAACACAGCGACAAAAAATACTCAAAGTCTGCACGCAGGGGCTGCGTATACTAAGCAGATTTCCCAAGTGTTGGTATGACACACTACTGATCTCATCTCTTTCCAACAAAAATCCTGAGAATAGAAGGGGGGGGGATAAAATTTAAATTTATGTCATCATGATATATAGTTAAATCGCGATGACTAAAAGTAGGGGTTTACGGAAGGCTGACAACTAAAAATTGCAAACATCTTAGTTAATATTCAAGATAGAGAAAATGTGTATAGAAAATTAAATTTACAACAAGATTGGTTACATATAACTATTTCATTGAACTCATAGCAACGAAGATATTTCTCTCCTATCAGGTTATTGTTTTCATTTTAATTGATATTATTAAAATCGATTGGAAAATATCTAGAACAGTGGATAATGTTTGCAAAAGGGGGAAGGTGGCTCAGATGTTAGAGTGTAGTTACACTAATCACTGCAAACAGAATATTGACGGTAAAATAATTGGAGATGTATCCTTGGCCCAAATGATGGATGAATTTTAGTTCTCTGTTTTGCATTTCCGTTTTGTTTGGGGTGGGGTGGCGATGGACCAAAACAAAAAGTCTAGTGTAATTCAAATTATATGAAAGTCTCTTTATTATTTATAAAACATTTGAATGTATCAAGTAAATGTCAATTGATATCTAACAGGTTGTTTGTTATTGATTTTTCTTTTAATTCATTTTTTCAATTGAATTTTTAGGGAGGGAGAGGCGGATCGAACTCACTTCAGCCCTGCTCATCCTCCAAGTCAACACCAATGCTAGCCAGCAATAGCTCTGCTCTAGTTGATTTTACCATATTTCTCTTAAGGGAAATCAGCTCTTGAGGTCGTACTCGTGTCGCGATTTTCGAAAAATTTCGTCAAATGTCCATCGATCCTACCCAGGAGATGACGAAGATAAGGTCCGTTCAAAACTGTATATACATATTTGTCTGTTAACACTCTGGCGGTCGCAATTTTTGTTTAATCGTTACCAAACTTGATATATAATCGTTTTATACGAAAAAAAAAAGATCAAGTTCGTTAACGGCTGAAATCGGACGACGGGGGACTGAACCAATGTAATCCAGACGAAAATTCTTGATATCTCCGTTATTATGTGTTGGATCTAAAAACGTTATAGAACCAATTTTTAATTAAAAGACTGGATCACAAAATGATGTTGGCTAATGTTTTGTTTGGAGTGTACTGCTTTAGTATAGTTTATTTACGTCCACTTTATGCTACTATGGCTAATTGGTAAGGGTTACCTACAAGATTATCAGGTTTTAGCAGATTTTCCTTAAGGGAAATCAGCTATTGAGGTCATACTCATGACGCGAGTTTCGAAATTTTTCTTCAAATGTCCATCGATCCTACCCAGGAGATGACGAAAATGAGGTCCGTTCAAAACTGTATGTATACATATACGCTCTAGCGGTCGTAATTTTTGTCTTACCGTTACCAAACTTGATATATAATCGTTTTAAACAAAAAAAAGATCATGTTCGTTGACGGCTGAAATTGGACAAGGGGGGGGGGGGGTTGAGGGAAAGAATTTCGAAAATTCTTAATATTTCCGTTATAAAGCGTCTGATCGAAAAATTGTATAGAACCAATCTTATAGTAAATGTAATGTTCTATAGATGTTGTTATGTACATGTTTTCACTATCTTGATTACTAACTGAGATATTTCCATTTTTTAGTTTCCGGTCTTCAGTAAACCCCCACTCCCACTCAACTCATATTAACAATATTCTATTATGTTATGCAGCACTTTCTTTGAAGCTTAAATACCAAATATTGTTCTCATTGAAATTTTGAGTTTTGAGATAAATGCAAATACTTGGCGCTCGTGGGAAATCTGCTTATTTAACGCAGACCCTGCGTGACGGACATTTTTTACCTTCAGCGCTTCAACTTACTGAAGGTAACTGGTAGATGTACCCAGTCCTTAACCCTCTCGGCCAAGGCGCCTCCTCCCCATTGTGATCTAAAATCGCTGGTGTAATAAGTATATTGTGCCTTTTGAGAGAAATGTTCTCTGGCACTCCCTGTAGAAAGTAAGGAAATTTGGATAGGACAAATAAATAATTCCTTGTAAAAATGTACAAAAATAAGTTTTAAAGACAGGTAGGAAGGCATTTAATGTTAGCAGATTTCCCTTAAGGGAGATCAGCAATTGAGGTCGTACTCATGACGCGATTTTCGAAAAATTTCTTCAAATGTCCATCGATCCTACCCATATGGATATGACGAAAATGAGGTCCGTTCAAAATTATATATATATTTGACTGTTAACGCTCTAGCGGTCGCAATTTTTGTTTGATTGTTACGAACTCGATATTTAACCGGTTTATGTTAAAAGACAGATCAAGTTCGTTAATGGCTGAAATCAGACTAGAGGGAGGGGGGTGGGGGTTTTAGTGGGGTTATTTTCGAAAATTTTCTCATTACCCTTTTTTTTTAATCACGGTGGTGTTGTGTTACCAGTATGCAGATTTCTCTATTGTAAAACTTCACATGGAAAATCTGCTTAGTTTACGCAACCCCTGCGTGACGGACGTTTTTGATTCAAGGTTGATAGACTTTCCTCTCGTTAAAGGAAATCCATTCCCTTTAGAGCAATTCAGTAATACCCCCTAAAGGGAAATTCTCTAATATCCCCTAAAGTGAAATTTACTAGTGTTCCTTAAAGAGAAATTCTCTAACATTTCCTGAAGAGGAATTTGCGAATATTTCCTAAAGAGGAATCACTAATATTCCCCCAAAAGAAATTTTCAAATATTTACTAAAATCAGATCCTATACTATTTCTTCAAAAAAAATACACAGGTATTACCTAAAGATGAATTTGCTATTATTCTCATAACTGAAAATTGTAAATATTCCCTAAAGGTAAATTCGCTAATATTCACTAAACACAAATCAAATACTATTACATGAAGATAAATTCACTGATATTACCCAAAGATAAATTCATTAATACAATATTTCCCAGAATGAAAAGTGAACAAAAATTTCCTAAAGACAAAATCGCTAATACCCTCTAAAGAGAAATCCGTTAATATTCCCCAAAGGGTAAATGAGTTAATATTCACTGAAAGTAAATTCGGTAATATTCACTAAAACCCGTGATTTTGCCAAATTTCTCCTAAGGAAAGTCACCTATTACGGTCATACTCATGACACGATTTTTGAAAAATTTCCTCAAATGCCCATCGATCCTATCTAGTAGATTGAAAATGATGTACGAGTATATATACTACTTGTGTGTTACCGCTCTAGGGACTCAATGTTTGTTTGATCGTTACCAAACAGGAACGTATTTTAACGTTTTATGCAAAACTAAAGTTCAAATTCGTTAACTGCTGAAATTGGACCAATGGGGGAGGGAATTTAGAATTTTGAAAATTTTAAATATCTCCGCTATTATACGTCGGATCGAAAAGTTATATCGATCACTTTTATTGTAAATGAAATTACCTATAAATGTTCTTATAAACATATTTTCACTATATGAATATTAACCTAGATATTTGGATGTTTTAGCATTCAGCCATCTGTAAACCCCCACTCCTAGGAATGTCATAATAACAGTAAGCTGCTATAACATGGACCGCTTTATTCTATGCTTAAATACCAAATATTGTTTATGATACCTTTATTATGCGATATAGATGCAAAATCGTTGTGCAATGGCGTCATCAATTAATATTTTACGTTCTAAAAATGTTTATTAGATTTACACCATAGACGATATTTAAACATTTCAGACAATATTAAAGATAATATTTGTTCATGGCAGTAATCGGACCATGAATAGGGGGAAGGCTTAAAAAGTCAAAATACCTGCGTTATTATGAGTCGGATCGAAAAATGTTATAGAATCAATCTTCTTAAAATGTTGATAGTCTACAAATGTTGTTCTATACATTTTGCTTCTAACTCAAATATTAAGCAAGTAATTCGTACTTTCTGGTGTTCTGTCAGAATATGTGGCGAGATGAGATTAGTAGGTCGTCCTAGCACGTAGAAAATTTGCTTAGTTTACGCAGCAACTGCGTGACTTTAAATGAACACACGGGCCAACCACCTTCCCACCAACTAGCCGGGGATTCTGTTATCTTTGAGCTATGGCATGCAATACCAATGATTATATCACGGGAATAGTGTGTGAAAAATGATATTGATAATAGAAGCCACTTTCACTTGAAGGAGATATTCCCACAAGATGGAGTTTGGAAGCACACGGTTGAAAATGATTAATTGCTCTGCTAAAAACATAACATAGCCTGCTGCTAGTAACCACCATTTTACCATATGGGTGAGCAGAGCATTGGGGCATAATGTTAATATCTAGTTCTTTGGTATAACGAGCATTTCAAATAAGATATGTAGACTTTGCAAAGAGATGGTTCTGCACAATTTTCAAAAACCAATGTACAATAATGGACAAATTTAAAAATTTTTAAAGTCCACGCCCCCTCTCCCCTTTTCAGGCGTTAACCAACTTGATCCCTAATATTGCTCGAAACGCTTATATATCATGGAATGATCGATTACAGCTAGTGAGCGTGAATTGGTACTGTGTTTAAACAAAAATCGCAACAGTTAGACCGGTAACAGACAAATGTTTGTGTGTTTATTTCTTTTCTTTAACGGGCCTAATTTTCGTCATCTACTTGGTTGGAACGATGGGCATTTAAGGAATTGTTTCTAAAATCGCGAAATGAGTGCAACCTCAATATCTGATTTTCCTCAAGGAAAATCTGCTAAAATACAAATATACATGTATAACTGGCGGACGGAAGCCGTACGGGTTAAGGTATGGGTATACGAGTATAAACCACTACATAGGGTAAGCTGAAGTTGGTAATAGTTTAAGGTACTATTCGAGCCAAGGGAGAACTGGATTACATTGGTTCAATGCGAGATCGAGCACGCTAGTACAACAGCGCTGGTGGATTAGCGGGAGTCTAGATGACTAGTAACATTGACTCTCTTAGATCACGTCCATGGGCAAACCGACCGCCCGGGTACATTAATGTCTAATGGACACTCATTCGTTGGTTTGCGGTAGGTGTAAGTCGAGTTGATCGCACTCTAAATGAAATTCCGTCACGAAGGGGCTGCGTAAGCCCCCCCCTTCCTCTCGTACGATTTCAGCCATTAACGAACTTGATCTTGATTTGGTAACGATCAAGCAAAAACTGCGACCGCTAGAGCGTTAACAGACAAATCTCTCTCTCTCTCTCTCTCTCTCTCTCTCTCTCTCTCTCTCTCTCTCTCTCTCTCTCTCTCTCTCTCTCTCTCTCTCTCTCTCTCTCTCTCTCTCTCTCTCCCTCGCTCTCTCTCTCTCCCCTCTCTTCTCTCTCTCTCTGTCTCTCTCTCTCTCTCTCTCTCTCTCTCTCTCTCTCTCTCTCTCTCTCTCTCTCTCTCTCTCTCTCTCTCTCTCTCTCTCTCTCTCTCTCTCTCTCTCTCTCTCTCTCTCTCTCTCTCTCTCCCACTCTCTCTCTCTCTCTCTCTCTCTCTCTCTCTCCCCACTCTCTCTCTCTCTCTCTCTCTCTCTCTCTCTCTCTCTCTCTCTCTCTCTCTCTCTCTCTCTCTCTCTCTCTCTCTCTCTCTCTCTCTCTCTCTCTCTCTCTCTCTCTCTCTCTCCCTCTCCCTCTCTCCCTCTCTCCCTCTCTCCCTCTCCCTCTCTTCCTCTCTCCCTCTCTCCCTCTCCCTCTCCCTCTCCCTCTCCCTCTCCCACCCCCACCCCCACCTCTTATTTAGTTTCTGATCAAAGCTTACCCTACATTTACCAGAACTGGTAGCAGACAAATAGGCCTGTAGCTTTTGGGGAAAGAGATATCCCGTGGTCCTCTTTTCTTAAATAACAATACTTCGGCTACCTTCCATATTTTAGGGAAAAAACCAGTGTTAAGGCAGGTATTGAAAACAGATAGCATTTGAGGCCCAATCGCTTTTCGTGCAGCCTGTAGCATTTTGTATGTTATTCCATCACTCGATGGTGCACTGCGGGGTTTCTTTGGGTTCATTGCGAGCTCTAGGTCAATTAAGTCCCATTCCGGTGCGAGCCCTGTCCCAGGAGGAAGTCTCATCCCTTTGCGTATCTCTCTCTGGTCACTGGTGTCGCTGCTTGGGTCGTCTGCCCCGAAAAGGCCCTCCAGCATGTTCCGATTTGAAGTCGGAATGTCCCGAGGGTGCTGCTGAGCAGATGAAACTGCCGGATCCGCGAACCGGTTTTCTGCAGGCCTTTTAGCAACTCTATATGCAGCTCCCCATGGGCCATCTGCAGATGATCTCAAAACGAACTCTTCCCAATTGTTTTTTTTGGCCATCGCGATCTTCTTGGCAAATGATTTTTTGAGGGACTTATAGACAGCCCATTTCATTTCTTTGTACGCGCCGTCTGGGCATCTCTGGAAGGCCTTTCTAGCACTTGACACTACTCTTCTAGCAGCTGTCAGTTCCTGTGTCCACCAGGGTTTACACCTCCTTGTGCAAGGCCCTTTCCTATTGCGTGGCAGCCCTTCTTCGGCGGCTTCTGTGATCACCTGTTGAAGTTGCACAGCCATGTCTTCAACTATCTGCACGTTGTTACTAAAGGCAAGGCCCTCTGTTTCCAGGGTAACCCCATGCCTTAAAACCGCATCAGAGAAGGAGTTCCAACGAACATTCTTGTACGCGTACCTTATATGGTCTGGGCCTTCTACAGGACTTATTTTACCTGCCATAACTTCAAAATATATTGTAGCGTGGTCACTATTTGTAGAGTGGTTAACGCGCCATTTGGTTATGGCATTCTGTAAGTCTGGCGTGACTATAGTGAGGTCAATGTGTGAGCTGCCACTTTTACTATTAAACGTGGGCGGAGACTTCGGGTCATTAACTAGACACAATCCTGCCCGCAGTAGCATCTCCTGTACAATTCGCCCTCTTAAATCAGTTCGTCTGGAACCCCAACCAGTATGCCACGCATTGGAGTCCATGCAAATTACTGTCCTTTTATTGAAGAACTGTACTATTTCTTCTATTTTTTCTAGAATCGGACTAAGGGCTTGACTGGGTGGACAGTAGACTGAAATTAAATGGAGAGTCTCCGGTCCTCGTCCTATAGTCATTACTGCGATATTTTCTGAGGTGAAGTTGTAATGGCAGACTTGGGGCTGAGTGGTTGTTACTGCAAGTGCCGCAAGTGGTCTGGTTTCTCCTGTCGATGACACCGCACATCGCGCTCCAGGTGGAATTTTAATAAGTTTTCGTCTTGTTAGTGCAGGTTCTTGCATAGCTATTATAATGTTGTCACCCATGGCCTCTTTGCAGATTTCTTCAGCTGCTGTATTATTCTTCTGAAGATTAATTTGGAGCACTTTGAAGACAGTTTTTTGCCTATGTCTAAGATTTCCTGGCATAGCTAGTATTTTTTACTTCATTTGTTATATACGCCATGCGCGCTGGGCACCTTGTATAACTTGATGGGTGATCATGTTGCCTCCGTACATTTTTGCAATTTACGCAAGTCGGATTCGCGTTCTTATTCGGACAATTTTCCATCCGATGCTCTGGTTGACCACACCATGCACACGTTTCATTTTTGCTTTCACACTTAGTTGAGATATGGCCATATTTTTGACATTTGAAGCATCTGGGCTGATCTATAAAGTCACGAGCCACTATAGTTAAAAGCCCTACTCTAATGGTCCCGTCCTTAACCTTGGCCCTGGCTTTTGGTCCAACTTCTGCGACCCATTGAGTAGTCTGCCCATTCTTGGCTCCATACTTAAAGAGCAGCCTGATTTTCTTGCTTCGGTCACTTCCGGAAACGTTGTCCTCCATGCCCAAGATGTTTTCTTTGAGAGATTTTGTAACTTTGTCTTCGCTCCACACACTGGGAACACCAGAGAAAATCATCCTTGGAAGGCGCTTTTCAATTGCAGTGCACCGGATGTCTTTGTTTTTAGCTCTAATGAATTGTTCAACTTTATAGGCACATGCTTTGTTTTTCACTTTAATTAGTAGGTTGCCATTATTCGCCAGTTTAACGCCTTCTATCTCATCTCCAAGAGTTTCAGGGTTAATGGCTTCAACTGCATCGAGGATATTCTTTGTCCTACCTTCTGAGTCCAACCCTTGGTCTTCACTGCCTATATCCACTTTGATGAGCAGACTGGGCGAGATGCATTCACCTTCTATTTACTTGGGAAGGGATTTGAGGATATCTCTCTTCGTTTTGATTGACGGAGCTGGTTTACTGTTTATTGGCTTCTTTTTCTTCCCCTTAGCCACGCGCCAGCCATCCTCACTTGAATTTCGCCTTTCTTTGTCTTCAGGCATTTTTAATACATCACTGTAGCTCTTCGCCACTTTGAATGTTACGTTTGGGGTGGCTTCCGCGGGTTTATCACTATTGCATCTAATTCTTGACGGTGTATCGGTTTGGTCGGATTTAACTTTATTTCTAATCGGGCGTGGTTTAATGTTGAGGTTTTTATTTACTTGTTCGATAATCCGGTTTGATATTTTTTCCAATGAATTGTTTATCAGGGGCATTACATGGTCTAAGACATCATTAACGATATCTTGTCTTATATCGACCGTGGATTCCGGATTTAGCTCCTTCTTTCTCCAGGCTTCATCGTGGCTTCCTGTAGCTTTACCAGCCATCCCAGTGGGCTTGGACCGTTCATAATTTTCAGAAGCCTCCTGCGATCCGTTAACCCTCATTTGGTCATTACCCAGCCCCTGAATCATTTTCAAAAGGTCGTTGATTTTTCGGTTAATGAAATCCTGGTTTATTTTTTTAATTTTTTTCTTAGGGTCTGCTATGAATTTTTTCAGGTTCTTCTGTATTTTCTTTGCCTCCATTTCTATTGGATGCAAAGAGTATTTTTGTTTTGAACTGTTGGTTTCCATTTTCCCCCGCTTTGATTTCAGTTGCTTAAAGTGTTGGTCAGTGGTAATTTGGCTCTCATCGGGTGAGGTCCATTCTTTGTCGGATCGTTCCGGAGAGCTTTCCAGGGATCTTTTGACTCCTGTCGAAGGGATCTCGTCTGCTGGGTTCCCAACTGCTCCCTGAAACATTGCCGTTTCAGATACTTCTTTATCGACCTCCTTGTTCAGAAACCCAATAAGCAGCGCATCGGCTTCCGGTGGTGTTCGAGACAGCCTACTGCTACGGGCAAAGGCGGTCAGCTCATGTCCGGCACTAAAAACACCCTCTTTTGAATGATCAAGGTGGGGGTCGAAAGAACTTCCATGCTGGAAGGAAAAGCTGTGGCTTCGCTTGCTGCACCTACCGTCGCCACTGAACGGAGGGCCCTGGCGCCCCAGGTTGGCGGCATTATTCGCAATATCATTATTTGTACTTTCCATATTTTTATAAAAAAGAACCTTCGCATCGGCGCTACCGTATCCTCAGAAAGTCCGTGAGTGCGAGTCATGGGGTTATGTTGTTTTTTTTTTTTTTTTTTTTTTTTTTTTTAAATATGTTAATTTGTTAACATATAAAACTTTTACCAATGCAGCTGCAATGAAGGGTTAGGCTGCTCTTTGTTAGTACTGTTAGTGTTCTCTCCATAACATATTTTTTTTTTTTTTTTTTTTTTTTTTTTTACCCCTTTTAAATTTGCAAAGGATCTAAACTTTATTATGAGGTGAAAAAACAATGGTCTGGAAATGTCCAACATTTGGTTGAGACCTCGCCTAAGTCCCATAATATTGATTCCTCTCTGTCTGTGTGTCTGCTTCATATTAATTATTAAATTTGTAACAATCGATAGGGCCTGTTCCAACAACAATTTCAGCATAAGAAAAAAAAATTCCAAAATATTTCCTCTTAATGGTTGTCTATTAAAACGTGTGGAGCGAAAATCTCAATTTTATTCTATCCCTGATGAAAAAAGGGGGGAGGGATTGAGCAGAAAATTTACTGATTATGTTCCTCATTTATTAATAATCTTTGTTACCCAGCTAAAGGTGCTGATACAAATTTATTCAAGATATTTTGAAATCAGTGTGTACCGGGTTTGGCTTCCTGGAGCGGTACAGGGGCTAGATATGGAGCTGGGAATTACACCATATTTTAAACATTTCTTTCATCACTCACTACCGACAATTTCGACGGGCTTAATATTTCCCTGGACGTGACCAGCCGACCACGTGCACAACCCGGAAGTGAAATATCCGGGGAACGGCTGCACGAAATCCAGAGAAATTTTGGCTGGAGGACTGTTTTATCGCGGTGGTAATAGTTATGAGGTCCTGATTCATTTACTCACGATTGAAAAATCCAAAAATGCGGAAGTGATAACATCACTTCCGGTATGGTGAGCCGGTTCGCCATGAGTCAAAGTGTAGTAGGCAGCAGACACTTCCATCTCACCAAAACTCCGCACATTTATTTAACATTTAACCGGCACTTTATTAAAATGTTACGGAGCGCGGCTCGGGAGGTGTTCACCCGCCGGCTGCTCGGCCTCTCCCTCTCTCTCTCTCCCTCTCTCCCTCTCTCCCTCTCCCTCTCTCCCTCACTCCCTCTCTCCCTCTCCCTCCCCCTCCCCCACCCCTCCCCGACCCCTCCCCCTCCCCCGCGCCCTCTCCCTCTCCCTCTCCCTCCCCCTCCCCCTCCCCCTCCCCTCCCCCTCCATATTTCTACTCAAATTACTTGCTCCACACATTGTTCCTGAAGAAATGTATTAACCAAAAGTTAATCTAAATAACAAAGTAAACAACTTTTGTTATGTGCATGTTTGTCGGAAAAAAAACAAATAGACAATGAAATATCGTGAATTTTTATTTCAGGTCTCCCTTATAAACTCCCGTTCTAACCTAAAAAATTTAATATAGCTTATAATCGTGGAAGGATTAATGCTAATTGACGTACCAAGTTTTTTAATTTCGGTTTAATCGTTAGCGCCCAATGAAATAGTTGACTCCCGCTTTAGTTTATGCTGTATATCTCGTTTATACGTTGTTAAAAGACAAAAATTAATATTTCAAAAGTTACTCTAAATAACAAAATAAACAACTTTTGTTATGTTCATTTTTGCCGAAAAATTATATATATATATATATATACTATCTCAGATACCCGGCTTTCTTCGGGAATTCATTTGAGGCTGAATGGTGATAGTATTGTTTTGGCAAGGCTTTACTTTGCACAATATTTTGACATTTACCCGTCCCAGTGTTTGGGGTTAATACCCGTCGTTTCTGTGGTTTTGTTAATAATAAAATTATTTTTTTATGTAAGATTTCACTGTCCTCCATATTGTCACATTTCCCGTTTCCTGTGCATTATGCATAGATTTGAATTATTAAGGACAAAATATTAACATACATTTGAATTACTTTTCCCCGGTGAGGTAGTTCATATTGAAAATAATTGTTGAACAAATCTCTCTAAATAACAAAATAAACAACTTTTGTTATGTGCACATTTGTAGTAATATACATACCAAGTTTCATAAAATTCGGTTCAGCTGTTTATGCGTGAAAAGGTAACAAACAAACAAATAAACAAACACATACGTAAGAAAAAAAATGGAGTTATGGTGTCTATGACATGTGAAACGAAAAGTTATCGTGAAAATTCGCGAAAAAAATTAATGTACAGACAGAGGTTACAATTTTATATATATATATATATATATATATATATATATATATATATATATATATATATATAGATATACATGAATTCCTGACAGAGCGCTAGTAGTAGCCATTAATAGAACTACTAATGACCAAGAGGATGCTGAAACTTGTTAACTTGCCAACTTTCCTCCCTTTCGCTACTTCTCCCTTGCTAATGTAACAAAGCTCCCCTTGACTTTCTTTAGAGCTTCCTACCCTCTAATCTCATCTTGAAGTTTGTTCTTGTAGGAAGTTCTAGATAGCCGCCGAATAGATTCGTCTTGGTCTGCTCTTCTTCATTCTACTTTTTGTCACATAAGCTCTCTTCCCTGTAGCAATTTGACTCAAAAAGCAACCCCCACTTAAGTCCTAGGAGTATAGGCAATACAATACAGTAAATAGTCCATCACGCAGGGGCTGCGTTAACTAAGCAGATTTCCCATGTGGTGGTGTCTTGGCATTTATCCCAAAACTTAAAAGTTCAATGAGAACAATATTTGGTGTTTAAGCTTCAAATAAAGTGCCTCATAACATAATATAATATTGTTAATATGAGATGAGTAGGACTCGGGCTTTTCTGAAGACCGAAAACTAAAAAATATCTAACAAATATCTCAGTTAATAAGCAAAATAGTGAAAAAATGTACATAACAACATTAGATATGAAATAAGATTGGTTCTATACAATTTTTCAATCCGACGCAGAATAAAACAACAAAAATTGTGGCCGCTAGAGCGGTAACAAATATATATATATATATATATATATATATATATATATATATATATATATATAAAATTGTAACCTCTGTCTGTACATTAATTTTTTTCGAGAAATTTCACGATAACGTTTCGTTTCACATGTCATAGACACCATAACTGCATTTTGTTTCTTTGGTGTCTGTTTGTTTGTTTATTTCTTTGTTTGTTACCTTTTCACGCATAAACGGCTGAACCGAATTTTATGAAACTTGGTATGTATATTACTACTAACCCAACTTAGACTTTAGGCTATGTTAATATCCTCTGAATTGAACAGAAGTGGGGGTTATAAGGGAAGCCTGAAATTAATAATAGCGATATTTCGTTTCCTATTGGTTTTTCGGCAAATATTAACATAACAAAAGTTGTTTATTTTGATATTTAAAATAACTTTTGTTATATACACTTTTTTCGTATACTGAATTATAAACGAGATATACGCTAAAACCTATAGCGGAAGTGAACAATTTTATTTGGGACAAAAAAGCCAACCGAAATAAATAAAACTCGGTATGTGTATTAGCACTAACGCCTTCCTTATAATAAGCCATACTAAGATTTCTAGGGACGGGCAGGAGTGGGGGTTATAAGGGAGGCCTGAAATTAAATATAGTGATATTTCGTTTCCTATTGGGGTTTCGGCAAATATGCACATAGCAAAAGTTGTTTATTTTGTTATTTAGAAAAACTTTTGTTATATACACTATCATCGTATACCGAAGTATAAAGGCGTTATACGCTAAAAATTTTTGCGGGAGTCAAAATTTTATTTGGCACAAAAGAATCAACCGAACTAAATAAAATTTGGTACGTGTATTAGGACTAATGCCTTCATTATAACAAGCCAAACCAACATTTCTAGGGACGGGCAGGAGTGGGGGTTGTAAGGGAGGTCTGAAATAAAAGCGGTATTTCGTTTTCTATTGGGTTTTCTGCAAATAAGCACATGCCAAAAGTTGTTTATTTTGTTATTTAGAGAAATTTTCTCAACAATTCTTTTTAATATGAACTACCAGATACCTCAACGGGAAAAAATAATTTAAAAGTATGTTAATATTTTGTCCATAATAATTCAAATCTATGCATAATGCTCAGGAAACGGGAATTATGACAATATGGAGGACAGTGAAGACTTACATAAAAAATAATTTTATTATTAACAAATCCACAGAAACGACAGGTATTAACCCTAAACACTGGGACGGGTAAATGTCAAAATATTATGCAAAGTAAAGCCTTGCCAAAAAAATACCATCACCATTCAGGATCAAATTAATTCCCGAGCGAAGCCGGGTATCTGAGCAAGTATATATATATATACAGTTTTGAACGGACCGTGAGTACAACCTCAATAGCTGATTTCCCTTAAGGGAAATCTGCCAGAATTTCAATTTATTTATAATAATGGTAATTATACATATTTTTTTTTTAAAAAAAAGTCCATCACTTAGGGGCTGCGTAAGCTAAGCAGATTTCCCAAGTGAATGAGAAATATTTCAGTCAATTATAACGTCCTAACGGAAAGCGTCTGATTGTAAACAAACAGGTCTACCAACCGCAAAGAGATGAACATATAGATAGAGATATTCTTTACGAGAAAGAAAACCAATTACTAAAATATATCTGAATATAACATATTAATTTTATTTAAAACTATTTACTGTATCTAGTACTGTAATTTATAATGAATCTGAATTATTTTCATCTCAACCACTCTAATTTCATTAGTACAAGAAGGGGGGGGGGTCAAGAGAACGTATTTGCATATATCTCTCAAAGTAGAAGTTCAATGAAAACATTATTTTCGATTTAACCTTGAAACGAAGTGGTTCAAGATATAATAGCTTATTGTTTATGTGAAATGAGTAGGAGTAGAGATTTGCTGAAGGCTGAAAAATTAAATATTTCTATTCATATTCAAGATAGAGAATAAATTTGTATAAAAATATTTATAGTACATTTAATTTGCTGTAATATTGGTTCTATAAAATCTATCAATCTATAAAATTTTCAATCCGACCGATTTTCCATTGAAACCTATAGTGCGTTAACAGACAAATATACATGAGTGTATGTGTGTGTATATAAAATTATGAACGGACCTCATTTCTCAATATCCTGGGTAGGATCGATTGACATTTGAAGAAATTTTTCGAAAATCCCCTCATGAGTACGACTTTAAAAGGTGATTTCCCCTGAGGGAAATAAGCTAAAAATAATAATAAAATCCAAATTTCTGTATAGGTTCATAGTTATCATGTTTGAAAAAACATGACAAAAATATATAAACTATTGATCAATACACAAATTTTGAATTCCATTTTCTAGCCACACTAATGTATTTTTGCCATGACAAGAACATCTCAAAGAGCACTCCTTTTCTCAAAGTGAGAAAATTTGTTGCAGCCAAATTTCAAAATGAACTACTATACCAGGACTTTTCCTAGTTTGAAACTAGACGTCATTTTAACCCTCCGTCGGGCGCGTGATCTCTCAGATACACGGTTTCTAGAGAAATATTTGCCACTCCTCCTAGCAGAGAGTGGTGGTGTAGTGCTTCGATTTATGTGCTCTATAGAACTCCCCCTTAAGGTCAGTAGTGTCACTGCGTTTGATGGAGTCGTGTGTTTCACCTGTCATTCAGTTTAATCTCCTAGATACCACGCGCCCGATCTCGTAAGTTTTTTTGAAATCTGTATTTCATAAATATATTCGTCAATTAACTTACTCTTTATTGAATGGAATTATATAAACCATTTTTTCTATTATTTTGCTCATGCATGACCTTTCAGAAGAACATATTCAAGAAAATATTGTATGACGCAGTGACAACAGTAGACATTTACCAACCGAACTAGAACGAAACTTGACGAGTACAGAGACTCATTGGTCGATACATTGAACTCAAGTACAGAACAGCATAAAAAAAGTCCCCTCCACTACAATGAACAAAATAAAATGATGTGAACCAAGCAAAACTGAAAAGAAATGTAGGTTTTCTCATTATTCTTGTGAGATTTGCAAAAGCAAAATTTGTTTACACCATAGTTCCACGCCTTGTCCTAATTGTAATGTAGCTCTGCAAAAGAGATAATAATTAAACTGGTATTTTTAAAAGGATTGGAACATTAAAATTTAGATGAGTTTTAATAAGTCTTATCTAAAAGTGATTTCGTGCTACTTATTTTTGAATGAAGTTATATTTAGATATTTTGTTTATATTGTTCACAAACTGAAATGAATTATGAATAATTAAGTCATGTGCATTTAAACTATTTCTTTTTTTATTTGTATGTTTTAATTATATTTTAAAAATTATCGTCCACGGTTTTAATAACAATGAATCTATAACCAACTTGGTTATATTATCTACCATGATTTTTTTTATTATAGTACGTGTCAATTTTGAAAATTATTTACTTCTTTCAAACAAATACTTCCTCAGATATGATTTCTAATTACACACTGAACATTTTAGTGCAAAATATATATTAAAAAACTGTATTTCCTTAAAAACGGTTGAGGTTGTATCTCTGAGATGCACGCGCCCGAAGGCGGAATATTCTTGACGCGCCCGAGGGTTAACATCAGTTTGGGTAAAACAAGTCTCAATAAATAACTTTCTTCAAAGGATCTAATAAAGATGAGTTCGCCACGAAATCATTAAAAGCATGTTAAGCAAGGAATGCGTAAACTAAACAAATTTAATACACATAATTGGAAATTTCATGAGTAAGACAGAATGTTTACTGAAGGCTGAAATCGCTAAAATAATTCCGTAAGAGATCTTACTAAAGAAATGTACAGGAAAAAAAAGTTGCACTACAATACTTTATCGACAGTTTTCATTATATTACATTTTCTGATCCATCTCATACTAACGGATATATTTGCAAATGCCAATTTTCATCCGATTTCAGCCTTTATGGAAGTGCATCTTAAAATTAGTTCTACATAAATCGTTGAAATATTGGACGGGTTGTTGACAATCAAATACACAAATTGCTGCCGAAAATATATATATATATATATTCATACACACAGCAGTGTATGTGCGTTTCTGTGACACGCCTACTCGTGGGTGGAGGAGGGGTTGAAATTATGATCACCTATATTAATTGATGTACAAAATTAAAAAAAAAAGTAAAAGAAAAGTCCAACAACAAATAATCTACATGATCAAAAAGTCCATCACGCAGGGGCTACGTTAACTATGCTGTTTTTGCATTTACCTCAAAATGTAAAAGTTCAATGAAAACAATACTTAAAAAAAAATGCAAATATCTCTGTTAATAATCAAGATACTGATATACTATATAGTTTTGAACAGGACTCATTTTTGTCATCTCCTGGATAGGATGGATGGACATAAGAGGAAGTATTTCGAAAATCAAGTCATGGGTTCGACCTCAATAGCTGATTTCCCCAAGGGAAATCTGTTAATAACAAATACAGGCTATTCATAAATATATATAAAAGTCTTTCACACATGGGCTGCGAAAACTTAGCAGATTTCCCACCTTTTGGTATGACACGCTAGTAATGTCATCTCAACATATATTTTACAGTTCTTAGTCAAAATTCGATGAGGAATAGGGGGGCGGGGGGTAGTTTACTGAAGACTGCAAACAAGAAACTACTAATAACCTGCTAACTATATAGAACTACTACTACAAACTATTGCAAATTTAATTGCCTATAAATGTCGTTATATACATTTTGCATTTATCATTATTAATCAAGATATATGCACTTTTTCGAAAAATCATAATATTTTCGCTATTATGAGTTATCAAAATAATCTTCCTACACTATTGATGCTCTACAACTGGTCCAAACATATTTTCTCAACTCAAATATTAAGCGTGTTATTCGTACATTCTTGTTTAAGGCTTTAGCAAACCCTACTTCTATATAGCAGTTTTTAGAAATAGCGAATTAGATCAGTAATGTGGCATTCCAGGGGGTGGGAAATCTGTCCCTGACGGACTTTTTATTTTTATACATAATGCCTAACAGGCAATTTTTCACGCCAACCCCCCCCCCCTCCCGCCTCCGCGAATTAAAACGGAAAGCTGTGGCTTTGTCTTCTCCAAGATAGGACACATTTGGAGAAATGTTTTCAAAATAGCGTTGTGAATACAGCCTCAAAGCTCATTTTAGCAGATTTCCCTGAAGGGAAATAAGCTATTGTGGTCGTACTCATGACGCGATTTTCGAAATTTATCTTCAAATGTCCATCGATCCTACTCAGATGACGAAAATGAGGTCCGTTCAAAACCGTGTATGTATATATATATATATATATATATATATATATATATATATTTGTCTATTACCGCTCTAGCGGTCGCAATTTTTGTCTTATCGTTACCAAACTTGATATATAATCGTTTTATACAAAAAAAAAAAAAAAAAAAAAAAATCAAGTTCAATAACGGCTGAAATCGGACCAGGGGGAGGAGCCTGGGGGGGGGGGGTACAGGGGGAGAATTTAAAAAAAACTTAATATAACTGTTATTATGAGTCGGATCGAAACATTGTATAGCACCAATTGATATATACATTTATTCTCTATCTTGATTAATAATCGAGATATTTTCATTTTATAGTTTTCGGTCATCAGCAAACCCCCACTTCTACTCATGTTACATAAACAATACTGTATTATATAATAAACTACATTATTCGAAGCTTAAATATCAAATATTGCATTTTAGAGACCTTTATTATACGAGATACATGCAAATATGTCCTGATGACGTCCTCCCCCCCCCCCCGTCCTACGGTCTTGGATTACTAAAATTTGATCGATTGAGATTATTATTCTGACTCGTTATTAATTACAGTTCTAGATATAGTAAATAGTTCTCAATAAAATTAATATGTTATATTCTGATATATTTCAGTAATTGTTTTTCTTTCCGGTGTGAGGTGGGCAGACCTGTTGGTTTACATTTCAAACGCTTCCTGTCGGCAGGTTATTTAAATTGACTGAAACATTTCTTATTTCCGTTTGTATTTATTCACTTAATATTCACGGTGGTGTTGTGTTAGCAGTATATAGATTTATCTATTACTAAACTTCACGAGGGAAATCTGCTTAGTTTACGCAGCCCCTGCGTGGCGGACTTTTCTATTTTGAAAATCTGTTAAAAACTCGTCACCCTTGTAAATTATTCCCATATTTTCACCGAGGGAATTCTCCTCCCAGATAAAATCGGTGTAAAATTAAATTATGAGTACGCGGCTGTAAGTCATACCAATCCTATCCTCCGAGGACCGGACATCCTTTGTAAGAAAGCAGTAAATAAAGTGGAAGTGCTGAGAGGCGCCAAGATGTCCCAGTTTCAGAGTGGCCATCTGGTGAGAAAGTTACGAAACTAACTTTTACCCGGGCGCGGGAACAGCCCAGCTGATTCGCCCCTCAGCCCTGACCTCAGAGCGGGAAAGTGGCCACTGCCAAGGCTATATCGAGTGGAAGGGCCTCCCATGCAACAGGTTTGTTTACAGTTCCTCCTCTTACAACTCCCAGTTACGTCACTCACTACGGGCGCTTATTTGTACTATTATTTATGGTGGTTACCCACTTAGCTCTACATAGGGATGGATTACTCTCGCTGATGACCTAACTAGAGTGCCCGTGGATCAGTGGTCTCGCATATGGTCACTGGAATCTGGGCAAAATTATTATTATATAAAAGCAACCCCTTGTAACCATTGTGTTCCTTCGGAAGCTCGTCTTACCATATCCACCGAAATTCATGAGATTTTAGATGTTTTAAAAACTGTATTTCTAGTGTCCCTTATTACTTTCTTGTGCGTCGCATGACCAAGAAGTTTCACTCTCCTTTCCCTAAGGGAAATCAGCTATTGAGGTCGTACTAGTGACGCAATTTTCTAAAAATGTCTTCAAATATCCATCGATCCTACCCAGGAGATGACGAAAATGAGGTTCGTTCAAAACTGTATATATATTTGTCTGTTTCCGATCTAGCGGTCGTAATTATTGTTCAATCGTTACCAAACACGATGTTTAGTCGTTTTATGTAAAAAAAGAAAGATCAAGTTCTTTAACGGCTGAAATCGGACCATGGGGAGGGGGGGGTTTAGAGGGGGAGAATTTCTAAAATTTGTAATATCTCCGTTATTATGCGCCGGATGGAAAAAATGGATAGAACCAATCTTATTGCAAATGCGATGTTCAATAAATGTTGTTGTGTACATTTTTTCAGTATCTTGATTATTAACTGAGATATTTGCATTTTTTTTTTAGTTTTCAGTCTTTCTTTTTATTCGTGTATCTCCTTCTCTCCTCTATCTCTCGTATCCCTTAGTGCTAGAATTACTGGTCAGCACGATGCATCGATTCAAGAGTCCATCAACTATTGGATGCAACTCGCAATAAGTGTAAAAGGATCGCGATTCCAAATGAATCCTAAACAGTTTTCCTAAATGCGTTCACAGCGCATCCGCGCGCAGAAGAACTAATGAACATTTGGCAACCTATTTCAATTTACTTCAGATAAGGAAGTTAAAAGAAAAAGCATTAAAAAAAAGTTCTCCTCAACCTCATGATTTAATGGAATATCACTAAAAGAGAATAGAATGCGAATATGACATCCTATCCTGAAATGACATACCAATGACTTCACCTGTGTTATTCTGGGCCGTGAAAAATGCACTTGGTTTATTAGGCTCCTGCGAGACATACAGACTTAATTGAATTTTAATTAATACTATTTAGCGATTAAAGCCGAACAATAAATTCAGAGCTGTAAATCCGGAAGTGGGGTTGTTTCTAATATCGGTATTCTCGGAATAAATTCATCTGATTGGAGGATAGCAGGGTGCATCCCAGGGGGAAAGAGGGTTAGGAATTACCCCAGCCCCTCCCTCCCTTAACAGACGTCTGTCCAATATTACCAGCAGATTGGGGTGAGGGGGCAAAATAAAGCATTTTAAGCGAGTAATCTGCCTGAATTACGAACCCAATGAGCAAACACGGGTCGTAAATTTCTTGAAGTTGAGATTGGAAAGGGGGTGGTAATTCAATTCTTTTATTAATCAATTTTTAACACCTTTGAGATATTCCCATAAAAAATAAATAAAACTATTATAAATCAGGAACGAGCTTTGATATCGCAAACTCCTTCACGTGGGCAGTGGATAACAAAGCAACTTTCACACGTGTTCCATCAATTCTCTGTTTTTCCTTAAATAAGACGCCTTTGTGAAGAGAGCTTGACATTTTGTTTTACATAAAAGATGCTTAGTGATACGGTCACATTATTTATTTATATATTTCCGTACTTTGCAACTAGGACGATATTGCTCTACCAGGTATTTTGACATGTTGTGGGCCAAACTTTTGTGTGCAGATACGTTCACCGGACGCTTTTAAAAGTAGTGCATTTTAAAGTAGTGTTCGTAATTTTTAAAGATATATATCAGTCATGAAATTAAACAACAATGAAATTATAATATAATTTATTAAAATAACAAAATTAAATAAAACAAATAAGCCCAACATTAGAATTAAATCGTAAAATTTGGAATTATTACAAACAATGAAAGTGAAATAGCGACACTGAAATCAATGAGACATTCCAGCTTGAATTTGGGAATCTAATCTATCGATGTTTGGATTAATTCCACTGATACAAAGACGAAAAGAATTTTCCAAATTATTATCAGTCAGCCTTGTACGATGTTTTGATAAATTAACTTTCATCAATGAAAAGAACTGTTCGCATTTATAAGTACTGTAAAACGCACAAATCTCTCCCCATCTTCCTCATTTGGAGTAAGTAGTGTAATATTTTTGTTTAATTGACTTTATCAACATGTATCGTGGGCCAGATCAAATCTGCCGGTCGTTGCCCACATACGTATGCTCTAAACAAAATACCATAAACATAAGACAAAAATAGAAAACAACTGATAGAATAGAAATACAACAAAAATAGAAAACAACTAAGGACAGCAAATACAAGAAAAAAAAACTAATAGGTAACAAGTAAGTGCAACAAAACACGAAAGTAGAAGCCAAGAAAAACAAACGAGAATACTTAACAAATATAACACTACAGCCAACCTAAACAAAATAGAAAAAAAAAAGGTTACATTAAGTAAAAATTACATGAGTAGGGGCGGGTTTTTACTGAAAAGTAAAATATTAAAAATAAAAATGACTCTGTTAATATTCGACTTAGATGAAGTTGTATAACAGCAACTGTAGTGCATTATAGGGGAAAGTGGGGTAAAACCGGGTAGCTAAGGTTTGAAGGCTTCCAGAAACCACAATTTTTACCACGAATATATAAAGTTTTGTTGGAATAAAGTCTACTTATCTTTTAACGTAACTACAGTTTCAAAAACAAAATCTAAATTTTTAAAGAAGTTTTACCCTACGTTTTTTATAAAAAGTCGTTTTGCCCGGTTTTAACACAATAGTGGGGTAAAACCGTGTACGTATTGTTACGTTTTATTACCAAAACCAGTAATAAACGTTTTTAATAAGAGTTCTTTTGGATTGCAAAATTAAATACTCGCAAGTTTCACAGTTTTTATCACTGCACAATTTATTTCACAATGCACATTACACTTGGTAATTATTCTTAATTACTACTATACACTGATAGCGTCACTGTTCTTCAGATTACACAGTCCAATAATTCACTCACGGTCACTGAAATTCACAACAAAGACGGCACTGCACTGTCCTTTACTTCGCGGCACTGCACTGTCTTAAACACGGCACTAAACTGTTACTTACAGTCACGGCACAACACTGTTCTTCTTATAAAAACACTTTACCGCACTACACTAAGTCGCACTGTAGCACTGATGTGAACATCAAGACAGGTGAGAATAAAACTGACTCGCTTTTATTTTTTATTTTTTTTTTTTTTATCTGAGACCCAGCTTTTCATGATGTTTTGTAATAAGGTAGTGTGACCTACCGGGGGTGAGAAGCAATAGTTCCCCTTCTGCTGAACTACGTTCCATTATAAGGGAGATGGTAATGTTGAATGGGTGAAATGGAACTCGATAAGGGTGGGTGACCCGGTAGCTGGTGATACCGAGTGGGTTGCACTGACTCGCTCGCGGCTGGCTGTTATAGGTTGTCGGCATACATCAAAGGGGAATTGCCTGGTTCCTTCGAAGCTGGGCTGGACGAGTCTATAAGGAGCTAGAACTTTCTGTCGGCTTCTTTGATCTACGTCTCACTCTCTCTATCTCTCTGAAGGATTATTCATGTATTTAATTTTCGCAACAGTATGTTTTTCTTATGGAAAAATAAAATGTAAACATTTTTAATCAAATTAATGTTTTTTTGTTAATAAAAAATGTTGTTTGATTCATTAAGACAAACCCCCTTTTGGTAACAATACAAAAAAAATAAAGTAAAAATATAAATAAATAACAACATTAATCTTTTTAGAATTTCAAAACAATTATATATTTCAAAAAGTAAATACATAGTTGCAAGATTTGTCATATTATTTGTCATTATACACGCTTTTTCAGTGAAATAATTAAACAATATTAGGTAAAATTATACTTATCATGTTTCGAGAAGCGTGGCACAGCTGCTACCCGGTTTTACCCCGCGCGTAAAGTTTAAATAAAACATTTCGTCATTCGGGCATATAAAACGCTAAAGACAATTACTTAGTGCTAAAATAAAGGTAATTAAAACTTGTACTAAGGGAACTACATGCCTGTATTCTAATTGGAATAGGAGCCTAGTACAATCAAAAACCTTTTCCACCAAAATCATAAGCAGGTTCCACGATAATTGAATTATTGTCACAGTCACAAAACAAGCACGACTAACGATTTGGCGTAATGACCGCTGCTTCTTCTTCAAAGGTGGATTGTAGTTCCTCCGTTATCAGCCCGACTGCAGTACACACAACGACTATGAGGTACCCGGTTTGCTCCCGGTTTTACCCTACTCTCCCCTACTAATGTCATAGCTGTCGGTAGATGACGTGACTACCGGCAGACCTTAGGGTACAAGTGGCAAGCGCTTTCGATGCTAGGAAACTATTTTCAAGCCTGTCGATAGCCATTTGTACTTGTTCAGCCAGTAATCACGGCATCTCCCGTCAGTTATGACAATAGTATTATATATTGCCTACTGGCGGAACTAAGATACTATGTGTTGTACATTATTGTTATCAATCCATAATAATAGAAATACACTTGATTTTAGCAGACTTCCCTTGAGGGAAATCACCCATTGAGGTTGTACTCACGACTCGATTTTCGAAAAGTTTCCTCAAATGTCCATCAATCCTACAGTTGAACCTCTGTCCGTACATAAGAGTTTTTTCTGGAAATTTCAAAATGATTTATCGTTTCACAAGCCATAAACAGGATATCTGCAATTTATGGATATGGTGTCTGTTTGTTACCGTTTTACACCTAAACTACTGAACTGATTTTTATAAAACTTGGTAAGTATTTTAAATCTAAGCCAACTTAGACAATAGGCTAAACTAATAATTTCAGAGTCAAACAAGAGTGGGAGTTATAAAGGAGGCCTGAAATGAAAAATAGCAATGCTTCGTTTCCTATTGTATCCGGTGAAGATGCGAATAACAATTTTTTTTTTATTTTGTTATTTAAAGTAACAGTTGCAATATTTACTTTGTCGTATGCCGAAGTATAAATGAGATATACGCTAAAAAATACAGTGGGAATCTACAATGTTAATTGGTACAAACGACGGAGCCAAGCCAAGTGGTATGTGAATTAGCAACAACTCCTCCATGATTATAAGCTGTACCTTACCAAGGTACGCTAGGTAGCTCAAGAGCTGTACCATCTTTTCTACGGACGAGCAGGAGTGGGGTTATAAGGGAAGTCTGAAATTGAAAAATTGTAATATTTCATTTCCTATTGGTTTCTCGACAAATTTACAGATAACGGAAAGTGTTTATTTTGTTATTAAGAGTAACTTTTGTTATATACGATATAAAGAGGTATAAATGAGATATACGCTAAGAACTATAGCACGGCAGTCAACAATTTTATTAGTACTCATTAAAGTTTATTTGATAAACGCATATTATGACAAATGATGTCATGTTTTTAGACTATAATTATAGTTCTAATTATGATTCGGATTAGGAAGTTACAAATCTCCGCCCAGCCAGCTCATTTGTTATTTATTTTCACTAGAAAATACATTCAATGGATATGGACACTATAAGACCATTTCGAGTATTTAATTTTTATAAACTATTATTTAAACAAAGTCATGCTGATTTAGAACAGGTGTGACAGAGGGAATCAAAATCTTTAATTCTGGCGTATGTTATCTTATTTCCTGCAATATGCTGATGTTATTAAAATAATTATCTACTGTCTATAACTTTTAAACTTTACTTGGAAATGTGATTATGACAAAAGACAGCATGCGTTTAAAATTCACCATTTTCGTTGAGAGGTTATTATAATTAACTGAAAGATTTCTCATAAGCCTTTGTATTTATTCACTTAACCCTTAATTGGCCAGAAACTCAAAAAATGACTTGAAATGAAATTTTTTCTTAAAAACTCATTTTTTGCGTTCCTAATAAATAGAATATATAAGGTTTTACTTATTTTTTTTTCTAAACAAAAATATTACATGGTGTCTTTAAGTACACTTTGGCCAGTTACCCTAAAACCTTAATGGTGTCTTTAAGTACATTCTGGCCAATCACCGTAAATCAATGGGGGTGTCTGTAAGTTATGTTAATAAACTGAAATAGTTTCTAAAATGTAATTAAATAATTTATTATGCAATAAAAGAAACGTGTTGTAAATAAAAAATAAGTACATTGTAAACGAAATATAAATCCGTAAAAAATATCATTAAACCTTCCATTCATTCAACAAAACAGTGCCTTCCACGGGTGATACAAAGTCACACATTACATTTTCGGCATAAAACAACCCTTTGATTTTGGTGATACAGTCTACACTTTCCTTTTGTAGTGAATACTTGCCAATGGTGCATCCCATCAAGTCTTGCTGCATCGGCTATGAGAGCTGCAGCAGTTCTTGACTGCAATTGGTGGTCCTGGTTCCACTAGCCCTTTTAGCTCGCCGGTCCAGCAGAATATCCTCTGCAATGTGTATTCGAAATTGAATCGGTGAGTGCAGAAACAAAGTCAGTCACAAATTTCAAATTATTCAGGAGGGAGAAAAAACGTAATAATTCCTCCAAATTTTAAAATATTTGAGAACTTTTTTTTTCCTTTGTCATAACATGCTTTTATGTTGCTGTTATAAAAAAATTACCTAATTTCCACATAAATTAGGCTCAGGAGAATTAAAACTATGATTTTGACTAATGCTGTTTCTCCACTCAACTGTTTTTACAGACAGTAGGAAACTTGGAAAAAGATAACCATTCGTTAAAAGTTTGTGTTTGTTATTAATTTTGTTACGATTTTAGTTAATGATATTAATTTTAATTAATTTCACAAAAAATTTACAAATGTATATTTTTCTATATTACATGAGAAATGAAGTTACAGTATGGCAAAATCATAAGACAGGAATATAACAAACTGAAACGCTCTTAAAATAGATCATTCTCGAGGATAGTATCATTGTCATGTTCAGTGGTTGGCCAGGTAAATAGTTCATCATAAAAAACTTTGAAGTCTTCAGGAATATGAACAATCATTTTCGGGATGTCTTCCATTTTCTTTATGTTGATTGGAACTTTCCCTGATGGGTAGGCTGCAATACTTGAAGGAAAATTAATATCGACGTTACGGAAAGCAGGTCTCGGCAGCTGATAGCTGTGCTTTTGTAATCCTTCAATGAAAATATATGCTGTGATAACTCTCTTTTCTTCAGAGTTATAGCGGAACTCTTTATATCGGGTGGGAGCAAACTTGAATTTTGCTTCTTTTGGCACACTCCTCCCTCGACATTCTCTGGCTAGTGGGTTTTTTGTGTAATATTCCTTCCACCAACCATCAAAATCTTTTATGTCACTGGTGAGTAGCTTGGTGATGTGAAAGTTGTTACTGGACTGAGCACACAATTCTTCATATTCATCAGGTGTGTATATCCGATCATGCTTACGTATCATCCTCTTCATAGTACCAAAATCTCGATCGTTTGGAAGATATGAATGCCCTCGAACCGGAAAGTAATGGAAAATTTGTTCAAAACGTCCTGTATCTGTAAGAGCAAGGCAGAATCTTATCATGGTGTGATTTCGATTCTGTCCGCAGGTACCATCAGAAAAAAGGTACAGTTTTTTTACACTTGATCGAATATTAGTGTCAATGTATTTCAGTAGCATGCTGCATATATCTTTATGGGATACGCCTTCGTGGTACAGGAATATTTCGGATTTCCCAGTTTTTAGATTTTTTATTCCAAAACAGTTCACCCAAAGTTGCCTCAAGTAAAAAATATCCTGAACTGGGATCGCTGGAAGGGGGAGATTTTGCAGGAAATCAAATGAAAGTGCAACGGTGTCTTCATGTTCCGCACACAACTTTGTGACCTTTTGAAGTTTATTGTAAAATTTCTTGGCTCTCCTTTTGTGAACACTCACCTTAAGGTGTTAATCACACGGTGCATGCTCAACAAGGTACCTGACAAGCCTGGTCACGATATCTAGCGGTGGGTGCAGAAACAACGTCAGTCACTGGACTCATGTTATTTCTGCACTCAACACTCGAAACAAACGTCCTGTTTTTACGGAAATACTCGACAGGCTAACATAGTTTTTGCACCCAACACGCATCTTGCCTTTCTACGCTTATTTTCATTGAAAACGAGTTTTCGGATTTTTTTGACTGAAGTGGTTTCTGCACTCACCGATTCAATTGTTTTAAAGTCAATTATTTTTTTAGGGTGTTCCTTTTGTACAATAGCAATGCTTTATTAACCATCAAATCCAATTATTAGCTAAAAATGTTCATGTAATACTTGTGGGAGCGGTAACCAGTTCTATAAAGTGCAACGAACATGTCACTAAGGTCAACACTTTGTTGTCATACCATTTAATCATGTTGATACACTTTTTGTTATCAACGTATTCTTCATAACATCCTCTTCCCTCTTTCACCCTCAATATTGAAATGTTACAATACTTCATTCATTTCCATTTGATAATTTCCTTCATCCACTTTGGGGGACCCGTGTGCATTTTCTCCTTCATTGTCGCTTTCTTCTTCATCAGAAGTGATACTAAATTTTGGTAGCAAAGAGAAAAATCTTTTCACCTCGTCTTTTATACGTATCTGTTAATTAAAATGGTAAAAGTAAGAAATAATTAAAATCATGCCCCTTGGGCAAATTTCTTGGTATTTGGCCAGAGTGAACATAAGTACACCATCATTAAAATCCATGCTAAAACTCTATTTCTCTCCAGAATGGAAAATGAAACACATAGGAACTTAAATACAATCCTTTACAACTAATTCACCCATTTTGGTTCATATTTAAATCGAATAGCATATATATTAATGAATGAGAAACTTTGCTGGCAACTAGTGTGAAGTAGGGTGGTAAACAATGATGATTTTCGTCAGTATATTGTTAGTAATTAGTTCCAATGACAATAAATGGTCTTTTGTCGCATATGCTCATGCTTGGGAGGTTACGGGGGTGTGAACTGTGGCCCAAAAGGGGTAAGAATAGAAGCAGTTGCTCTCTGGGAGTGTTAAATATGAACGGTGTCTTTAAAGACACCTTGGCCAGTTAAGGGTTAATATTCACGGTGTTACTAGTATGTAGATTTTTCTATTGTAAAACTTCACGCGGGAAATCTGCTTAGTTTAGGCATCTCCTGCGTGACAGACTTTATTGTTTGATCGTAATCAAACCTGATATTTACTACTTTTATGTAAAAAGAAAGATCAAGTTCGTTAATGGAATTTCGAAAAATCTTGATTATAACACATAATAATAAATTTACCTTATTATAACCAGTGTGGGGCTTGTTATAGGACTTAACTTAATAGCATTGTAATCAATAACATTCACATTCATTAATCAGTCTAAATATTTCCCAAGCAAAGCTACTTCAGTAATGGTACTTAATAAAGACGAAGGAATGCTATCCATGATTATGATTAATATTGTTGACAATTTTTTGAACAGGCCAGACGGATTGATCAGGAAATCATTTTTTTTTTTTTTTTATTCATAGGACTAAAAAATTCTATAAACTCACTTTGTAGTTACTAGATATTCAGGTATAAACCCTATACACTGAGACAGGGAAATGTAAAAATATTGTGCACAGCCTTGCCAAAAGAAAGACAGTATTCATTCAACAACTAATGATTTCCTAATCAAAGCCGGGTATCTTAGCTATATATATATATATATATATATATATATATATATATATATATATATATATATATATATATACATAAACATACATACATACACACAGTTTTGAACGGACCTCCATTTCATCATCTCCTGGGAAGGATTGATGAATATTTGAAGAAATTTTTCAAAAATCGTGTCATGAGTATCTGTGTGTGTGTGTGTGTATATATATATATATATATATATATATATATATATAATATATATATATATATATGGCTTATCATTCCGGAAAAGGTAAAATCATAAAAAAAACATTTTTTAAACCATTTCAAAAGAAATACAGTATTTATTTTACAAAACATGGTCAATTTCAAAACATCTTGTGTTATACTTATCACAAATAATTTACAATTGCAAACATTATCAGCAGAATATTTATATATATAATATTAAAAATAGTTTTAATTCAGTATATACAATAATCAATTCACTTTAAGCAGTAAGATATTGAAGACCTCTGAGTTCAAGTGTCAATCATTGTTGGTCATGTTGGATATGAATGGACAAAATGTATTAAAATATAGTGAAATATTAATAAATACAAAAAAAAACTCTTGTTGGGAGAAAAGGAAATCATGCAAAAGATAATAGAAAATCATATTTTCCATCACACAATTTAGTGGTTCATGTCACCTGGGTAATTTGAAAATAGGAGGCTTCCCTATCCCTTTTCGGAATAGGGAATTCTCCTATTTTCAGCTTGTTTAATGTTCTTATGAAATTCATTGATTCATAAGAGCATTAAGAAAGCTGTAAATGGGCATTTACCTTTATTTTCAAATCCAAATGCCTATTAATGAACTTTATTATGTTAATTTTCAGTAAGGCAGATGGTAATCGATATTGGTATAATAGAGGTTTTCCATTATAATACAATATCATTAACAGAATTAAAATTAGAAGATGTCAATAAACAACTTGGATTTTAATGGTGGGCCAGCCTCAGCTTTTTCATCAACTTTGTGTGTATTTTATTTAAAATCATTTTTAATGTTTGACAAATGAAGTAATTTATTGTATGGAAGTAATATATTTAATGTTGAAGGGTCACTCACCACCCCGCAAAATTTTTGGTGTAGATTATATTTTTTTAATTGTAGTATCATAGTTTCTTGATTAATTAGGTATTTAAATATTACTGAATCTTTATTTATAGTAGTATAAGAGCTGGATTATTTATAATATAATTTCTATGTCTTTATTTGCTTTTTATTATTTTTAAGGTCTCTGTCAGACTTCTAAAAGCAACTGAAAATTCCAGAAATACAACTTGGTCATTGAATTGAATATTTTTGATTTGTACAACAGTATTTATCTATGGGTATTCTTATTTGTCTTTATGTGAGTGTGCAAAATTAAGTTTAAGGGATGAGATTTGCCTTTTTAACTATGGTATAGGGGGAAGCCATATCTGGATTTATAAGACACACACCTTGTAAAAATAAAAATTATATGATTTTTTTCCTCTAAAGTTATTCAAACATTGTAATGAAAATATTTCTTTTTTTTTTTGTTTCATTGAGTGCTGCCATAACAAACAGTTTTGTGGCATTGGTTCAAAGTGTTGCTCTTTCTTTAATAAAACTCTTATGGCTTGGATTAGCCATAACCTCAGATACAGAGAGGCCCATGATAATAACAGTAAACGCATATTTAGTGTTTGACCTAATGTTTATTTAAAAAATTATTTGAAAAATGGCAAGAGACTTAAATGTGATACGTAAGCTCTTGGAAGAAAGTGATTTGGTCTTAAAAACAACTGAAATGTGAGTAATGTGTCTAACAACAGTACCTTGTTTTCTATTCCAATCGAATAATATATCTAGCAATAGAAAATGAGAGATCCATTTTAACGATAGACATTTTTTTAGATATCTACCAAATTGTTATTAAGTGTGTAGGTCCATTATTAAGTTTGACTGCATTAAAGCTTTAAATTTTCTATCATCCATTCATCTATAGCACAGAATGGATACAAGTTAAAGAATTACTCAACCGCTTTTTGAATTGGTTTACAAATTCTGATGATAATGCTAAATATAAAATTTCCTTCTTTTTTAAAAATGTTTAATATATTCAAAATCTAAGCAGGATGCAAATGAAGTACATATAAAATCTGTACAAATGTCATATGAATAGTTGAGCAAAAGCTTTTGTTGACGCAAAAATACTAGTATCAATATATTATATGATTACAAAAGGTGAATCTATTAAGCATGTACAAGCTAGTAGCAAAGGCAAAAATATCGACAGGAAATGTAATTTTACTACATCAATAATATTTGAATTGGGCATAGCACTGCAATCACAATAAATTGTAAATTGGCTGTTAATTTTACCATTATTAATTATTCTAATTTTTACAAATATAGGATATTTCTTAAAAATCATACAGCTGCAAAACTAAAAAAAACCATCAGGAAATTTTAACAATATTATATAATGTATTCGTAACAATTTTAATGTAAATATGAAAAATATATAGAAAGGCCAAATTTTAAATCACAGTTTGATAAAACACTAGTCCTGTAAGCTGACTCGTCTCGGCTTAACATTTTCAATTAATGAAACTAAAGACTTTACTTTAAGTACACAGATGATATATGGGCCCATTGTTGTTATTACTGTTTTATCAAAACGCTTAATTAAATAAATTTAAGATTAAGTGTCTTGCATAATAATGAACAAGTTTTATTTTCCAATTATGTTTATGATTATACCAATCAAGCAAGATTCATTATTTTCAATTTAACCCTTTCCACTCCAATGTCGAGTGTCACTCGACACTGATTTTGTTCCACTAGCTCCACTGTCGAGTGATACTTGACATGGTGTAATACCTCTTTTTGCGGAAAATTTTAAAACAGGAGGGATTTTTGTTACTGAAATGTTTGAGTCACGAATGAATGAAACATATTCTAGAATCGTAAGATACTATAATTCAATTAAATTTTATCGATGCTACAAAATAAAACTAGTTGTTATCGCACCGTTATCTGTTTGCGTCGTAAACAACTTATCTCTGTGCATCATCGTGTTTGTTTTCATGCAAAGACCTGTAATGTCATGTATGGTGTGAATTTTCCTGGCGGATAAGACTGTGACTGAATCAATTCGCTGTGGGGCACGGACACGGATTGATGGTGCAACAAGTAACGCGTTTTGAAAGTAGAGATCGGTCGATTATAATTGCATATAAGTATAATAACCCTCCATACTGTCGTTTTTTTTTACAAAATACAGAAAAAACACTAAAAGTAAAAAAAAAACGTAATTTTAGCGTGGAGCTGGTGGAATAAAAACAAAAACAGCCTTGGAGTGGAAAGGGTTAACATATGGATTATTATTAAAATTAACATCAATGTTAAAAAAATTAAAATTTTATAATGCTAAGTACTGACCTGAATTTGAATTTACTATTTCCTCAAAGAGTCAGAGTGCGAAATTATAAATTAAATTTTAATTGAGAAATGTTTGATGCCTTCTATTGATTTCTAGGCTGAGAATGTAATTTACAATATGAATATTGAAAAAGCATTTTAATAAAGCGAATCTCTTGGACAAAGTTTTATTTATAATATAAAGCTCTGCATATTTGAGGAAGTACAAAAATTGTAAGTTATCTAGATGAAAAAAGTTATATTTATCAAAATTTAACAAATGTTGTTCTCGTGTAAAAGGACTTACTTCTAACAATTATTGACGAATGACTAGTGTTAGATATATTTAAAACTGCAGTTGGGTCAAAGCTTAAATATCAGTTTATATGTGAACAATAACGTTTAAGAGAAAATGACCATTAATTTCCAATGTATTTAATAGTATCAAAAACTAGCATTCAATGAATTATTAAAAGGTGGCTCTGAATTCAAGGATTCTTATAGCCCAGAATAGTTTATTTATTTAATTTGTGACACACAATTTACACAGTATAAAACATCTGTAATCATGTTCAATTAATCAAATGGTGTGAAACAACTAAGATTTAAAAATCATTTTCCATTATTGTCCAGAATAGAAGGAACCCCGTAGTTGTGTTTCAATAAAATTTCAAGAAAGGAGGAGGAAGGATCTGGAATACAGTTCTTTCAAGAGTGTTTTATATATCTGAAAATAAATCTGGTTTGAAAAATATGTTTTCTAATGCCAAAATTATTTATAAATATATTTCGGAGATTTTATAGTAAGTTTTAAACATTCTTCAGCTCAATTTGTTTGATTGAATGGAGAGTAAAATTTATTGTTAATAAATCTGTATTGTATGGGATAAATGCTGCTAATAGAAGTGTTTTTTATGCAATTATTGATTCAAACTTTAAACAAAACCAATTTCTAACCTGTTTGATTTCTCAAGCATAGCTTCAAAATATGTAACCTTTAGCTTTGTTTAAGCTTCTAAAATTAAGTGGAATCTGTTCCAATTTTGAACTAATATACTTTCTACTACCAACAATAAAATGAAATTTTTCTTCAGTGCTTTCATTTTTATATACCACCTCTCTAACAGTGACGACCCTTGTATCCTTATATTGTTTTATGTCTCCTTATTAGTAGTCATCGAGGAAAGATTAGTTGACCTAAACTTTTCATTCATTATGTAGAGTTAAGAAATTTGCTTCAGCATAGAACAACTGGTTCTTTTGTAATTAAGAAATAGTTTCGAGGCTTATAAACTGAAAGATTTTCATACTTTCTGTAGTTTTCCAATCCATTTTAAAATCTAGTGATATTTTATGCATAATGCAAACATCCTTTTTACGTACAGATATTTACAGTAAATAATGATCCCTGGCTTTGATTAATATTCATGATAGCAATTTGTGACAAAATGAGAAAAAAACATTCTTTTCTTCGAACATTAAGAGACCCAGATATAATTATTCACTCAGCTCAAAGTGAAAACATTTATCTAATATTCAGGGAACAGCCAAAGGGCCCAAAATTACCCGCTATTCTAGGTTTTGCATGTCATTTCGATTCAGTGGTTGATGTTGGATACCTCAATCATAATTCCTCAATACTTACAACTATATGCTCTACAGTTCTTGTAGACTTTCCTAAAACCTTAATTCATTTAGTGCAGTTTCCTGCTAGGATCTTCTAATATTTCTATGTGTTATGTTCATAAATCCATTTTGCATATAATGTTTGTTTCTCATTTGGATTTTTCATATACTTATAAACATATTTTATTTTATAAGGGAGAGGTGCCACACTCCACATCTCCTCGATCTAGAAAGTCAAAGTCTGTCATGCAGGGGTAAACCAACTTTATTTTTAAAAAACTCAGTAAAAAGATAATCAAGTAATAAGAAATATTTGTGATATTCAAGGATCATTGATTCAGAAAGTGTTTTCATTAGTTGCTTAAATTCTGTCTGCCACAAGAAATTTAAATCATATTCAAACTTACTAATGGTCATTATAATGTGAAAAAGAAAAATTGTGAGATGAAAAATATATTGTCTACAAAGTATTGAAAAAATTTCATCACACAATTATTCCAATTTCAGGAAGATAAGCTTGTTTTTCAATAAAAATGGGAAGTTTCATCATCATGGTAGATCCTCCAGAACTTTTCTTCTCTTAGAGGACACTAAATATTTAAGTAAACTAAAAATGAATATATTCTTCTCTTTTAGAAAATTACCCTTTTTCTGATTAAGAAAAGGATTGTTATCACATATGTTATAATGTATTGTGGGTGCATGTTGCCATATTCAAAATTGATCTGAATTTTCTGATTTTTAGAAATCTTTGTATCTGACCGAAACACTTGATAAGGATAAGGTCTGTTGATTTTATGTCTATTCAAAAAGATTTGTAGTAATTTTAAATCCTTAGATTTTATTTTTGGCCACAAAACAATATTTCATTGGTATTGGAAGATTTGGCAGTTACAAAAAGGAAGGAGTTGTATAATTTATATGTTCATTATCGTCCATTTATATGTCCATTATGTGTAAGCAACTAACTGTGCTTAAAATCTGTTTTAGCAGATTTCCCTTGAGGGAAATCAGCTATTGAGATTGTACTCATGACGCGATTTTCGAAAAATGTCTTCAAATGTCCATCGATCCTACCCAGGAGATGACGAAAATGAGGTCCGTTCAAAATTATATATATATTTGTCTGTTAACGCTCTAGCAGTCGCAATTATTGTTTAATCGTTACCAAACTCGATATTTAGTCGTTTTATGTAAAAAGACATATCAAGTTCGTTAATAGCTGAAATTGGACCAGGGGGAGGGGGGGGTTTCCAGAATTCAAAATATCTTCGCTATTATAAGTTGGATCAAAAAATTGTATAAACCCAATCTAATTGCAAATTACATGTAAGATAATTATTGTTAATACATTTATTATCTATCTTGAATAATATATTTGCATTTTTCAGCCTTCAGCAAACCCCCACTTCTACTCATGTTTGATAAACAATACTCTATTATATAATAAACCACATTATTAGAAACTTAAAAATCAAATATTGTATTCAAAAGACCTTTATTATAGGAGATGCATGCAAATATGTTCTAGTGACTCCCCCTCCCCTGTCTTAAGGTCTTGAATTACTAAAATTTGATTGATTGAGATAACAATTATTCTGACTCATTATTAATTACAGTACTATAGTAAATAGTTCTGAATAAAATTAATATGTTATATTCTGATATATTTTAGTAATTGTTTTTCTTTCCTGTGTGAGGCTGGGAGATTTGTTAGTTTACATTTCAAACGCTTCCTGTCGGCAGGTTATTGAAATTGACTGAAACATTTCTTATTTCCGTTTGTATTTATTCACGGTGATGCTGTTTTAGCAGTATGTAGATTTATCTATTATTAAACTTCACCAGGGAAATCTGCTTAGTTTAAGCAGCACCTGCGTGACGGACTTTTTAATATTAGAAAGTTGTTCTGTACTATGAAATTCCAGAATTATTGTCTCATAATCATTCGTATTAGTAGAGAATGTTTATAGAATTGAATCATATTTAGTCTCTGAGAGATAATTTGGGGGGGAAAATAATAAAGAAATAGGAGGAATAATTATTTCCGTTATTCAACCCATAATTAATAAGACTAAAAAAATACCTGGAAGATCCTAAAGAGCAAATGAAATTAATGGAAAAATGAAGTAAATGCTTTTCTTTGATCTTAAAACTCGAAGTACCAAGGAAAATACATAGTTAATTAATGTTTGTAATTATTTGAAGCTGTCTACTTTCAGAAGTCAGTGGCCAGGTGGGAGATTGTATCTCCTATTTTTTACCTGAGGAATATTGTGTAATCTCTATAAGGGAGTTTTTCTGTGTCTCTTACCTAAACCCACTCACCTAGGAAGATTCCCATTTTAACTTCTTCAAGGTTAAGTTTACCAGAATGGAAGATAACCCTCACCATGGCTTAATCCTGACAATGCCATCTAATCATGCACCAACTAACAAGAGGATACATTCAAACACATCTTGTCAATAGAACAAAGTTCCCCAGAGATTCATGTTCTGCCATCATTATCCTTATAAATGAATTCAGTGTGCACTTCCTGCTCAACTCCCAACCCTTCTTTAGCATCCCTTTGAAGCAAATATTTCAACAACTATAATGGAATTCAAATATGATTACTGCTTGCTTTATGCAACTTCAATAAGTGGTTGAATTTAATTTTAACCAATGAATGTTCAGAATCACAAATGAGTCCTTAAAGTTCCTAACATTTAGAGAGTGCTGGTCTTTTATCAATCAGCTCATGGTCAATCTGGTTTCTCCAACTGCCTCTAGGATAAATCCAACTATATTAATGGATGTCTTTTTAGAGAACATGGTACCATTAATTACCAGAAATTTAGCAGCAGTGAAGCCAACACACCTTATTCAATTAGTATTGATTTCTTTTACTGTTAATCCTATGTACTTTTCTTATTGGTCGGAGCTGAGTCTCTCTCCTGATTTAGCATTGAAATCTCCAATTATGATCTTAAGACCATGCCGCTAAATATCATCGTTGACCTGCAACAACTCCACATAGAAGTCACCTAAGCTCTTCTATTTTGTCCTCTGAATGTGAAAATGCTTGTATGATTGACATTGAACCACTGACTCTATATTTTCAGCACATTAAGTCGGCCATTGACAGGATTGAGACGAGATCAAACCCATTGATCCCACTGGCCCTGGGAATTACAAGTTCATTCCATTTCAGAGAATCATTTATCCATAAATAGTAGTTTCCGAAGCATTATGTTATTACATCTAATTAAGGAATACACGACTAAATCATTCAAAGCAGCTTCATCTTCGCCAGAACAGAACCGATGACCTTATTATAAAAGAAATCTCTGAGAGATATAAAGTGATTTTCTACCTTATTACAAATTTATTTGCTTCTTTCAAAAATCTTGTCATTCCAGTTTGACAGTGCTTTAATCCATCCTTATGGGTTTCACACAAATTGTAAACGTTTACATATAAGGTAGTAGCACAAATATGTTAATGGGCTGAATAGGTAGTTTACAAAGTAGATTAAGTTTTTAAAAATGAATTTCAGTTGGTGGATAAATGCTTTAATCTAGATAATAGCCACACATGCAGCATTAATGTGGGTGATTATATTAAATCTTTAGAGTACCCAAAGTTTACTATAATTCTTGTAAACAGTGAAAATTTAAATTGATAGATCAAAATAACTAATTCAACTGTATAAGGTTATTCATTCTTAACACCGAGGGCTGGAATATAAGATGGATTAAATCTCAAAGACATAAATGCATTGGAAAATGAAGAGGCAGACAAAAGAGCCAAGAATAAAGCCATGTACCTGAATATGGCTAGAAATTCTCTAAAAGTTCCAATACCTTAGACAACCACATTTTTTTTGCCTTAAAAAGCCAAATTTAAGGAGGAAAGCATTTGATTCATCATGTTGCTGTAATAGCATCAAACAACAATTCACTTTTGACTCATAAATATCACAAAGACATTGACATAGCTCAACATAGACGATTGAATCATCCAGATATTTTCAACTCCTCTAGTTTATTATATGCCCTTTTATTCTCATTCAGTTTATCAACATCCTGAAACCAACACGTAACTTACTGGAGAGGGACATTCGTTCCTGTCTGCTTAACACTCAATACCGCACATATTTAGTGACCTTGCAATGGTTTAGTCTTTAGAACTAGTGAGCCTATTCACTATGTTTTCAATAATTAAAAACCAATTAAACTCTGTACAAGCTACAGAAATGAAAAGACGTGATTGAAACTCCACAAAAATGCAAACAAAAGCCACCTTTTAAAATTCAGTAAGCAATTTGATATTGATTACTACATTAATAAGTGAGAATAACAAGTACATGCAGTGCTTCATTACATTATTATAATCATTGTGTAACATTAAAAATATAAAAGACATTTATTACAAAAGGAAACATTATGGAAGAGTTTGATAGTCTTTTATTATAAAGAAGGCTAGTTTAACACCCTTAGGGTGTAAAATATTGCAAATTTTATTTTCACAAATAAATAATTTTCTTATAGTAAAATTAAGGCAGGCGGTATACGATACAATTGTAAAATATTTTAATTCTCTTTTTAACAAATGTCTAAACACATGTCTAGACCAATTTCAATAAAAGAATAATTTGTGCTATTTACACAGGACAAAATAGACACCATACGATTATAAGTTCAATTTATATTTCAGCAAGTGGTACACTTGCTTTTTAGTAACCCGTATAATCACAGAAATGTGGGACTTGTCCAATCCAAGTCTAGCTGTGGCAAGAGCAAAGAGAACTTCGATGCACCAAATGATCCCAAAGTTTCGGAATTTATCATTAAGAGTTGAACCAGTAGGGTCATTTAGGTATTGGATAGGAGAAGTCTGAATTCCAGTCCCTCAGAAATATTTCTTCCAGCTGAGATCTCAAAGATGTATTACCGTGAACAACAAATCCTATTCCTCCTGTTGTATTGAAATAATCTCCTGACCAATTGGAAGTACCTGAAATAAATTAGTAGAATATTTAAAAATTTTGTTAAGAAGACAAAGGATATTTAACTTTTGCAATAAATTAAAGTTCAGATCTTAACTTTTAATATCATGATATTGACTCAACAATACTTCGTTAGAATCTGCTCTATATGTTTCGCATTCTCTGTAACACCTCTTAAAGAACATGAACATAGACTACAAAAAAAGGGTCAGCTCATGCCAGAGAGAAATATCCTTCCTCTAGATTGCCTTTATTGAGACTGATAAGGAGATATTTGTCGTAGTATTTTATTAATTTTTAATCTATCAGTAAATGATCAGTAATTGAATTATTTTTTTATTATACTAAATAAAAAAATAATTCAATTACTATTATTAATTAGAATATTTTTTATTAATTATTTATTAATTAGAATATTTTTTCCATCTACTGGGAGATTAAAATATGCTTGATTTGTGTAGATTCTTATAATTTATATAAAAAGTAAAATGGTTAAAAGGTGAAATGATAAAAATAAACCAATGATATCCCTTTCACTTATTTATTTCTCTCAACACGTTTCATGGCCCATATGACGCCTTTTTAGGATCTGTGCATACACATACCATTATGTCTGTAAGTAATGATATCTATATATGATCATATTTCTTAATGATCATTGTCTTACTCTTATTGCAGGGTTTTTTAGCAGATTTCCATTAAGGGAAATCAGCTGTTGAGGTTGTACTTGTGATGCGATTTTTGAAAAATTTAAACTCGTAGACTTCCACAGTCCTGGTCATTAATACTGTTAAGGTCTTCGGGTATTGACCGTGTCTGCATTTTAGTTGCCAACGTTTTGCTAGACATGCTTCTAGCTTCCTCAGGGCTATCTCTGAGACTGAAGAGTGTGTGTTCACCTCAGGTATATATGTAGGCCTTGTCCGGTTTCCTTGGGCGGAGTCGTCCCCTCCAGGTGTCTACGGATACTTCTTCCGGTGGTCGTTCACCCGCTATACCGTCGTTTATGTTTCTTGTCCGTGGTCTCTGTGGAATTACGGGCTTCCAGAGTTTGCTGAGTTTGTATCCATCCTCCCTGTTGATGTTGAATGGGCATTTCGCGATTTCTAAGGCTTCTCGAACCAGTCTTTCTTGGTATCGGTCCACCTTGGCCAGCATCTTAACTTCATCGAATTTGATGATGTGATTAGTTTCCCAGAAGTGTTCTGCTATTGCTGATTCTTCTGTCCGAAACTTTTTGAGACTCTTGATATGCTCGGCGACCCTGGTGTTTATCAATCTGCCGGTTTGTCCAATATATTCTAAGCCGCAAGAACAGGGTATGCTGTATATTCCTGGGATTTTTGTCTGGAGTTGATCTTTGCAGCTGGGTAACATGTGTGCTATTTTCTTGTCCGTGCCAAATGCTATTTCTATTCCTTGCTTCTTGAGTATCCTAGAGATCTTTTCCATTGTACCTTTAACAAAAGGTATTACGGCTGTTTTCCGGGGTTCATCTTCAATTGATATTGTCTTCTTTCCTTTTTTCTGCTTAAATTGATTTCTAATTTCTTCCTTCCCGTAGCCATTCTTTAGTAGAGCAGTCATCAGGTGTCTTTTTTCCTTTGGGAGGTTCTGTGGCTCTGATATTCTCTCAGCTCTAGTGACCAAAGTGCGAATTATTCCATTCTTCTGTGCTGGATGGTGTCAGAGTTACAGAACCTCCCAAAGGAAAAAAGACACCTGATGACTGCTCTGCTAAAGAATGGCTACGGGAAGGAAGAAATTAGAAATCAATTTAAGAAGACCACCGGAAGAAGTATCCGTAGACACCTGAAGGGGACGACTCCGCCCAAGGAAACCGGACAAGGCCTACATATATACCTGAGGTGAACACACACTTTTCAGTCTCAGAGATAGCCCTGAGGAAGCTAGAAGCATGTCTAGCGAAACGTTGGCAACTAAAATGCAGACATGGACAATATCCGAAGACCTTAACAGTATTTTTGAAAAATTTCTTCAAATATCCATCGATCCAACCCAGGATATGATGCTCTAGTATTCACAATTTTTATTTGGTCGTTACCAAACTTGATATTTAAATGTTTTATGTAAAACTAAAGATCAAGTTCGTTAATGGCTGAAATCCGACCAGTGGGTCGTTTAGAGAGGGGGAATTTCGAAAAATCTTAATATTTCTGTTATTATGCGTCGGATTGAAATATTGTATAGAACCAATCTTATTGCAAATGTGATGTTCTAAAAATGAGTTATGTATGTTTTTTTTTTTTCACCATGTTGAATATTAATCAAGATATTTGCATTTTTCAGTTTTCTGCATTCAGTAAACCCCCACTCCTACTCATGTTATAATAAAGTGTTTCATAATATAACAACATTTCGTTACTGTTATATTATGAAGCACTTTATTTGAACCTAAATGCAAAATATTGTGCTCATTGAAAATTTACTTTTCGAGGTAAATGCAAATAAGTGATGCACGTGGGAAATCTGCTTAGTTAATGCAGCCCTCCGTGATGGCATTTTTGAGACTTCTTTGCTGGGAGTTTAGATATGAGAAAAGAGTAAAATAGTTTGCCAGGCTTTGGCTATATTCACTTCATTTAGCCAACCTTTCAGCTGATATTTTCAAGTCACTGTTTTTCATATATTTGTTTTTCCTATTACTTGGAGTGGCAAGATACCCTTAAGCGTCCCAGGCTAATTGAGACTGATTATCTATAGATTCCAGTCAGTATGGGATTTATCATGATATTTGGTCCATCAATGCTCAACATCATCAGAGCAATGCCTAAGATACACTCACACCTCACTATAATGTAATAATAGAAGCAATAAGATATTGTGCTTCTAATAAGTATATAATTCTATAAAAATTGAAAAAAGATATGGATGCTCACCAATATAAGCAGTATTATCTGTAACCATGTACTTATTGTGGTTCAGTCGAGCATAAGGGATTTTTGCTTGTGCTGCTGTGCTTGGAACAACAAATCGTTTCTGAAAAATTAAGAACATTCAATTTGTAATTAGAAGTATATATAGTGCAAAGATACAGAATTATTATTTTTGAAATGAACATGAAACGATGAAGCAGCTGAGTAAAATGAAAAATCGTCTGTTCAATGAGTACTGAAGACAGTACTGCACTTATGCTATAACTGATAGATTTGACATATTTAAGTAATGTAGAGCTAAGTAGGAGATAATACACAGTTATTCACACAATACTAAATTTCTGTATGTGAAAGGAGGCAATCCTTACAAATATCCACTAAACTCAACTTATCTAGAAAGCTATTTTTATAATATATCAAGGCTTAAGCTGATACTTACAACAGTGATCTTAACACCTCTGAAAGCATTCGTTAGTATCTGAAGAGAATTAAGGAAGAGATTTTCTTCGGGACGTGAATGATTAGTCCAGCTGATAAGGAGCCTCACTTCAACATGGCGATCGATTGCAGCAGCCCTAAGTGCATCATCTATCACAGGCCAGAACCTAAGGTAACAGTTAATGAATTCACAGATCTGTTCAGAGCTTATAAGTATAGGGAGCAAAATGTTGAGGTTAGAAAAGAAATAAAAAGTTGACTCTCAACTTAATAATAAAACAAATTACTCACTGTTTTGATAAGAATATTTTTGTAATGTTATTTACCAAATAATAAAAAACAAAAAGTAATTTCAGAATACTAATATATTCCACTGCATAGAACACTAATAAAATGTGTCGAGTTTAAGGTCAATTTCTAAAAAAATAATAACTTTCGTGCCCTTTGAAAAGTCCTGAATCATCAGAAACAGGTTCTATCAATGAACGAGAGATTCTTGAGAGTTTTTATTGATGCGTGATAGATTTTGTAAGGGTGATATTGGGACCAAACATACCAAGGAAACTTGCACATGTTGACACTTAATATACAGAAATCAACTCTCATAGGTTGTATTTTTATTGACTATGGTTACGTCTGGCCACCAAACTACCTTTGTGCTGCTACAGACTAATAGACTTAAATATAACTTAGTATACTGGAATTCAATACGATAATAATTGAAATATTATAAATAGAAAAAAAAATCTCTATTGAGTTAACTCAACTTGGAGGTCTTGACAAGTTAATTCTTCATTAGGAAGAATTTATGTTTTTTTTCAGAGTTCTTTTATAATTCTAATCTTAACCCTTTATTGTAAGTATAATTTTTGAGGTGAAAAGCATGTAACCCATAACAGGCAATCTACCTTTCTGTATAATTACATTTACAACCCTCCATTGTAAAATGGGACACCACCAAAAACTGCTACTTTTTTCTTCTAATCCTCCACGGAGACAATAATAGAGCACTTAACACATTATAAGGTGGAAGGTCAACGAGATTGAAAACTGAAATGGTTTTCAGAATCACTTTATTGCACAACTAATTTTGTTCTGGTTGGCAGCCAGAGTTTACCAGATTTTTTTTTTTTAATAAACGATATACTATAGGGATGTTGTTTTGTTTCAACTCAAAATAAATTTACAATTAATAAAATATACAAGCAACAAAACAAATAAAGGCATATATGCAGAAAAATATAGTTTCTAATACATAAAAAAGAAAACAGAAAAGTACAATGAAATCTATAAGCTTTTAGAAATATTAAAAGCTGCAATGCCAAACTCATCAAAAAAAAAAAATGTCTAGCAGACAGATAAATGAATAAAATAACAGAAAAATTGTTTTGAAAAATACAAAATTACCAACCTTGGTTTAGGAGTATAAATCATCAATGGCATGTAATCCATAACAGCAACATACACAAATTTATCTGCCTTTTCAATACTTTCAAGAATGGCATCAATATCAGTAGTTCTTCCTGGAGGACAAATTGGAGGGGGAGAACTCTAAAAACAATCAGGTTTTATATAGATTATTCAGTGTTTCTTTTTTTTAAGAAATTGGATAATATTTTAATGAAGGGAAAGGAAGAAATTTATCTGCTTACAGCTAGATATGTGAGACCTTTTGTACCGTTGATGTAAATAGATATAGGAATATCTTTATTAATATTTGTGTCTAACTCTTCAGGCCAGACTTCAGGGATTTTAGCATCGGGCGTTGCTAAAAGCCAGTAGACCTGAAAACAAAGAGCAAATTACCACGATGTTATGATACAATATATTCTATTCCCATAAATATTAGCAAGGATATGGATGAAAACTAATGAGAAGTAACCGAACAATTCTATATGCTTTGTTATACCCCTCAACATAATTATACTCTAATGAGGTTTAATTTAACTTTCTACTAGTTGTGTAGACATATTTTCTTTAGACAGGTGCTGAATCAAAGATAGACCAGTTTAAGGTCAATGATTTTTAACAAAAATATATTCCTTATATTCTTGGCACCTAAGAAAAACCAAGCTACACAGCTTTTGCGTGAGGCTATTTTGGTTTATTATTTTTTTTTTAAAGTATTAGTTCCACTGAGCATTGAAAGTTTGAGTGCCTTAGAAAATTAGAAAAGTAAAGAAATGAGGGCTGTTGGCCAGAGTAATTCAAGTAATTCATAAAGACATTAATGCCTCACGTAACTCATAAAGACATACAAGTAGAAGAAAATGAGAATGATGGAGAGAAGAAAAGCTAGGGGAAAAGAAAACAATGCACAATCCAAAAACAGAGAAACGACACTTACGTCAAATATTTTTGCCATATCTTGTGCAAGGCAGGAGCAGTTTTTTATAAGGACGCCAAGTTCCTTCACGTGCGACAATGCTCTCCAATCCAGATTAGCACTCCCAACATAAACCATCTTTCTATCTACAAGCCACATTTTAGTATGGAGTATTCCACTCCCAACTAGGCGAGCCATGTTGAGATTTCTCACCTATAAAAATATATTTTTATATCTACATGTTGACTGTTTACAAACAATATTGAAATTTAAGTTAACTAAATAAGAACATTTTCAAAACTGCAAATAGTTGAATAATCTAGAAATGTTCAAATAAAAATAGCCTGTAAGGCATTTTTGTTCCATACAATTTTGTCAGTTTTTAACTCTCGACTAAAGATCAGAAAGAAAAAAAAAATATACAAGATAAAGAAAAGAATATGTCTAACTTACTTCAGCAGCATTTTTCCGCCTAAAAATTTCAGTATCTAAATCTGGCATTGTTTTTGTAGGCTCACTTTGCACTATTTTAATTTTCAGCCCCCTAGTGGTCCCAGCCGCTAGCAGGGAATTAAAAATATCTTCTCCCTAGAAAAAAAGTTCCACATAATAAAAGTCAGTCTCACAGAAATAATAATCACCCCAAAAAACAAAACAATTTTAATAGGAAAAATATATAGAGACTAGACAATAGGTTTTTATGATATAATTTATTATATTTGTATTGTTTGTTGAATTGTGAATTTTAGTTTAGTTGTTTTGTTTAGTGATTAGCTCTAAAGATGATTAGAAGAGTCTTTGAAACCAATAACTACTTAAATATAATGTTGTGAAGGATTTGGCATTTTTATTCTATAAGTATAAACAGACTTGACAACTGAAAAATCATTTAGTTGAAGAATTGATTGTATCTATCTATTTATAAATTACATTCTCTAAATAGCAAATACAAGTATAGAATTCATAAAGAATAAAAATCTAGAAAAGAACTTTTATTTCCCATGTAAATTGAAAGACAATTTTTTTCTCTCTGGCAGGCAAGATTAAGGGTTCAAATTTTTGCAAGTCTTGTGGTAAGTAGCCAAAAATAAATCACAGGTCTGAATCCATAAAAGACGAAAGTTTATTTCCAATGAGTTTTCTCGTTTCAAAAGGCAAAGATCTGCTCAAGAAGAATTAAGGAAGAATTCATATCATAATCTGCAAATACGTAAGGGATTCTACGATACAACAAATACCTACGAATTATGACAAAGAGAACTGATTCCAATGTCTTTCTTTCTAGTTATTTTTTTTTTCTGAGGTTCTCAAATTCTTAATTCGTAATTTTCATATTTCAAATGGAAACCCTCTTTTTCTATTTCATATTCTTTCTCTTGAAACTTTACTACAAATTAAACATACTGAGTAACAATGAAATAAAAACGAGTTTTTTAATACTAACTCAAATGTGTAAACCCCTAAACTTCTCATTTATTAATTTTTCATATAATAGCATCACAAAATTATTTATTAGAGATTTGCAAGGAGTCTAGCCAACAGCAAACCAAATGAAATAAAATAAAATTAAAAAGCGTAGATTTAGGCAAAATTTCAAGTAATGAGTCTGTTTTCATGAAATTTTGAGAAAAATCAGAATATGTAAAAACGGGACCACCATTTTAAATAAGAAAGCGTTATGAAACCATATTTTCAGTTGACATAGACACTAACTTCGGATTTGACATCCTTGTAAAAATAAATAGAGAGGAAGATATCGTAATCAATTCTGTACCACAAATAAGATAAATATGAGGGGAGAGTCGACTTCGGGCTCTTCCTGTATATAAGTGAAGGCAAAGAAAATAAGAAAGTGTAGGGTTCATTTTTAGAGATCTTTACTTTTCTTTCATTATAATGTTTATTCCCAATATCTTTGAGAAAGAATTTCAGCTGGTTGTTTAATAAGATGACAACACCATTAAAAAAACAAACAAAGATTGCAGGGAATGTGATTTTGCTCATTAAATTTAATACTCTTGCATCACTCGGATTAAGATAATTATCAAATTAATCCAATATTCAAATAAAAAGAGATAAATACTTACTCCCTCGTCCCCAATAATCCACAACAGGAAAAGATCGATGTTAATTTTAGTAAATAAAAAAATACTTACTCTCTCAGAACCAGGCCATTTTAGTATATTATGTTCCCTTTTAACATCAGTATCTCTCAGAGTCCAATAGAACGATGCTATTTCGATTGTACTATTGGCTAACTCAATCATTTCCATCCAGACATCGTGTGTAGATCTATAGGGCGTACTACCATTTCTATAGCTCATTCCATCAGGGATTGTTTCAACAAGGGATATACTAAATGATAAAAAGATTTTACATTAAATTAAGTTTTATAGTAAAAAATACCAAAGCTAAAAATTGTTGTATATCTCCTAATTTGTGGCTCACTTCTTCACCTTCAAATCTCTTCAATAAATTTTGCCATACAAGCTTTGTAGCCATTATGCCAAGGGGTCTAATTCAATAGTTTTATAGGTCGATGACCACTTCTCCAGGAGTAAGTACAGTAATACTTTGATAAGGCTTGTTATTGCATATTTTCTGTTACAGGTTTTAGTGCAATGTCAGCTGTTTGTTGACAATGATAAGCATATTCATAAAATATTTAAAAATATTTTTTTTAGACCAAAAAGCCAATCCTCTCAAAATATTAATTACAGGGTGTCAACAGAGTTTCTGAAAGTCAGTTTAAGGACTTTTTGGGGATTCTCTGAAAAAATTTCCTGACCTTACATTTACGCAACTTCGAAATTTCTAAAATTTAATATACTTTACCACAGAAGAGAAAAAAATATTATTAATAAGAATATGCATGTAGTTATCAAATTAACTAACACTGTATTGAAATAAAAAAACAAAGTCTATCATTCCTGACTGGAAACCCCTTCTTTATACACTGGCACCCACCCTTTATTCATCCATTGGTTTCTTTCGCAGCTGATTGGCTGGAAGAAACTGGAGTGGGATTTTAATATGGCAGAAAGCTTAATATTATTTTTCCACAATTTATTTTAATTATTGTTTATTGCATTTAAAACAAATTTTGTCATTCTTGGTACTTTTCTTAAGACTTTAGGACCAATTTTGGCTAATTTTAGGGACCTGCAGATTCCATGTATTAGCACATATCACTTTGAAGACATAAACGTCATCTTCAGAGTCAAATAGCTCAACTCTAGCAAGCTGTAGAGCTTAAGATGAGGTTTATGCGTTGAAAATGATATAATGCCAATATATATTTTGTCAGGGCTTGGCATTTTATTTAAGATACCAACAATATCACATTGTGTCTTCCTAAAAAATTAGACTTATTGTTTTAAAATTATTTTGAACATTTTATATTATTTCTGATTTAATGAGATTATGAACAAGAAAAATTATTGGTATAAATGGACATAACAGCTATGCACTGAAATATATTTTTGTAGCGGTGGGACTGGTCTTTTATTGAAACCTTGATGATAAACCTCCACCATCGAGCCATAACCAATATTATTAGAAACACAAAAAGTTCCATTAGACCAGAATTCAAACTGTATTATCACAGTGTCTTTCTTAAATCAATAAAGAAACTGCCTCTTTTACATCAAACTTAAACTGTACTCAATAAGAAATTGTATACTTTAACTCATGAATAAAATATAAATACTAAGTTACCTGCAATTCTGTAGGCACTTATTTCTCAAATAATCATGAGCTGCCGATCTGTGGTGCTTTTCCGCAGCATCAAGAAGAGGCAATATCACAACTAATACTATGAGAAGAAGAATAATAGTAATTGGAACACAGGAAGGTTTGAACCAGCCTTTTTGGCCCCACCTGAAAAGAAAAAAAAAAATACAGTAATAATTTAAAATAATTTTATACGCCACTAGACAACATTATAAAAATAATAGAAAAAAGTAAAAACATGTACAACATTAATAGATCATTTAATTTGCAATAAGATTGATTCTGTAAAAATGTTCGATCCAACGTACAGTAACAGAGATATTTCGAATTTTCGAAAATTCTCCCCTCTAAACGCCCCCTCCCACTGGTCCAATTTCAGCCGTTAACAAACTTGATCTTTATTTTGACATAAAACGTTTAAATATAGAGTTTTGTAACAATCAAGCAAAAATTGTGACTGCTAGAGCGTTAACAGACAAATATATATATCATTTTGCACGGACCTCATTTTCGTCCTCTCCTGGGTAGGATTGATGGACATTTGAAGAAAATTTTCGAAAATCACATCATGAGTACGACCTCAATAGCTGATTTCCCTTAAGGGAAATCTGCTAAAAGTCCATCACTTAGGGGCTGCGTAAACTAAGCAGATTTCGCAAATACTGGTATGACAAATTACTGATTTCATCTCACCATATATTTTCTATTTCTAAATAAAAACCCAATGAGCAGAAGAGGCATTTTGCTGAAGACTGAAACCAAGAAGCTACAAATGACTCATTTAATATTACGAAAAAATGTATAGACAACAATTGCAGAGCACCAATAGTTAACAAGATTTATTCTGTAACATTTTTAATCGGACTCGTAATAATGAAGATATTTTGATTTTCAAAATCACCTGTTCACAGTCTATCCCATCCCTAGTCCGATTTCAGACGTTAATGAAATTGGTCTTTAGTGTGGACTGAAACAGTTAAATATCAAGAACGATATAGATCAAATAAATAAATTTTCGAGCCAAGGGACAAAATCTTAATTTATGACGTAATCACACAATGTATTCATTACATCCTCACTTATTGTAATCGTGTCATGAGTACTACCTCAATAACTGATTTCCCTTATTAAAGGAAATTTGCTAAAATGGCTAAGATTTTAAATGATATGCAGCAAAATATTTTATATATCTAATTTAATAGGAGTACAAGGAAACCATGTGGTATCCAAAAAAGATTTATTCTTGATAAATACTATTCTCGATAATTAACTGCATCATAAAGCTAAAACTCATTATCGACCAATGTAAGACCAGGAAGAGTAGGGTAATTAGGGGGAAGGAGGAGTAAAATACAAATTCATGTATATTTTCATTATTATGTAACCTTACATAACAAAACTTATTAATAAAGTAATATTCTTCTGTGTTAGTGCTACAATATTGTCCTACAAGCAAAGCCAAATGAATAAATAAAACAAGACAGTGTTATATTAATATTACTATGAATTACATTACTGATACACTCTTATTTGATAGACAGAAAAATAAATCCAATTTGTCCGACTACCAATGTTCACATAACAGTGAAACACGTACTGATTGTCATCAACAAAATAACTTACACGATTTATTTAATTATTTACAAAGGGTAGTCCTTACATTGGACTATACACTTTTGTTCAAAAATAGTATTTTATTTCCACTCCAGTGTACCACTGTATTTGATTTTTACTTAAAAATTCATGTTTCTTATTGTAAATATTTTCAAACGCTTTTTAATGGAATTGTCGATGAATCCTTATTTTAATCAATATGTACAAAGCATTCTAAATTATTTATTGTTTCCCTTTGATACAAATTTTTACTCACTCCTTTAATATACTTGCATGTTATCAACTATTTATTCACTTCACGAATTACTTATTAACTTTTATTTTCTCTTTGTTCCTATGTTTTGCTTCTTCTTTTTTGTTGCATTTCCAGTTAAAGATTCATACTTTTTTGTTCTTAGTTTTAATATTTTTACCCCTCTAGAGTTACAGTAAATTTGAGTATGTATATTTTATTGTCATTGATGCTTTTTGCTTTTGTGATTTGAGAAATGTTGCCTCACAGCGAATTTTCCACATAAGTAAATAAATACAATTCTTTCTAAACCTCGAACATTAACCAAGCAATTTTTTTTAATATTTCAGCCTTCAATAAATACCTCACTCCTACTCACTAATTATCTTAACCATTTGAAGTCCTAGTTACATACTGTTCTCATTACAGGAAAAATAGAGAATTGAATGTGAAATGACATTCCACCATGTCGGCAAACTGCTTCGCATATACGGAAGGAAGGGTATCTTTTTAATTTTCTTAACCCCTAGGATATTCATCAACTCTATTATACCTCGTCATATGGTAGATTTACTCCAGAGAATAATATTAGTATTGAACTTATGTTACTGATGGAGTGACACTCTAAGCAGTATTATACTGCTTTGTCCAATAAATAATTTCTAGTAATTACCATTCTATTGTTACTGATAATGGCAAAAAGTACCGTATTCTACATTAGAAAATTTTGTAGATATTAAGAAAATCTTATGGAAAAAAAAAAAATCATAATTGCATATTATAAAGGGTCGGTCATGAAAGAAGTCAAAAGACTTAATCGTAAAAAAATTACCTCTAAAAACAAAAAAAAATATTTAAAAAAAACAAACTTACATTCTGATTGAATGGAGCAACAACAAATAAGAGGAAAAAATAACTAAAAACCCATATCTTGTAGATGATGTACAAATAATAATCCACTCCTGATATGAAGATTACATATTTATAGCATTAATATAATAAATTAATGCAGTTAATTAAAAGCTTTGCAAATATAAACTTACTTATCTACGAGCCTTTTTCGTTCCACTTAATAAAATCATAAGTAAAATGTTCATGTAAATACTTATTTATAATTATTACTAGCTAAGGTACTCGGCTTCGCCTGGGAAATCATTTGAGGCTGAATGATGATGGTATTTTTTTTGGGGGGGGGGCTTTAATTTGTACAATATTTTTACATTTTACATTCTCAATGCTTAGGATTTACACCCGAGTGCTGGGGATATGTTAATAATAAAAGTATTTGTTAAGTACTTAATTTTATGAAATACACAATATTTTTATATTATCCTTTTTCTGTGCATATATCTTTTTTTATATATAACATAATCATAGATTATCATATTATTATTGTCAAAAATACGAAGTTTCGTTGATTTCAATTTAGCCTTTCGTAACCTATAACATTTCTGAACCCTTCTATAGTTTTTCGTGTATAGCTCATTTATACTTTGTTATACGGCAAAAGTGCATATAACAAAAGATACTTTAAATAACAAAATAAAAAACTTTTGCTATGTGCGTAATTGCCGAAAAACCAATAGGGAATGAAATATCGCTATTTTTAATTTCAGATCTCCCTTACAGCCCCCACTCTTGTTCGTACATCAAAATTTTAATATGGCTCATAATCAAGGAGGTGTTAATACCACATCACATGCGGAGTTTCATTTAGTTCGGTTGAGTCTTTTGTGGCAATAAAATTGCTGACTCCCACTATAGCTTTTAGCGTATAACTCACTTATACTTCGGTATACAACAAAAGTTTATATTATAAAAGTTACTCTAAATAACCAAATAAACAACTTTTGCTATGTACATATTTTCCAAAAAGCAATAGGAAACAAAATATCACTATTTTTAATTTCAGGCCTACCTTATAACCCCCACTCCTGTTCGCCTCAGAGAATATTAATATAGCCAAATAGCTAACCTATTCCTTAAGAGTGGAGCATTATATTCCTTAAAGAGTGAAGGTACATCTTACTTGTGCTCCCTTTTTACCTGACTGCGCATCTCCATGTCCAGAGTACCTGAATCTTAAATTTTCTAGCAATCCGCATTCAAGCACAATGTGATTAGGAGACTCCTCCATGTGTCTGCTGGATACAGTGGTTCTGGTTTTATGACTATTCTTTAATGTCTAAATTTGGAATTCAATAGTGTTTTTTTATTATAGGCATTTTTAATTAACTGAAAAGCTATTTACATTTTTATATACAGATATTTCAAGTGATCTACTCTGTAAATTCTCTGATAATTAATTTTCGAAAGCAATGGTGAGGCTTTTGTTGATTGTTATTTATGGTTTCTCCTCTATAGTGTTTCTATAAAGGCGGAATATATATTTTCTGTGCACACTGTATATGAACTGTATATAACACACATTTGCACAAATTTATTAAAAACAGAAAAATACAATAAAATAGTTTAAATAAATAAAGTAAAAAAAATACAATTTTAATAACACAAATCCTCTCCTGATTCAATTGAAACCAATCATTAGTGTTGTTTTGATTCATCATTATCACATTTAATAAATTTTTCTAATTCCTTTGGAACTATTTTGTAACTAATTTCTAAATTCTGTGGCAATAGAATAGCAATTTCTGGCTGTATGGGTCACCTTTTTCCAGCTTTGCTTTGGCGATATAGGAAGCTTAGTTACGAAAAGTACCATATCAATTTCAGAACAAATCTTTCTTAAATTTGTATGATCAGAGAAATAATTTCATACCTATATGGACAGTGTAAGACACTTCTTACACGGTAATTTTTATCATCTAAAATTTATAAAGCGAATACTTACATGTCATTGTATCGCTCCCCAAAATCATCATGATCAGTTCGGAGCATATAGCGCGAATCCCATTCATCATAATCATCAGAAGGAACTCTATCAATGTGCCTCTGAAACAAAAATAAAATAAAAATCTGGATTAAATAACTTAAGCTGTAAACCATTTAGGACATTTTCTACATATCTCTCTAGACTCTGATGACAACATCCTAGTTTCTGAAGAGCAAAGTGTATACTCAAAAATAAATTCTAACGAACCATAAAAAGGTGTTAGTAAAAACTTTTTAATCTGAATGTAAATCCCCCTAAAAATAAATCAGCTATTGAGGTTGTAATCATGATGCAATGGCAGAAAAATATTTTCAAATGGACCATTGATCCTACCTAGTAGATCACAAAAATGAGGTCCATTCAAAATTACAGGCACACATACATATATACTTACTTGAATTTTTTTGTTTTAATCGTTACCAAACTCGATATATAAACGTTTCATGAAAAACTAATGTAATTATTGCTTATAGCTGAAATCGGACCCGGAGGAGGTGTTACAAGGAGGAAAAAATTGAAAATTCAAAATATCTCTGGTCCTATGAGTCAGATCAAAAAATTGTATATAAACAATGTTGATGCAAATTTAATGTTCGATAATATTGTTCAATACACTTTTTTTCTAACTTGAATATTAACCGAGGGCTTTGCATTTTTTACTTTTCAGCTCTCAGTAAACCACTTTTAGCCATACCACTTTTAACAATAACTCATTATTTTTTTTTATTATTTAGAGAATACATGGTGAGGTCAAGTAAGTAGTTTGTTATACGAGTACTTGGGAAATCTGCTTACCTTGTGCAGCCCCAGTTTGACAGACTTTTTTTGATATCATAGGATGAAAAAATAATAGAAAGATGAAATATATTGTTATTGAAGGATTTTTATAAAGTCAAATACATTATTATATTAATAAATTAGTAAATGAAACTTACATTTAGAGTATTTTCAACAATCAGACTCCAAGTACCAAAAAAAAAAGCCCAAATTATTTTGATATGAAATAAGAAAAATTATAGTGAAACAGAGCTTCTAGTGAATATATAACAATTGTAACAGGACCTACAATAGAGGTATAGAATCACCCATATTTAAAATGCCCTTTCAAATGAGACTACCTAGGAGAAATACACCCCGCCCCCCTCCAGTTTCACTGGTCATGTGGAAAAAAAAGTAAGTAACATCTAATCATCTTTATACTTTGAATTAGCTTTTACTTTAAGTTACAGAGGCTAAAGATAGATTCCATTTTCAAAACCTCCATTCATCCATAAACATATGGATCCAACCAATCTATAATGCAACCTTCATTGGTGGAACTATGCTGAAGGAGTCAAGTAATAGTTAAGTAGGGTTGATTTTTAAAATATTTTTATCTAACAAAATCATTATTCAGATGAAAATGCCAACTCAAGTATTTATACACTTTGATGCTCTTTAATAAATGTTATATTCATTAAATCAAACATGCTTTAAAAGTAAATAACCACACAAATCAAAGATAAAAGTAATTTAGAGCCATTGTGTTCAGCCTCATGCTCTTTATATTTTTTAAAAATATATAACTAAAATTTATTAAATATAAATTCTATACTCATGGGAGTGATTAAATCACAACGATTGCATCAATCAATAAAGTAAATATTTATTTTAAATGAAATACAGGTTTTCTTTTTACTTTGCTCACACCAGTTACATATTTCTAAAAGTGTGATTTATCTTATTATTAAATTAATGCTAGCTAAGAACAGATGATTATTGTAATGTATTTAACAAGCTTCAAATTTAAACAAAAATTATAGTTTAATATACAATTCGTTGAATTATTCATTTAGGAGGCCAATATGCGTTTAATGATTTCAAAATACAATCAAATATATCCTCGTTCTTGTTTCTTCTTCTGTAAACAAACTCACATAGGTATGAGTCTAGAAGGGATCTTCTGGTTCCACATTCAATTTTGTTCCTTCTTTTAGCGCTGGCCCGCAATGACTCAATCCTTTGAGTATGGGCTCCTGTATTAGGATCAACGCAATTATGTGAATGGTTGACTGTATAATGCCTTAACTTCTCAAGCAGCATCTAAATTCTGGAGATTTTTTTTTAGGTGAAAAGCAAGCCTCATAAAGTGTCCTCTTCTACATTTCCATGTTTTATCCAATATTCAAAACCTTTGAAATATCTTAAATGCCACTTCTTCTGATTTAAGAACAAGACTCAGTTGTATCAGATTTATTATTAACAAAAACGACTTCAACATTCCTTAAACTCTGGGAGGTAATAGGTAGGTAAGCCCCTTTATGCATAATTTTTTTTTCTATTAAAATAGATATATGTTATTATTTATTTATTTATTTGGTTTCTGTCCCACAGCAATGGTGATTGGCATAATTAGAATAATATATTTACTCCTTCATGTACTTACCTTTGTTGTACTTTATTTATATTATATGGGAAATATTTCTTAAATATCTGATTGTTTCTCATATCCGTGCTTTGTCTTAATGAATATAATAAAAGTTAACCCTTTTAATCATTTTAAGTATGCTGTAGACCTATTCTATTTTATACTATATGGTTTTGTAAATGTTTATTTGTTTAAGATATGTTAGTATTTGTGGAATATGGTATAAAATAATTAATTAAATTGTATATGTTATTAAATAATGGTATGATGAATCACTAATAACAAAAATTAACTGGTGTGGCTAAAGTAAAAAACTCTCCACATGTTGCCGTGATTTGATCAATAATTAATCGATACCATAAATTTATCAATGCAAAAAGAACAATGAATGGAGTAAGTTTAAAAGGGGGCGCTTTTACAAATAAGTAGAATAGACAAACCTTATCTTTGCCGTTGGGTAGCCTAGGGACGGTCATCTTTTGTATTTAATTTTGATAATGAGTCCTCTGAATTTCATAAATGCTGAGATATCAGTTGATACCTATAACTAGGACACAGAGAAGCACTCTCTCACGGAGGAGTTAACTATGAAAACATTGAGGTTAGATTACATCAGCTGTTGGTAGTAAACAAAGCAACAGATAGCTTATCACCATTGGTTTCCGTCAACAAAACACCTACAAGGTCTCTACTAGGGTCGATGCCATTTACCCTTTCCCTTCATCCCGCTCACCCTCTTTGTTGGATATTTCGACCTACCTTTTAGCAGATTTCCCTTAGAGTCAGACAACCGGCTGTGTGAGGAATATGTGTCAAATCACATCAAATATTCATCGATTGTACCAAGGAAATGATAAAATAAAATTCCGTTTCTCAGGGACTGCGTAAACTAAGCAGATTTCCCACGGGAAGGTTTGTAATAGATAAATCTACATACAGGTAATATCCCCTGAATGAATGCAATCGGTATTAAGAAATCTTTTAGTCAATTTACAAGTTAATAATCTTCACAACGGAAAGCGTCTGATTGTAAACAAACGGTTTAGCCAACCTTCCGGAGCTTAATAGATAGAGATAATATAGACCGGAAAGAAAAACAATTAATGAAATATATCTGAATATACTTAACATATTAATTTTATTGAAAACGATTTACTAAATTTACCTGCTAGTGCTTTAATTTGTAATGAACCAGAATCATTTTAATCTCAGTCAAATTTTATAATCCAAGAACAAAAGAAGCGGTGGGGGGGGGTAAACCAGAAAGTATTTGTTTGTATCTCGTATAATAAAGGTTTGTTGAGAACGATATTTGGTATTTAACCTTGTAATGAAGTGGTTCAAGATATAAAGGCTTATCATTAAATATAACATATGTAGGAGCGGGGGTTTACTGAAAGCGGTAAACTATAAAATCCAAATATCTCAGTTAATACTCATTACACAGAGAGCATGTATAAAATAACGTTTCTAGATCATTCAATTTTCAATAAGATTGGTTCTATACAGTTTTTTGATCCGACATATAGTAACGGCGATATTTTCGAAATTCCCCCCTTTAAACCCACTCCTACTGGTCCGATTTCAACTATTAATTCTTTTTCTCAGATCTTCCTTTTTGCATAAAACGATTAAATATCAAGTTTGGTAACGGACAAACAAAATTTGCGACCGCTAGAGCGGCAAGAAACGTACGCACACACACACACACACACACACACCAGTTGCAGATACAGTGACGGAACTCCCAGCACTATACATTGTGTTCTCCACTAATTGTAGACACTGCATCAGCACTCCCATCACCATATATTGTGTGCTGTATCAGCACTATAAATTGTGTGCTGCACTAGTTGAAGATACTGTGACGGCACTCCCAGCACTATATATTGTGTTCTCCACCAGTTGCAGATACTGCACCAGCACTCCCAACACCATATATTGTGTGCTGCACCAGTTGAAGATACTGTGACGGCACTCCCAGCACTATATATTGTGTTCTCCACCAGTTGCAGATACTGCACCAGCACTCCCATCACCATGTATTGTGTGCTGTATCAGTACTATAAATTGTGTGCTGCAATAGTTGAATATACTGTGACGGCACTCCCAGCACTATACATTGTGTTCTCCACTAGTTGCAGATACTGCATCAGCACTCCCATCACCATATATTGTGTGCTGTATCAGCACTATAAATTGTGTGCTGCACTAGTTGAAGATACTGTGACGGCACTCCCAGCACTATATATTGTGTTCTCCACCAGTTGCAGATACTGCACCAGCACTCCCATCACCATGTATTGTGTGCTGTATCAGTACTATAAATTGTGTGCTGCACTAGTTGAAGATACTGTGACGGCACTCCCAGCACTATATATTGTGTTCTCCACCAGTTGCAGATACTGCACCAGCACTCCCAACACCATATATTGTGTGCTGCACCAGTTGCAGATACTGTGACGGCACTCCCAGCACTATACGAGTATATTGGGTGCTTCACCAGGTGCAGATACTGTGACGGCACTCCAAGCACCATTTGTTGTATGCCCCTCTATTTCAGAAACTGTGCCAGCATTTCCACTTTCAAATGACGTTTACTTTAGGAAAGGCTAGATGATGAGTTGGCTTTTGATTTACTTTAAATGAATAAATGCCCAATGTCCAATGAAACCTGTTCTGAACATGTTCCTTTTTATGAAGGGCTCCCTTCTATGAAGTTCACCTTGAACATAGATGCAATACATTCTCCGTACATGTAGGTTAAGTCTGAAACAGCATTCCCAGAAAGCGAGGAGCTCAAAAGAGAGCCATTTTCATATAGTCCATTGTAACTAAAAACCTAATGAGACATGTTCTTTCAATTTATTAAAACTTCTTTGTTTGAAGTGGAGACATTCCTCCTGATGAGTTTTAATTTAAAACAGGGAGGGGAGTGGGTTTTATTAAACGACCCTTGCAGTGAATATCTGAATACTAAACAACTTGGCGGAGTGAGTAATTACTTAGGTAGCTCGTCTAGTCCTGAAACTCTATTTCCATTGACAACCGACCTGGCTCCACTTACCCTTTCTATATTGGCTCTCTTTTCAGGGTCAATTAGAGAAGGTGGACAGGGCAGTTGTAAACATTAACACAGTTTCTAAGTGTCCTTCCGGCTGTCATGCTGTTTCATGGCCTTTATAAATACACAAAATGAATAAGCACAAAGATGTGAACAGTCATTTCTACCAAATTCGTCGTATCGTAGCACCTTGTCATTCAGGAAAGACTGAGATAGATTAAAGTTGATGTTTACATATTACACTGAGTTGGTTACGAAAGAAGTACAATTAATTAATTCTACCAACTTTTACAAAGTGTACTTGCCCTTCATATCGAACCGAACATTCTGGACTGAGAAAGTCATGAAACTTAGATTTCCTGAAGCGTTCCAGATTTTTTTTTTTTTTCAATGGTGTGTCGTTTGTAACCGTTACTGTGTGCTATCTCCTATATTGTCTTCAACTCTTAGTCGTAGTTTTCCTTTGAGAGCGGTAGTGTATTCAGTCTGTGTAGCATGTGTCGAAATGCAGCGAGTTTATGTTGAGTTGGGTGATTTGAAGTGGCGTGTATAGTTGTGTCTGTGGATGTGGGTTTTCTGTATATTCCGTATTCCAGTCTGTCGGTTTGTCTGGTAATTGTGAGGTCGAGGAAGTTGAGTGTTCTGTCATATTCCGTCTCAATGGTGTAACGTATGTTGGGGTGGAGTGTGTTGAGGTCTGCTAATATTTTGTTAATGTCGTCTGTTTCTGTAATGCAAAGGTGTCATTTACAAAACTGAAATATTTTGTTATGTTGTATTTGTCCATGAGTTTTGTATGTGTGTATCTTTAATGTGTTGGGTGAATATCTCCGTTAGTAGAGAAGAAGTAGGATTTCCCATTCCGAGTCCGTCTGTCAGTATGTATATGTCGTAATTGAAGCGGAAGTAATACTGCTCCAGCACTGTCTTTGTTAGATCAGCGATTTCCCTAATGTAGTCAACATCGTATAAGTTGCTGAGTCTTGTAATGAGTATGTCGATGGTTTCTTGCACGGGTATAGATGGGTATAGGTCTTTTATGTCGAATGAAACTAGTCTTCTTGTTCTATACAAGCCACTTCAAATCACCGAACTCAATATAAAGTCGCTGCATCTAGACACACGCTACACAGACTGAATACATTACCGTTTTCAAAGGACAACTACGACAAAGAGCAGCAAATATACGAGATAGCAGACAGTAACGGTTACAAACGACACATCATTTACGAATTATTCAAGAAACTAACCAGTAACACATAACGAGACCCCCACACCCCCGCAGAACCAATCACGAAACGCCACGCCATCACATACACAGGACCTGACACTTATAAAATCACGACGTACTACAAAATGAAGGACTCCACACTACTTTCAGAACCAACGAAACACTACGACAAAAGCTGACAAATGAAATCGAGAAGAAGGATATATACAATATGAACGGGGTGTACAAAATAACATGCAGTTGCAACAACACGTACATTGGACAGACTGGAAGGAGACTGAAAAACTCGATACACAAAACACATACGCTCATTTAGACTAAACAAACGAGAGTCTAACTTCGCCGACCATTTGAACGATCACTGCCACGAACCTACAAATATATCCTACAGTATGGAACTCCTCCACAGACAAACAAAAGGATGGAGATTGGACATATTAGAGTACATGGAGATTTACAAACAACGGACATTCAACGGAGACATTTTAAACAAACAGCTCAAAACTACCTCAGACACGATATTCAGACCATTGCAACTATTTAAACGAACGAAAGCCAACTGACGGACACACGTACGAATACCCACAGACGAAGCGGATCCAGATTCTATCTTAATAATGTAATATCAGCCGTCATTACCCATATAATCGTGCAAACATTACATTAAAACTGTACTTGTAGACAAGCAACTATACCAGACCTAAACTCGAATAACATACTAGAAACATAAACAATCTAATATGAATACGGCAATGACCTACTACACGAAAAACATTTATTTGGACTCAAGCTAAAACCACCTTTCGTTTGACAGACCAACGATGTAAGTAAACAAACACGGACTACAATGTAAACAACCTAATACGGGGGAAATTCAACTGACTAAAGGACAACTAACTCAGTACAACTTTAAACGGCTTGAAGATGTTGCCTTCGCATCGAAAGCGCTTGCCAGACGTACTCGACCATCAGCCAGTGACGACGGTCTTCACCGACCGGTATGACAACAGTATCATTATCACTGACGGCTCTAACCCTTTATTTGATTCTATAAATGTTGTTATGTTCGTATTTTCACTATCTATAAATAGCAAATATTGTTCTCATTGAACTTTTACTTTTTGAGATAAATGCAAATACGTGGCACACGTGGGAAATCTGCTTAGTTTACGCAGCCCCTGCGTAACGGACTTTTTATTAAAGACCTGAAGATGCCAAAGTTGTGGTGAACTTTGAAGACAGAAATATTTAATGCAGGAAGGCTACATTTTCCTTTTCTTGGTGTGCTGGAACATTGATCACTCAACATTTTATTTCAGTCACATCAATTAATTTAAAGCATTTTAAAGAATAAAAATCTCAAGTTGTCGCAATCTTTAGTTAGTCAAAATCGGGAAGTGACCTTTTGCTGTGCTCATTATGTAAACCTATTAGAGTGTACAGAGATTCAAAGAAGCAAGAAACGAATGGGACCATTTTGAAATAGCGGTGAGGTTGGAAAGTGTGGGGAGGGTAGACTCCTTTCACCCACGCCTGCGCACTGCTCTCCCGGCTGAATCATCACCTCTAATTAGCAGCTGTGAAGGGGCAGGGTAAAGTCTCTTAACTCATCAGCCCCATGTAAGAGTGGACAGCTGGAAGGGCCATTAACTGGCCGGCGATGCGTAACCAGCCCACTAAGATGGCATCAGTCGTTACTTGGCTTATCACAGGTTTTAAGTCGAATAGCAAAACGTCTGTCACGTAGGTGCTGCGTAAACTGAGCAGATTTCCTACGCGTCCTACACACAGTAGCAACGTCATCTAACCAAGCATTCTCTATTTCTAAGTTCAGATTCGACTAGTAGAAGTGTTCGTTTGCTGTAGATATAGAACAAGAAAATATTAACAACTCCCTTAAAATGTATGAGTTATGTAAAGAGAAAAGTATGGAACAATAGTAGAGCACCAATAGTTCAACAAGATTGGTCCTATGACATTTTTCTATCCGACTCATAATAACGGAGGTAGTTTGAATTTACGAGACCGCCCACTTCTAACCCCTCGCCTTTTCCAAGCCCTATTTTAGTCCTTAATTTGAATGATCATTAGTTTTGGATAAAACTTAGTGGGCACTCCTTAAGATTAGGAGTACATCCAAAACGTATTTGAAGGTAAGGTTATTGGGAGTAGGAGAAAATGGAGCGCTCAGAGAGAGCGCTGAGGAAGCTAGAATTATGTCTAGTTAAACGTCGCCCTTAAACAAGAACACATGGTCAAGACTTGTATTGTAATATTGTCAAGGACCCTGGAAATCAATGTATATGTGAGATATATTCAAATATGTTTACAATAAGCGAAAATATCACGTCTTACCCCACGCTTAAATACTAAATATTGTTTTAAACTGATCTTTATTATGTGAGTTACACGCAAGTATCTAGTGACCACACACGTCACGAATTATGGTTTGTTTTTCTTGACTCTAAAATGTTTATTTCATTTAAACTATACTCGTTATTTAACCTCTTCATTCACTACTTTAATACTAAAGATCATACTTAGATAATTTAGATATTAAGATAATTGGCTGACATCAGACAAGCACTAGTGAGGGGGGTTCAAAGGTAGTGTGAGCCCAAAAATTCAAAATTTCTCCGTTATTTTGAGTCTGATCGAAAAATGTTATAGAACCAATATTTTTAACCCGAGCTTAAATACCGAATATTGTTCTGAATTCTAATTCTAATATTTATTAATGTCTACTTTTTGCAACTACGGCTAATAGGGATCACACTAGGTTACCACTCTTTTCTACCTAGGGAAAGACTTCATTTAATGAGTTTGTGCCACTAAAAATTCCTATTGCTCAGTTCGGGAATCGAATTCGCCACTCTTGGTTTACCGTGTGATATTTGACATTCTTTACTCACACGGCTAACCTGAGTTCCCCCTCGACAAAACATTGTTTCCGAACAGATCTTTATTATGTGAGATCAACATGCAAGTACCTAGTGACCACACACGTCATGAATTATGATTTTATTTCTCGACTCATGAATGTTCATTGGATCTGAACTAACTCGATATTTAACCTTTTCATTCCCTATTTCAATACTAACCACTGATGAATTTGTTAAATGGCTGACGTAAGACCAGGAGTAGGGGGGGGGGGTTCAGATTCAAATTAGTGGAATGCCGCACTCGTGAATTGCTGTCAGTCCGTTATTATGAGTCTGATCGAAAAATGATACTGAACCAATCTTTTTAAAATTAATACTCTCAGATGTAACTACCGAAAAGAGTTAAAAAAAGTTACATTTTTTCTGAACTAAAAGATTAACGAGATTATTTTATTTTTTTAATAACATTTGCTTATGGACATCACATGAAAGATTATTTGAGGTAGTAAAAAGTAGTTTCTACAAAAAACAGTTAAATAACTAAAAGTAAACGATTAGTTATAGATAACAATAACGAATACCAAAAAACAATGACAAATAAAAAAAGTTAATATAGATAAACATTTTTTAAGAGAACAATATTTAAAAAAAATAATAAATTGGTGATAATCTATAGTTGGTGGATGATCATATGGAGATGAATCTCTGAAAACGGTACTTTTGGTAATGATTGTCGTAATTATCTTCCTTACAGGGTAAAAATTTCCGAGTTTGGTACAAACGCATCTAATACAATTGAAATCTTGTTGCATACAACAGACTTAATTTGTATGCTATATATTTTGCCGTATATTTGAATTTTTTGTAGGTATATATATATATATTGTTAATTTTGGGCTGCCTTCCGTCACAATTCCTTGTAATCGTGGAGGAGGTCATGGTGTTGTCGTTTTCGGTATTCAGTCAGTATATGTCTTAACGGGAGTTATTACAAGTGTGCCACGTGCAAGTAGGTCTGTCAGTCCTGTTGACCTTGGGAACTCAAAAGTAAGTAAAATGCTTGTAATGAAGTGTGAGTGTGTTAATTTGGTGTGGCCGATTTCAATCTCGAAAGAGAATACTGTTCACGTCTTCTCTCCTAGAGTTTCAGAAACTCGCTGTTTTGAAGTTATTAATATATTTTTTTTTTTTCAGCCTCAGTAAAATCACGTCTTGCTATTTATCCGGTTTTTATTTAGGAATACTGACAATAAAAATGATGGTAAGATGAGGTCAGTATTGTGCCATTGCAGCACGTGGGAAGTCTGCTTAGTTCGGATTACGACTTACTCCGCACTTAGTACGGACATTTCGACGTGTCCTGATTTCCAGGGACGATCACAACGTGAGAGAACGGATAAAATGTTTTACAGTAGCCTTCTGCACGGCACTATGCTAAAATAAAGTCACCAGGAAGTGAATAGAAAAGTCTACTCGCACTGGTCAAATCGCAATTTGCGTTGCTAATAACATATTAAAGAATCACCGTCACCTTTAAGCCACAAAACGGCGCCTTATTTTTTCATGACAATTGATGAAAATAACTGGGATTATTAAATAAAATTATACACAATTTGAAACTGCCTTGGAAGAATGGCGTGCCGTCAGTTGACACGGGCGTCACTCAATTTAAAATTTATTAATCTCGTATCTTGCTTCTAATCTCCTTTCCCATTATAATACTCAATTACTAATGATCGTTCGATTTAATATTTCACATGAAGTTAAAATGAAATGTCATTTCCATTTGCAACATATACACTTTTATTTATGTTTAGATTCATTATTTGAATGATAGTCTGTGTTGTAATATGATTGCAAATAGTTTGAAAGTGAACTGAAAATGAATAATCTCTCAGGTAAAATTTATGCGACTATTGATTTTTAGTTGATGTATATTTTTACAGGAGCTCTAGTTATTCATGGACCTCCAATTGTATTGAATCAACGATCTGAATTAATATTTCATGAAAAGAGTCTTTAAATCTCTCTTGAATATGCTTCTAGCTTAATCGTACTGGATTGTTGTATTAATCAAGTTTATAAGAGTGCTCGTGCAGATGCCAGTAATTTCTTACTGTAGCTAAGTGAAGCTCTCAAATTTGAATATCAAGGTAAAATGTCTGCACCGCAGGGGCTACGTAAACTTTTTTTACGTATTTTTTATTTATTTATTTTTTTTTAAGTATTTTCCTCAACATAGTATCCCGATTTGGAGGGATTTTATTTTCTGCACATCCCATACATATTTACATTATATGTGCATTTTGTCAAAACATTTAACAATTTTTATATAATAATATAAATACATATTAAAAATGTAAATAAGAATATGAAAATTAAACTTGGTAATAAAAAAAACATTAAATAAGAACAATTAAGGAATGCAATTAAATAACCAATAAAAAATTACATAATATTAATATTATATTATCTTTTCCTCTCTCATCTTAAGAATATCATAGGCTATTATTTTAATAAATTTAGGTGTTTTGAAAATAAGATATCAGGACTGATAGGCAATGCGGGAATATTAATCTTTAACTGTCGTCGTATGTTTTGAGTCAGTCTACATTCATAAATCAGGTGGGCGAATATCTGTTCAGTGTAACTGTAGCATTTACAAGTATTTGAGCCAGTAAGTTTGAATCTGTGTAAGTAAGAGTTTGGTTTTCCGTGTCCAGTTAGTATGTGTGTTGTTAGATAAAATGTATGTTGGGATAGTGAGATATTGGTTTTTAAAACAGGGATGTATAATTTTACTTGTAATCCCTTATCTGTTTAATTCCATCGCTGTTGCCACAAATTAATACTTTTTTCTCCCAGCAAAGACTTCAACACAGTTGGAGTAATTTTATTGTAAATTACCTCTTCGCTAATTTTAGAGGGTCTTTTGGCGTGGATATCGACTATTTCGTTACCCATAATTCCTTCATGTGCCTTGACCCATTTGAAGTGAATGAAAGTCAGTCTGTTTTTTAATTGTGTTATACTATGGCGTATTTGTTCTATATGTTCGACGTGGTTTTTTATGTTGTCCAGTTTGTGTAAAAGCATTCGAGAGGATGTGTCTAGCAGAGTAATAATAAATAAATAAGGAGCTTATGAAAGACCTGAAATTTAAGCAGGACATGAGAAGTCTCGTGGCTCACCTGCTTAATGTGAAATCAGTTAGTGGGAGTAGGGGTTTACAGAAGACTGAAAGTTAAAAAGTGGAAATATCTCGGTTAATGTTCGAGTTAGAGAAAACAATACATTTTTTGTCTGTACACAGAACAACAATTGTAGAAAATGTCATTTTCAATAGGGAAGAAAATGTAAATTTTTTTGTCAAGTTCATAAAAACGGAGATGTTTCGAATTTTCCGTCGTCTCTCTTAATTCCTCCTGCACCTGGTTCGAATTCAGCAATTGAAGAATTTTGAGAATGAGAACGACGGTAAGATTGTAACTTTGAGCGGACCTTATTTTCTTCAAATTCTAGGTACTATCCAAGGACATTTGAAATATTTGCTTCGAAAATCATTACGTGAGTACAATCTCAATAACGGATTTCCCTAAAGGAAAAAAGTCCGTCACGCAGGGGCTGCGTAAACTAAGCAGATTTCTCACGTAAAGTTATACAATAGAGAAATCTCCATACGAGGGCCGAACAGTTACGGAAACGGGCGAACTAGCTTTCGGCGGGACCGAATAGAAGCTACCATAGCTCATTCGTTACACTTTATAATAAAGCAATTATTTCGGTTAATATTGAAGACAGAGAATAAATGTACATAACAATATTTATAGTAAATTTAATTTACAATAAGATTGGTCATATACAATTTTTTGATCCGACGTATGGCAATGGAGGTATTTCGAACCTTCGAAATTCCCACCTCTAATCCCCTCCCCCCCTCCCACTGATTTCAGTCTTTAACGAACTTGGTCTTTCCTTTTACGTAAAACGATTAAATACCGAGTTAGGTGACGATTAAACAAAAATTGCGACCGCTAGAGTGTTAACAGACAAATATATATATATATATATATATATATATATATATATATATATATATATATATATTTGTCTGTTAACACTCTAGCGGGTATCTTATATATATATATATATATATATATATATATATATATATATATTTGTCTGTTAACACTCTAGCGGGTATCTTATATATATATAGTTTTAAACGGACCTCATTTTTGTCATCTCCTGGGTAGGATCGATGGACATTTGAAGAAATTTTTCGAAAATCGCATCATGAGTACGACCTCAATAGCTGATTTCCCTTAAGGGAAATCTGCTAACAGGAAAACTATTTGAAAAAAAAAAAAACAGATTTAAGGAATCCCATAACATGAAAACTGTTTCTGTATGTTAGATCTTATTTATTCTGTTGAGAAGACCAGTCAGCGGCGGTTGTGCCAAGTTGAGAGAATTGACTGTCCCGAAAAATGTTGTGTGGTGCACCAATATGCTGAAGATTTTTTTTTTTGTATGATAGGCCAAGATGTAGATGAAGGCCTAGGCAGAAGTGGCTTGGAGAAACAATTCCTTTGAACTCACTGAGTGGTTGGAGATAGCTGTGGATTCTAAATTCTTATAAGTCAATATTGAACGTTTAATAATATTAATAACTAACGATTATTTTATTTAAGTTCAATAGGGTCTCACTATCAACAGAGGACCAATCTTTTCTAGACGAGATGGGATTACAAATTTCAATTAACGAATAAGTCACTCATTTTTGCGACAACTCAAAGATAACTAAAATTGTGGGTACCGTGAATTCTAAATGTTAATATTAATAATATTCATTACAAAAGGGGGGGAAACCACCAGCGCTCAAATTTAGAACATTTTAAAGATTGGAAAATAAGGGCAAATTAACTCAGATTTTAATGTTTACAAATAACTAGAGAACTAATTTGATTTGCCCCAATAATAATAATGATGTCGATGAATAATGAGGAGCATGACGGGTCTATTATACTGTGACTGACGTGAATTTGCTTGAAAGTAATCGATTAACTCTTGTCATTTAATCGATTCCATTAATAAACGATGTATCATTTGTCATGTATCAATAGCTAAATCGGCCTTTGACCGCCAGTCTGTCAACGGGTTGGCCCGGGGAACACAATAACGGAGCAAATTAACTTGGTATTTTGAGTGACTCAATCAATGATATTATGTGTTTTTTTAGAGATTATATCCCTTTAAACATATTCTAATAAACATGTAGTTGGTGGGTTAATATAATATGTTTATACAGGCGTATCATGGATTATTTTAGTGAATTTACATTTTGGGAGGTTCAATAGTAGGTCTAGGCAAAAGACCAAGGAAATGTTACACTTCGACGCATCTATGTGGGTGTGCATATATATATAATTTTGAAGGACTTCATTTTAGTTAATTTCTAGTTGGATCCATTGACATATCTAGAAATTGTTCGAAAATTGTGCCACGAGTACAACCTCAAAGCTGATTTTCCTTAAGGGGAATTTGCTAAAAATAATCTTGTTTATGTTTTTTTTTCTCTTTTTACTAGTTTATTAGGATTGGTTATTTCTATATTATAGTAGGTTAGTCTTTTCGCTTTTAGGTTCTAAATATAGGTTGATTTAGTTACTAAGTTCTGGATAGCCATGGTGCTTGTGCCCTATTTGAGCCAGTTATGGGCCACATTCCAGAGGTTAGGGCACCCATTGAGTCAAGTAGTCATTGGCTTCAAGTAGTGTAGGTGGGTAGGATGTTTGTCTGGGAAATCAATATCCCTTTAATAAGGGGGTTATTATTACCTTTGGGAAGTGTAAGTGTTAGTGTTGTGGTTACTTTGTACCTGTGATTGTTTTAGTATATATTAGGAAGTAATCACACAATACTAACCTATTTGCTATTTACATGTTAATACATTGATATACAGTTTTAGTTTATCACTTACATATCCTATTCTTTTAGGTCAGCGAGGGCTATAGAGCTTACGACTAGAAGCATATGTAATTTATTACTTATTCCATTATTTATTTATTTTTATAAACTGAATGTACACTCACAAACGCACGTACCCACACTTTTTTCAAATACAAATCTGGAATACAACTAATACTTCCAAATTGTGCAGGTCCGCGCAGCTAGGCTAGTTATTCCGTTGCTAGGGACACTTTTCTTCATGTGTTTCACATAATATAGCCTTTATTGGACTTGATGATCTCCCTACAATAACCATCAAGGGTTTAGTATTTCGCTGCTAGGAACATTTTTCTTCTTGTGTACCACATAATATAGCCTTTATTGGACTTGATGATCTCCCTAAAATAACCATCAAGGGTTTCGTATTTCTCTGCTAGGGACATTTTTCTTCTTGCGTACCACATAATATAGCCTTTATTGGACTTGATGATCTCCCTACAATAACCATCAAGGGTTTAGTATTTCGCTGCTAGGGACATTTTTCTTCTTGCGTACCACATAATATAGCCTTTATTGGACTTGATGATCTCCCTACAATAACCATCAAGGGTTTCGTATTTCGCTGGTAGGGACATTTTTCTTCTTGCGTACCACATAATATAGCCTTTATTGGACTTGATGATCTCCCTACAATAACCATCAAGGGTTTAGTATTTCGCTGCTAGGGACATTTTTCTTCTTGCATACCACATAATATAGCCTTTATTGGACTTGATGATCTCCCTACAATAACCATCAAGGGTTTAGTATTTCACTGCCAGGGACATTTTTCTTCTTGCGTACCACATAATCAGTGGTCTCGAACCTACCGATTTTTCGGTATTTCTACCGAAATGGACTCTGCACTACCGAAATGCAATGATTTTTCCACGATTTCAGAAAATACATGGAAATTCTCCTGATTTTTCTACCGATTTCACAATTTTGTGTTGGCAACCCTTTTCATTTATGTTTAATGTTACGGGGAATCACCTTACAGCAAGTATGAATGAGCAGAATTATTGCGGATTGGTCCATTTATCCACTCCAGAGGAAAAGTCCAGTCCATTTATTGGTACAGAGTGGCGCACTCTAAGAAATTATGATCAAATGAAAACATTTTCTGATGACGAAGAAGTATTTTGGGATGAAGTAAGTTTGCTAAAGCGTGGCGATGAGACTCAAATGTTTCCCTTGTTAACTACTTTTATATTTAATATTTTATCACTCCCCCATTCATCTGCCAATGTTGAGCGCATATTTTCTCAAATTAATATCATGAAAACAAAACAGAGAAATAGGCTGTCTACTGAGTCAATCACTAGCCTACTCCATTCAAAACGACTTTTCATGGATGCTAATTGTTATGACTTAGAAATTAATTTAAAAATGACTGCAGCTATGGCCAAAGAATATTGGTACGATCCGAAACAGTATGAAAAATAATTTAATTTGTGGGATTTCCGTTTTTGTTGTGCAACTTGTTTAAATTTCAAAATCTCTAAATTTCCAATTTTTGTTTTTCTTTAACTTGACGCTGGCAAATTAATAATTCCCATAATATGATATATTAATATAATAAGTGTGTTAGATGTAAGTTAGTAGGTACTCTGATTTTTACGTTATTATATTGTTTTGTTGAAAATTGATTTTTATTTTAAACCTCATATTTTTTGTTGAAAATTGATTTTTATGTTAAACCTCATATTTTTTGTTGAAAATTGATTTTTATGTTAAACCTCATATTTTTATATTGAAAATTGATTTTTATGTTAAACCTCATATTTTTATGTTGAAAATTGATTTTTATGTTATTATAATATAATAATAAATGGATTTTTTGTTAAATAAGCGAATTTGATTGAAAATTGTATTTTTTTTTTTTGTCATATACCGATTTTAGGTACAAATGTACCGATTTTAGTTGGTAGATCTACCGATTGACGTTCGAGACCACTGCACATAATATAGCCTTTATTGGACTTGATGGTCTCCCTACAATAACCATCAAGGGTTTCGTATTTCGCTGCTAGGGACATTTCTCTTCTTGCGTACCACATAATATATCCTTTATTGGACTTGATGATCTCCCTACAATAACCATCAAGGGTTTAGTATTTCGCTGCTAGGGACATTTTTCTTCTTGCGTACCACATAATATAGCCTTTATTGGACTTGATGATCTCCCTAAAATAACCATCAAGGGTTTCGTATTTCTCTGCTAGGGACATTTTTCTTCTTGCGTACCACATAATATAGCCTTTATTGGGATGATCTCCCTACAATAACCATCGAGTGTTTAGTATTGCGCTTATATGCTCTCAAGTTCAAGTAGTGTAATTGTGATGTCTTAGAGTCGCAGTTGTTCTCATTTTTTTTTTTTTTTGTAAATACTCAAATAAATTGTTAATACCTACATGCATGCCTCTAATGCATTCCTCCCCTCTAAACCCCCCTCCCCTTGTCCGATTTCAGTGGTTTATGAACTTGATCTTTCATTTTGCATAAAACGACTAAATATCGAGTTTGGTAACGATTAAACAATAATTGCGACCTAGAGCGGTAAAAGACATATATATATGTATATATATATATATATATATATATATATATATATATATATAAAATTTTGAAACTCATTTTAGTCATCTACTATGTACAATCGGTGAACCTTTCACGAAATTGTAAGAATGAGAACAATCAAATCTGATTTCCCTTAGGAGAAATCTACTAAAACGGTTGCAGTTACAGGCTTAGCCTTTAGATCATGATGATATATATATATATATATATATATATATATATATATATATATATATATATATATATATATATATATCTGTGTATGTGTTTATCAGAGCTCGTTAATCGGCTATTACGGAGGGTAATGAAACAAAAATTACAAATTTTTCTATTAACGCTTCTGAGAATCGGTATGGTACTATTCTGTATATGATAGAATAAAAAAAATGTGAATAGCACTGTTCAATGCGTTGCTTGGAATTGGATATAATTACGATTTTGTATATTACACCCCTTCAATCACCATTTAGGACATTTCTATTAACTTCTCCGGAATATTTTTAGTTGTCAGATGTCAACAGAATTATCCGTTTTGACCATTCCTGAACCGATTTTGGCTACTTTCGTCAGTACGTATAACTAACGCCTCTCAAAATTGGCATGTCTGAGAATTTTTAAATCTCTTATTTAGGACTTTTGTAAAGTTTAGTTGTGTAGGTCCCCTTTTAATTGGAATTGGCATAGGGAGAAGGAGGGTTTAGTTGAGCACAAAAAGAAAAAAATTCTCCGTTCTTATTAGAGACCCAGCAAAGTATTATAGGGCCTTTCTTGTGTAGCATAGACACTTTCCCCTCTGATTTATTGGAACAGAGACACTTTTAATTGAAGTAATTTAAATGAAAACGGTTCGTTCGTGATGAACATTAGCCGCGATAGTGCTGGATGGGGGAGATAATAGAAACAGTGGAGTTGTATAGTTTTCTTGTAGCAGTGCTCTGTAGAAATGTAAACATTTACCAAGAGCGTTCCAACAGGATAAAAATAACCATATAATATCTACTACCATATTTGCAATAGAGTGATGGGGAAAAGGGAGTTGTAAAAGAGTGTTAAAGTACACATCTTCAAGGCCGTTTACCTTCCTACCTTGTATGGAAGTGAAAGCTGGGTCCTGTACCTTCTTAACTGATATAAAGTACCTTCGGAGAATGGCAGGACGAACAAGAAGAGACCATAAAAGTCCGTCACGCAGGGACTGCGTCAACTAAGCAGATTTCCCATGTGCGCCACGTGTTTGCATTTATCTCAGAAATTAAAAGTTGAATGAGAACATTATTAGGTATTTAAGCTTCAAATAATGTGCTTCATAACATAATGGAATATATTGTTAATATGAGATGAGTAGGAGTGGGAGTTTACTAAAGACCGAAAACTATAAAAATGGCAAATATCACAGTTAATAATCAAGATATTAAAAAAATGTACTTAACAACATTTATAGAACGTTACATTTGCAATAAGATTGGTTCTACACAATTTTTCGACGATCCGACGCATAATTACGGAGTTTTAAGAATTTTCAAAATTCTCCCCCTCTACCCCCCTCCCCCTTTTCCGATTTCAGCCATTAACGAACATGATCTTTCTTTTTGTATAAAACGATTATATATCAAGTTTGGTAACGATGAGACAAAAATTGCGACCCCTAGAGTGGTAACAGACAAATATATATATACACTCAACCGCAAAAAAAAAACCGGACACTTCATTTTTGTCGTATTAAAAGCTAATTTTCAGCAATTTTCTTTATGTGGGTATTCTAGTTATTACAGAGAATTTAGAGTCTAAGTCCATTGAACTAATCCCTTCAGGATTAGTAAACAATTAGATAAAACTCAGATTAGATTTATTTGTCGTGAAGTTGATCTATTCTAAACTGTAAGTAGTTTTTCGCACATTTAAACATCTTTAATTATTAACCAAGCATTTTCTTTAATTAATGTTTTATTTTTATTTTGGTCCAGAATAATGGGTCTTTCAAACTTAGATGGAAGGCCGGAGCTTACGTTACATTGCCAAAACGCTTGGGGTAGCGAAGTCTACCATTCACTGTAATAAAAATGAAGAATAATTTTTTTTTTTAAATGTGTTAATTTATCTTTTTTTTTTTTATTTTGTATTTTTTTGTAAATAATCAATGAAAATTATTCACTTTTGGCAGATTTTGTTTAAATAACCTATAGATTAACCAATTATTTTAATTAAAAAGAATAATATACATATATATTAAGTATTTAACAAAATTATAAGACTAAATCTAAGTGTCCGGTTTTTTTAGCGGTTGAGTGTATATCATCTCCTAGGTAGGATCAATGGACATTTGGAGAAAGATTTCGAAAATCGCGTCATGTGTACGACCTCAATAACTGATTTCCCTTAAGAGAAGAAAACATTTTTGAAAATCGCGTCATGAGTACGACCTCAATAGCTGATTTCCCTTAAGGGAAATCTGCTAAAAGTAGTGCAAGGAAAGATGTTAGGAATCCAGGAAGATAAAACTGGTTGTGTGGTAGACCAAGATGTAGAGGAAGTCCTGGGCAGAAAAAACATTTCTTGTTATCTCATTGAGAGCTTGGAGATACTGGTGGATTCTAAATTCTAATATCCCCATATTTAACGTTTATTTATATTAAACACTAACGTGTATTTATATAAATTCAATAGGGTCATACTATCAACAAAGGACCAATCTTTTCTAGCCAAGAAGGGATTACAAATTTCAATAAACGAATACGTCCCAAAATTTTGGGAGTACTCAAAATTATTTGATGGGCCACATCTCCAGACTGAGACAGCAAAATGTATGTCTCCATGAAGGCGCTGGCTCGTGATGCCTCCACGTTGAGAGACACTAAGGATGGAAGGTGAATAAGAAGTAGTCCAAGGAAGTTAGGTAGTGCCCACGTCAGATTTTTTCATCAATTTTACTTGTTAGTTGAGTTACAAACACTCTCAATGTATTAGTTGTTTTCTTATTCTAAGTATTAGTTAGTATGAATTTTACAAAATGTATGCTGGGCTACATAAAACCATAACACAATTCTTTAATCCAAAAACATTCGAACTAATGAGGGCTTCTAAAGTATATAGATGAAATCCTATTGATATTTAAGAGCTTTAAAAATTAAGATTTATTGGTATAAAATTAAAATTGCATTTTTTTTTTTTTTTTGGTTCGTGCCCCACATCGATGGTGATTGGGAAGATCTCTAATTGTTAAGGTTAGTTGGAATAATATATTTATTCCTTCATTTACATCTTTGTTGTACTTCATTTGTATATTATGGAAAACATTTCTTAAACATTTTAAGAATTAAGAGTTAAATAGTGACATATTATTCAGATTAAGCCAAGTGTTTCAGTTTAGCTTAATGTAGGACTAACGTTAATTGACGCTGTACATTTTACATAATTAATACTTAAGTACAAAAAAGAATGACTAAGATAAAAGTATAGGAATTGAATAAATGGACAGCTCTTCCATTTCCAAAAGGTTTTATCACTGATTTCAACTCGCTAAATGAATACATTATTTATCAGGGCATTTAATTATCACGTGGTAATCTCAATTTGTCCAATCACCGGCAAACGAATTGATTCAAATTTCACACGGCCGCTCTAATTGTTCAGTTAAAATGCCAACTTATTTTCGGTTTAGCAGTGTAAAATGTGTAATGTTACTAGCGAGCAGAGATTAAAAGCAAATGACAGGTTGAGAGCTGGTAATGACCGACTGAATAAAATGACTAAGGCAGAGTATCATTAATTTCGTTAGTAGGTCGGCATCGATTTACCAACAAGTCTATCCAGTCCCAGGCCTGTCTTCAACTCTAGCTACCTCAATCGGGATTCACCCATTTTTTTTCTTCTCTTTTCTTTTCGCTGTTATGTTTGGATTCCCGTACATTAGTCATACAACGTTTTTTTTCGGCGAGTCCCACCGGTGTATAAGTGGCCTAAATTAGAAAGAATGCAACGGCTTAAAAAGATTCAGCGCATACAGTCCAATAGTCTTCCTATATAGTACAAATATACTAACAAGAGTTCTCTTTGGATATATGGGGAGTTTTTTGTATCAAAATTTCCTTAAATGTACATTAATTCAACCTAATAGATCATAGGATAATAAAAATGGCGCCAGAATGCAAACACACTCATATAAAACAAAATGTTATTTATTAAGTAATGTGCAATTTGTGCAAGGAACTCACGCTAATTCCGACGGGTTATCAAATGAGTTCTTCAATAAGAATTCCAATTACCGAAGTGAGACTCGAGCTCATAACTCTAGATTTACGAAGTAAGATTATGACCTAGACTATAAATTATGGGACAAGTTTCTCATCATTTATAAAGCTTGTCAACCTTCAATAAATTTGCATGTTAATAAATAAATAAATATTAGTTGTCATATTTAGATTTCATTAAGATTGTTAATGAAACCAATTTAATGTATATAATTATTTAAATTGATGAATTTTATACCGTGTTTCTTATTCTTCCTATGCTTCTTGTGGTTCTTATTTGTCCTATTTTTTTAACGAATGTATTATATAAGAGTAAATGTAATAAAATAATTTATAAAGAATTTAATTGACATAATATTAGAAAATTGTTTATTGAAAAATAAAAACTGTTATGCTATGACGTAGCCTATTATGTTATGATAAAATTTAATGGAAATAAATTCAATTCATTTCATTCACGCCTTAACTCTCATGTCTAACTTGAGCCACACCAATATATATATATATATGAGGCACTCTGTATTATAGAGGTCCAACCCTCCAATTTTTCTTATTTGACTTATCATAGCATCTTTTGCTGAATAATGTGTTCTATGAAATATTAGTGGCCTAAGCCACCTTCTACGTTTTTTCACTAGATGGCAGCAGCAGTTTTTAACTAACAGTTTTGGTGGTCTTTGAAATATATATAGTGGCCTAGCCAACTTGGTTTTACACAAATCTTACTTTTTGGGGTTAAGCGACTATTATTCTGATCGCCTCATATATAGTCCGACTAGTCTTTCTAACAAACTTAGTTTCCGATGAAGGCAGCCGGTAAAACGTTATATCGATTTTTATTTACGCAAACCACTTTTACTTTCAGATTAATTTTCTGTATCTCCCTATTCAAAATAATATCAATACACAAGTATTCTTATTTTTTTTTTTCAAATAACCCCATGGGCTGATTTCTGTTTTCGAAGTGAATATTTCTAGATAAATGCTAAAATTAAAATTACCTGATTGAGGTTTCATTAATTCTTATTACCTATTTCCAGATTAGGTACAGGATGCCACTTTATTCCTCTAAAGGACTCCTTGGAGTGGAGATAATAACTATTAAAATAATAGACTAATCAAAATAACATTTGAAACCATCTCTGAAGCTAGGTTGAGTGTAAACTATCACTGTCATTAGAGCGTTCCTTTCCTGTTTCCTTTGCAGGAAGACAAATATGTCACATTACGTCCCCTTGATAGCGTAACCTCTAGTTTAACAACCACAGACCTAATGAAGTTTTGGGCAAAATAGTTCGTAACTTCCGTCCCTTTGTTACATAGTTTGTGTACTCTGTTACCGCAACATCTACCCAGGAAAAGAGGATTTGTCACGATGTTTTATCTGGAAGTTTAATACATTCCAATGCGCTGAACATAATGGCTGGTTTTTAGTTTTTAAACAAATTAGGTTATCGTTGTTCAAAATACTATAAAATGTAATTTATTGTGAAGTTTTAAAGGACTATATATTATACGTATGTACGCCACAAAAAAAATTAAGGATCAAGGGAGGGGTAGTGTTCCAGTTCCTAAAACCCCAAAATGTTTGTGTTCTTTAAACATTTAGTTGGGGTACATAAAAATATTTTCCAAGGGAGTCTTAAACACCATAGTAAATAAGTATCATGGTGGAATAGGAACTAATTATATTTGCACTATGTAATGCTTATTACAATGAAATAAAATCACACGTTCAATATTATCGGGTAAACCGAAACTATGTTCAAAGATCTTACGCAACGAGGATCACCGAACAGTGTACTATTGGATTAATGTAGGTGGACAAAACTCATATGGGGTTATAAAATACATATCTTCTTATGAATTAGTTAATAAAAGATAAAATGAAATTTATAATCATTTTTATTAATCTCTAAACTATTTTATAATATCCCTATCATTCTTAGATATACGTTTTCGAGGAAGTTTTCTTAACAAAGTTTCTGAGGATGTTAAAAAATATTTAAATGAATCTACATTAGCACTGTGCTTTGAGATTTTTATGGTATTTCCCATCCTGGTTTTTCTAATATCTTTATTTTTAGCTTCGGAGGTTTCCTCGGACACTAGTCCTACGGGTATTATTGAGTTATTTTATTATATCTGCTCCGTGCGCCAAATTTTTGTGGTGAGTCACTGGCACGTTGTACCATGTATACAAACTAACATACAGTTTCTAGTCTATGAAATTTCGTTGGGTCAATTTAATACCCAGAATCAATAGTTGCAAAAATCATTTCAAAGTTGTGAAAAAGGTTTTCACTAAGACCACTTTATGCGCGCCGTTGTCCCATAAATATAAAAGAATAATCATGGAGTATTCTCATTATTACTTTTACCAAATCCTGTCTACAACGCTACCCACTTCTTTGACTTTTTCTTAATTGCTAATATGTTTTTTTTTTAAAAAATATCATTATTTCTGTTTCCCCTGATTTACCATAACATTCCATTGCGTATGCAAACTGGAGATAGCAAACTGGTACATACTAGTGTCTGGTTCTTGAACTATAGCCGTTAAATTCATCTCTTTTGATGTGGCCTTGAGGATAAAGCATGTTACAGTTGATCTATTTTCACTTAAAATATTGCAAACTTTGTCACCAATCATTGACAAAACCATTTGATGCCTGATCGTTACGCCTTGAACTTCTATAAGAGTTTAAAAACTAATTCCTTTATTTGGGTTCCAATAGCTTTCCATTCATCTTTAATCAATTCTTCGCTTGCTTTGTTATGAATGAATTTAATTATTCTATAAAATCTTCGTGATGCTGGCCTAGGATTTTCCCATATCGGCGCGCTGCACACTGGAGCGAGTGATAGGGTAAGCCGGACATTCATTAATATCTCCGTTTCTACTAGTCCTAGAATATTGATTCTGGTGTCATTTTAAAGCACATCGAATACTCTATTTAACTACTTGATCAGCAATTTTTTAAGTAATTTTGCCAGATGCGATATAACGGTAGGATGAATTTTAAATGTGTACATACAGATTATGTATCGCTTACTAAGTAGAGAATTGTAATTTGTAGACACATAATATCAACATATGTTTTATAAATTTTTATTTTTTTAATAAATTAAAGTTCACAAACGCAACACTAAAATTGTAAACAAAAATATATCTAGAATAAAAATTAAAAAAAAAAAAAAATCTATGTATTTAATTTAATAATGAGAATTTGTAAGCTGGAAGAATGTTTAACATTTCTAAAATTTCAAATGTTTTTTATTTTTCAATAAGAAGTTCTTTTACTTCCGAAGCTATTGTTTCTAAGCGATCGCTATCGTTGTTAAGTGTTGGCCTTAAATGAGATACACCGTACATTGTTGGGAAAGGTCCGCGGGTGGTATAATACGTCTTCCACACCGAAAGTGTTAACACTAAAAGTCAAATATTTAATGAATAGGCAAGTTTAGGCAAGATCTGACGACGTTATAAATAAGACAATACACTCCTAAAAGCATGCCAAGTGGTATTTTTTCAAGCAAATACAAGCTCGATGTAAAAAAAAAAAAAAAATTAGAGGAATTTTAAAAATCTTTTGTGCCAGTTTTTGATTTGTTATAATACCCATAATGTGTACAGGAAGCAACAATATTTTACAAAATGAAATAAGAGTTCACGACGAATTTAATAAGCCAAGGCTTTTTTTAACATAGTTAAAAAATTATAACCAGGCATTATGTAAAAACCATTGCAATAATATGGCTAAAAATCAATCTGCTCAATTGAAAAGGGTTTATGTGGTACTAACAATACAATCAAAATCCCAAATTGAAACTTTTATTTTTCCCCCAATGTCCAACATTACTGAAGGATCGCTCCAGTGTGCGCCGGCTGGTTACGTTTGTTTTACTAAAAGTGTAACTTATGACGTTTATTACTATTTTAATCGTTCTTTTACATTAAAAATGAGAGGTTAGAAGCAGTCTAACACAAGTAGTGTTTCTAATTATATGTTTCATTCACTGAAAAATTGTTCTTGTACGAGGCTGGGAGTGAATGGGTTAATGATTGCAAAACTCTACCTTTCATTTGATACCAACTGCCTGGAAGCTTGTCTAAAGATTGAACGGCTTTGCCAAACACAAGCAGTCCTGTTGATGCGGTAATTTTCTGAGGCCATATGACGTCACAGTAGTAGTCGGTAGTTATAAAATGCATGGTGCAGACAGCTTTGGTATTGCGGGCGAAGGGAGATATTTGCCTCAAACGGCGGGGAGTTATCGAGCGATCCCCCGCCTTTTACACCCCGGGGCACGTGTTCCTATTGCCGATAAGCGGGCACGTTTAACGGCTATTTGCCCCCAAACCATGTATTTATGCATTAGGTCATAGCATTTAATGCACCTACTCCCCGTATACTCGGCACTACATTACTACCATCATATTTTACGACTGTTTCTTGATTTGTAGATGACGTGTTAACAATTTCCACTTATATATGATAAGAATGACGTATAAAAATATGTAAATTTAATTGCAATTTACACATTATCATAATTTTAGTCTCTTTTAAAAATTACATTTTTGTCAATTTACGTAACACGCATAACAAAATACAAATTCATTATAATCAGTTTTAGTGAATGAAAGGCGATTGTTTTATGTTGTTTATGTTTCTTACGTTGACGGCTTAGAGTATTTTAACAATAGTATTTCGAAGTAATTTATTTGATTATGATGCACCTAAACCATATGATACGAATATTTATTTTTTCTTATAGCGTAAAGCGACCATAAAACCATACAAAAATGATTAAGTAAAAATTTGAATTATTAAGTTCTTTTAAAGCGTAGTTTTATGTGCTGTCGTTATGTGGAACGAACTCACAATGGAAGAATTCGTCTACATATTTTACTATAAGAGCTTGAATTATGGTGATAGCCTTATAAAAATGTCAGGCAATTTGTTTCGAAATGTGCATATTTCAATTTTCCTATAACCTTGTCAAGCATATTATTTTAGGTTGCAAACCAAACAAATCCAAAAAATATATATATTTTAATATTAAAAAAAAATAATCACATTTTAATACTTTAATAGCAGTAGAGAGCAATAAGGTTCATATTCAATAGATAATCGAGAAACACCTGTTAGCCACTCGTTGAGAAATCAAATTATAATTTATTTTCCTTAATATATATACCAAACAAAACTATTAGCGAAACAAAACAAGGGCATATTTTACTTAATAATAAATAATTTCGTTTATTTGATCGAATTGTGAGTTAACCAAGGTTTAAGGATGGCCTTCGTCCATCCCACTGGTGCTTCCTCATCATTATTAAACAATTAAGTAGCAACTCGAATAAAGAAGTAGCCATCTTTGGTTTTTAATGCCTCAGCAATACGGCAAGGAATGAGTTAGGCCATCAATTGACCTCCTTCTGGAGCTGTATGACAAGCCTTGGCCCTTCATGATTAGTTGAGCCATTTTTATTCATCATACTGACATCGTCAGTGCACTAAATATTATAATTATTTTTTTTTATTTCAGAGATCCAGTAGTAGAAATGGATGGCGGTTGAGAGACAGAGTGACCTGCCATGGTGGTCTCGACAGTTCCCCTTCTACTGAACACTTTAAGTTCTATTTTAAGGGTACTAAATATTTAAAAAAAAAAAAGTTTTTCTTTTATAGAAATGAATTTCAGCATGGCAATAAATCATATTGAAATTCTTACGATGCCTAAAACACCAACGGCGTTCAATCAAGTGATATCAGGTTGTTAGGTCAATGGTATACCTTAATAATTTTAAGATTATATTTATTTCTTTTATATTATTTGAAAATGAAAACATGAGAAAGGTTGTATGCCCTGATTTTTTGGGAAACACAGACAAGATGATTTGCCTGAGAAAACTTAAGGGCACTTATGTTATATTTTGTAAGCACAGCTACAGTACCCTCCCCATAATATAATCTCAATCAACGAGACATGTGATTTATCTTGGATGCATTTTCCAATACCCTTATCTAAGTATTGTCACAAATCTTGCTCTGGAAAACTGTTATGTTTACAAGTAACTTATTTGTATTATTTTATACACTTTACACATTTAACTAAAAACACTTTTTTTTAAGCTCCTTTTTTCTCAAACATCCTTTAACCTTGTACTAATACATCTCTCTCCAACATATCTACAAAACAAATGACCTACTACAAAAACAAAAATTTTTGTTCATTTCCACCTCAGTTACAGAAAACTGAACATAAAACATTTGCTCAAAAATTTGCATATGCCTCACTATTTATAGAAGTTCTTGATCTCTCCAGACATCCCGATATAAAGGGATACAAATGAAGCAACAGAGGACAAGATTGTTCCTTTGAGAAATTCAGTCTCAATTTTACCTTTGTTATTTTTACCATTTCTTTGAATTTGATCCAGGTCATCTGAGCCTCTCTATTTTCAATATCTGTTATATTCCCAAGTAATTTCTTCTCCAAATAATTGTTTCCAAGAATAAGTTCGCAAAACAACCTGTTCCAGATTTCTCTGGGTGAAATAGGTTGTGCTTATGAAAGAATGATTCTCATTTGATAAGAAAAGAAATATGGTTTATAATAATAAAAAAAAAAATTAAAATAATTTACGGTCTTCCTTTTGAAAATATGCCACTCCAAGTAGGCAGATTGTGACACTTCATAAGAACAATCCTTTAAATCAAATAAAGGGTTGGAACCTCCAGTATAGATGATACTGTTGTACAACTCTAACCGGCTTGAATATGGTGCCTTTGCATCGAAAGCGCTTGCCAACTGTACTCGACCATCAACCAGTGACGACGGTCATCACCGAGAGATATGACAACAGCACAATCCGTTCTTAACCCTCCTGAACTCGCATCAAAATGAGTGGCTTGAGAACTCGCGCGTGAGAATTTTTCTCACACCATCTATTTCCCTAAAAAATTATATTTATTATAAACATCAAATACTAATATAAAATAATAATATTATTCAAAATTTATCGTACAGGTATTGTTTTGAAGAAACATTATGTCAAGCAACTTAAAAATCTACCTAACTAATTAAGGGATGTTCATTAAAAACTGTTTTTCTACATGTTCGGCAACTCTTTTTCGACTTTTGAGAAATAAACAGTGTACACCAAAAAACAGCTTATTATTTATTTTTCTTCGACCAACTCTTTTTAGGTCAAAAATTAAAGTTAGATATATGAGTTAATAATTCAAAAATTACTAGGCTTAAGTGTGGACAGGCAATGTACTAATATTACAAGATGAAACGGACTTCTCCTTGGGCACTCATTTACGATTTGTGGCAAAGATTTGAGATATTTTTAGGAAGTTAGGAAGAATTACTGATTTCTGGAGCTCTTTATGAATTCTTTCATTGTACTTCATTTTTGAGTTGCCAAAATTAATAGTATTCTTTGGAAGCATTATACGTACATTAACTACAGATGACTTATAAAAATGACCCATCAATGGGAGTGATTATGTCTATAAAATTAGGTATTTCTCTTTTTTAGTGTAAGTATTTTGTTTCGTTTTTAATATTTAAGGTAATATTATATTATTAATTGTAGTATTTTCATGCACCGAACATTAATTAAAAATAACTTATTTGTTTTTATGTGTTTTAGTGATTGTTTGTGTTGTAATTAGTTGATTTATTTACTGGACTCTGAGCTCTGACCATTTTTTCCCCCTTTATTTGAATTAGTATTATTTTTGTTTGCATATTCTTCTTTAATTTTTTTTTTCTTCTCTTTGTATCTGGTAACATATGTTTGTAACCATTACCACCTGTAATAGGGCTCAAAGCCTGTTGATGGAACATGTAAAAAAAATAAAAAAAAATAAAGACCTTGTCTTGTAACGACTTCGATAGCGTATATATTAGTCTCAGAAAATTGATAATAAAAATTACTCACTTTTTGAACAAATCCGGCTCTTAATAAAAATTGATGGCATAAACTCTAGTGAATTATCTGCAAAATTGAACATGAAACCCGAATCGAATAAAGGAAAATCCCACCTGAACACTGTCTATCAGAGTGGAAATATATTCATTGAGTAGGTTTTGCCCCAGAGATGTGAGCCACTTGTTGCCTTATGTATGAGTGCGGGGTGAGTTTCACAACTCGTGTATTCATCCACTAGGTTACTCCTAAACGTACAAAATGATTCCCTTTATTCTCGTAATGGGACATAGATCGTGCAACAATTTCCACCCCCGTTCCCATGCTATTTCTCCTAGGGAAGGCTTACTATTTCAAAAGTAGAGGCGATGTTTGCCGATTGCATCTAGCAGATTTTGAGGGGTATTTAGCCTATACCTACCAACCTTAAATAGTTCAGCTGAACTAATGGAATTTCATAGTGCGGGATGTAGTTATCAAAATAAGCCTAATGAGTACTTAAAATAAAATAATAGGAAAGAAAAATAGATACGCCCTGGTGAGCTCAGATTAGCAAGTGAAGGGAATGGGCTAGGTACAAAGAATTATATAATAAAAACAAATTGTAATAAATCAGTCTTGTCTCTACTTACACTGAGAGAAACACCACTGAAGGGCGAGAATAAAGAAAAGGGATGAAGAACAATATCTAAGGGAAGTAAGGAATTTTTCTCCAACTGCCTCCAATTGTCTTAAATCCACGGGGAAGTACAGATGATTTGAACTTATAGCAGCACCTGAGAAAAACAACTATGTACTTCAAGGGCAGCGGATCCCGCAGAACCAGAGAGAAGGTGCTGGCACGAACACCGAAAAGAAAGAATCGGGGGCACATTAAGGTACAACATCAAACGCATTGAGCTGGTTTGACTTTGGTAGTGGAATGAACGATCGACCTCGCCTGCTGTCAGAAGGCGGCGGCGAAGGGTTCCTAATTAAAAAAAATCCACGCCAAATTTAAATTATACGAGGCGTAACAAGGAATCCTTTTCATTAGTTATTATCCTTCATATTACTAATGATAAAAATATTTTAATTAGAAATAATAATGAAAAGATATGGAAGCTGATATGTTTACTATGAATAATGATAGACAAATTGCTGAGTGATGGTCGAAGAATGATAACAGAGATACAGCCTAAACAGTTATTTAAATGGTATATCAGATTGGGCTGGTACAGCGAGGAGACGCGGTGTTGGATTATGGACGGTGAACTTGCAGTAATTAGGCTACTGCTGTCTTATGATCACTGCTGCAACCCCACTGAATACCTTGTTTCTTGCAACCTTGGAACGAGTACAACTAGTTCCTGGTTGCGGTTTTCCATTAAGGTAATTCATGCTATTGTACTCCATGATATTGTACTCATGACGCGATTTCCCACAAACTTAATTAAATAATACTGCTCTAGCGGTCGAAATTTTTGTTTTATAGTTACTGAACTCGATATATAAATGTTTCATGACTATAAATGAAGTTTATTAATGGTTGAACTCTAATCGGAGTGAGGAGGGTTGAGGAGGAGAGAAATAAAAAATTCTACTTATCGGATTTTTATTTGGATATAGAATGTATGGCGAGATAACATCAGTAGTGCGTCATAACAGTACGTGGGAAAACTGATTAGTTTACGCATGCTTTCCTAAAGCGAAATCAGCTTTTAAGGTTATATTCATGACGGGATTTTTGAATTGTGATATCTTGATTATATATTGATCTTGATGTCTGTGATACTCAGTAAGATGATATGACTTGATGGATTTCGAGGAATGGTACTAGACCGGGGACCTAAAACATTGGTATATTGTACACCAGGTTCAAGAGACACTGAACGGTCCTAAGTTGTCTCAGAAATCTGAGACCTAATAGGACTGTAGAGCTTGAGCTTCCACAGGAATCTAGAATGTAGATTTGCTGGGATCTAGAATGTAGATTTGCTGGGATCTAGAATGTAGATTTGCTGGGATCTAGAATGTAGATTTGCTGGGATCTAGAATGTAGATTTGCTGGGATCTAGAATGTAGATTTGCTGGAATCTAGAATGTAGATCTCCTGGGATCTAGAATGTAGATTTGCTGGGATCTAGAATGTAGATTTGCTGGAATCTAGAATGTAGATTTGCTGGAATCTAGAATGTAGATTTGCTGGAATCTAGAATGTAGATTTGCTGGAATCTAGAATGTAGATTTGCTGGAATCTAGAATGTAGATTTGCTCGAATCTAGAATGTAGATTTGCTGGAATCTAGAATGTGATTTGCTGGGGTCTAGAATGTAGATTTGCTGGGATCTAGAATGCAGATTTGCTCGAATCTAGATTGTAGATTTGCTCGAATGTAGATTTGCTCGAATCTAGAATGTGATTTGGTGGGATCTAAAATGTAGATTTGCTCGAATCTAGAATGTAGATTTGCTCGAATCTAGAATGTAGATTTGCTGGAATCTAGAATGTAGATTTGCTTGAATCTAGAAACGAGAACGACATTTGGCAATGCATGAGGGTAGGACCATTGCTTATTTATCACCTGAGTTCTTCCAATATATGTTACTCCTCAATTTCTACCCTTTAATCTGGGATATAGGATCCGCATTACTCTCCCCCCCCCATGGTAATGTCCAAAATAGCTTTCGAGGTCCAAGGAACTCCCCTTTTGGGGTTCCTATAAGGACTGTAGTGGTGAGCAGTAATACACTGCAACCAAGTAAGAAGAACCACTTGTTACCTTATGCATGAGTTGAGTGCAATTGCCTATCCATGTACTCTAATCTTCCATTAGGTGCCTCCTAAATGTCTTCCACCATTACCTCTATTCTAGGCCATAAAATGCGCACTCCCCCCCCCCTTCACCACTCCCTCCGGGGAGCCGTAAAGTAACAGTAATGTTGCTCTAATGCCTCTAGCGGACCTTGGGGGATATCGAACCAGCCCCTACTACCTCCTGTTCTCCCTCTACCACGTGTATCTGCTCTACATGCAGACCAACTAGGTCAGCGTCTGTAGGCTGACTATACACACATTGATGAATGTCACTCAGAAGTCACACAAATACTCCATAATGCAAAAGAATTGACTTTACTAATATATGATGTCATCGGAATAATATTTATTCCTCTTATCTTCATTTTAATGATCCGTTTTGAAATGTTGTCCACTTTATGCTTCAATGGCTAATCGGGACGGGTTATCTACAGGTTACCACCCTTTTATAGCCAGGATAGGCCTAAGGAGTTTATTTAATGAGTCCGTCACTAAATAAATTTCTATTGCCCACTCTAGGTCTACCACGCAAGATTAAGACAAATGCCTAAACTCGTACGCCAACCTGAGCCCCCTTTTTGGAATGAAAATATAGGGACAGTTAGAAAATATGGCCTTTCCCCTGATTATTTTTCAGAACAGTGTTTTTATTCCCTTCAAATCTGTCTATCTTCAGAAATAGTTACTGGAACTTTTGAAAGCACTTGGCGCTCATAAAAATGTTGCGGAATAACTTGGTATATTGGTTGTCCAAGAAGGAACTACTTGAGTTTAATCATAGAAAGTTAATGTCACGTAATAAACTCATAGAACATTAGAAATTTTTGAAAATGGAATTTCTTCCACTTTTTTTTTCCATACAGTTCATCACCTAATGTCAGTGTGGCCAAATGTCTATCGGAAAGTTGTCGTATATATCATTTCCAAATGCCCCAACCCCAAATTCTTATGTACTCCTAAATTTTCGTTTTATTACATTTATTTATTACTACTGCATTGTTCATAATACATATTACTGAGAATAATTTATGTACGTCTGTTGGTATATCAAGTTTGTAAATAATGCCTTACGTTTCAAGGCAAAGCGTTTAACTTCGTTGCTGATCTTGTAGTTAATTCATTTTAACTATTCTTCTTAGGACATCATCTGCTCATTTTACATTTGGTGGTTGATTGATTGTTACGATATATTTCTAAATACCTAGGAATCCATAAAATGAAGTAGATGGTGGGGGGAGAGAGAGATAAAATTATAAAGGGAGAAAAAAAAGAGAACGAGAGAGAGAGAGAGAGAGAGAGAGAGAGAGAGAGAGAGAGAGAGAGAGAGAGAGAGAGAAATATGTTCCGTCCCGGGTGAAATGTTGTCCCTTATGGAACACATCTTATAAAGTTTCACCCTAATAAAACCTTGATACGTATATAAACAGTCCCTAGACATTTATTGAGCTAGTCCAATACTCTGTTAATGTCCCTTGGGATTTTATAACTGAATTGGAACTTTATTACCTAGCCGTTCTGGCATAAAACGGTGCCTACATCGGCTTATATGTGTATAGAACATTTATTACGCTCAGATTTATAGTGTTATGTATTATGAATTTCACGTTCTTCATAGTTTCTTTTCATTTTTCCCCTTATTTATATTTAGTATAATGAGAAGCGAATCCTCAGAGTAGTTTGCCAATAGCATCTTAGATGTTAATACAACGAAATCATAACAGGTGTGAGTGTGTCATATAGTTTGTGGTTACCCAAGCACTGCAGGTTGGCCAACTCACCAGCTGCTGTTTAAAGTTGCGTTCAATGTGGAAGTCCGAGGAACAAAAAAATAATTATTGAAGTGCACAATATAACATGGTGACAAACACATGGCGTTCGCCGGGGACTTATGATTAGAGTTGGCACCATCGGAGAGTATGGTAAAATTGTTAAAGCAGCTTAAGGGAAAGATTATATTCCTTAATGGCTGAAATAGGAACTAGAATACAGGAGGTTTAGAGGGAGGGAAATTCTCCCTCGAATCTCCCATAATAATGGAGAAAATTATTATGGGTCTGATTAAGACAATTCAAGTTGTATACATTTCTTCGTAACTCAAATATTAAGGCACCTTCTATAGCACTTCATTTTTTCACACTTCAGAATAAACCCTGGATGGTAAAATAAAGCCTTTTATTCATCGGATTTTTATTTCGAAATACAGAATATATGGTGAGATAAGATCAATATAGTTCCGTACCAGACCGTGGCAAAGCTGCTTAGTATACTTAGCCTCTACGTGACGGACTTTTATTAATCATTACGTCTTAACTAAAGATTTGGAGCGCCTATATGCTTATTCAATCGATAGAGACGTTTTTAGAAATTTCCTTTTACTCAAGAAAAAAGATCGTTACAGTAACCTAGTGAATTTATACGTCACTTATTTACCTAAGTGTAGTGTTCACATAGCCATATTCCTTACGTCGTAGCATCAAACTCAACGTAAAACGAGGATTTACAACAGGGGCAGAGGAGCAAAATAATGTAAAAGCCGAAACAATACTCTTTCATGGCGAAGTTTTATACTCCTGCATAAAATACAGAGCACCCATTCAGCCGAACCACCGTAAAAAGCGCCCCGTTCCACATAGGAAAATGTCAAGGTTCAACAAAAAGTAAAAGGGGAAAAAGTATTACGCGGAAATTAATTAATGGTTTTTATGGAGCGTAAAAGAGTTTAAGATGGGTACCTCAATGGACAGGATAAAAATAGACTTTGGCGGTTTGGGTAAAATTAGTAAAGTCTTAGCTAACTACTTTCGAACTCGTTACATTCTCTATTTATCTTTTACTATTTTCATTCTTCTGCATGGGTGAAATAGGGAAAATATAATAAAAATATATGCAATGGTTCGTCCTTTAGTATTGTAAATAATAAACATAATAGGGGCATATTATGACATTTTTGTCAAGGGTAGTTTTATAAATAAATAAAAAAAAACTATAAAAAGCGATAATGAAAAATAGTTATAAATCCGTCACGCAGGGGTTGGGTAAACTAAGCAGATTGAAGCAGACGTGAAGTTTAATAATAGATAAATCTACATACCCATAAAACAACACCACTGTGAATATTAAGTGACTAAATACAAACGATAATAAGAAACTTTCCCATGGGAAGCATCTGAAATGTAAACAAACAGGTCTGCCAACTTCTCACCGGGAAGAAAAACAATTACTGTAATATATCTGAATATAACATATTACTTTGATTGAAAACTATTTACTATACCTAGTACTGTAATATATAATGAATCAGAATAATTTATAATATCAATCAATCAAATTTAAGTAGTCCAAAAACTTAAGGAGGGGGGGGGGTCACCTGAACATATTTGCATGTATCTCGTTTAATAAATGTTTCTTGAAAACCATATTTGGTGTTTAAGCTTCAAATGATGTGGTTTATTAAGCTCTTTAAACATAACCTAATATCCATACCGTTCTGAAGATAAAAACTAATAGTTATAAAATACGACATTATTCGGGGGGGGGGGGCGAAATTCATATGGGGGCTTGGAAACTCATTAACAAGATATTAAGATATTTTTAATTTTCAACACTAATTCTATCACATTAAAAGGAACTAAATGAACATTGTCAGGGACAGTTGATATATAAAATATTTACATCATACAGAAAATGAAAAAGACCTCTTTCTAATGGTTTACAAACACATTTTCAAACCGTTTATTTCGACGCAACAAGTGCTTTATTATAGAGGAAATGGAAACTCACAAAAGAAATTTTCTGAAAATATCGCCAACAGTGCAACTCCACTTTCTGGTTTTCTATTGGAAGGCGCTAAAATATCTTTCTAGGACAATTTGATTTCCAATTTCAGTTGCAATATATATAAATATGCATGCTCTCCAGCGCACGAGCATAAACCAGATCAATAACTTGTATCCACAATTTACATTCGAAGAAATATATATCTGAATGTATTTGAATTATATTTTTAAGTTATCGACTGACGCTACTTACATAAATTATTTATAAAGTTCATGAAGATTTCACAGAAGGAAAATGACGGGAGTTTTACAAAATTTCCCCTATTTGGCAAAACTCTCGCCATTTTTCCTAATGTGAAATCTCCATGAACTTTATTAATAATTTAAATAATGAGCCAACTTTACGAGGACAAAGTTCCGAAAAGGGCTTATCACAAAAAGAACTGAAATAAATGTGGTAGCGAAGTGCCACGAGAAATATTACTAAGCGTAAACGTATCACGGGTTTAATTAAAATAAAATATACGTATTCAAGTCCCTCTGGTTCCCCGAATTCACCTGGCGTGAAAAAACATCATATTCAAGTTCTTGGGATCTTGATATTTTCAGCATCCAGTTCCAATTTAAATATTTTAATTAGGACTGCACGTGCCAAGGAATTAGGACAGTTGTGAGACAGGTCCCCACGTGTAAGATATTTCACTCCAAATGACGTAATACCTTAATGAGTTTTAGCAGACTCTGATCAAGAGAAATCAGCCTCTTATATATTTATATATACTAGCGGACCCGACAGACGTTGTCCTGAAGGATATTTCAAGCGACACAATTGTTATATGCACGTTTGCCTAAAAACAAATAGAAAATTAAAAATCTGGAATTTTTTATTCAGGTCTCCCTTATAACCCCCACTCCCGTTCGAACCTAAAAACTTTAACATAGCTTATAATCATGGAAGAATTAATGCTAATTTACATATAGAGTTTTGTTAAGTTCGGTTCAATCGTTAGTGTCCAATAAAATTGTTGGCTCCCACATTAATATTTTAGTGTATATCTCGTTTATACTTTGTTATACAACAAAATTAAATATAATAAACATTAATCTAAATAACAAAATAAACAACTTTTATCCTGTGCATATTTGCCAAAAAATATCGCTATTTTTAATTTTAGGCCTCCCTTGCAAACCCCCCCCCCTCCATTTGCCGGTATGCAATAGTAAAGGCCATATTAGTTATTGGATGAAACTAGAGGAGGAATGGTGAGGGGATTCAAAAATTCAAAATATCTCAGATATTATGAGTCTTATCGAAAAATGTTATAGAACCAACCTTGCCCTATAATTCTTGTACTATGAACTTTTTAGTAACTTAAGTATCAAACGAGTTATTCGTACTTTCTTGTTTCCAGCCCTTAGTAATTCTTCCTTCTACTCATCAATTTTTTTACATAAAAATAGAGAACATCTGGTGAGATGAGATCACAAGTGTGTTAGCCGCACTTAGGAAACCTGCTTAGTTCTTACAGTGTCTGAGGGACAAGCGTTTTCTAAGAGCAGAATGCATGTGTGAGTGTGTTCTGAAGTTAACCACTTATAGGTATAAAAAGTCCGTCACTTCCCATGTGAAGTTTTACAATAGAAAATCTGCATACTTGTAATACAAGCCCACCATGAGTAAATACAAACGGTAATAAGAAATCTTTCAGTGAATTTTAATAAATCCCCAACTGAAACTGCTTCTGAATTGTACATAAAAATAATTTATATTTTAATAACTCAAATTTTAGTAGTACAAGAACAAAAGAAGGTGGGGGGGGGCGGCGGATGAACAGACCTTATTTGCATAAATCACACAAAGTGAAGAAGGTAAGGAAGGTTAGAAACGACAGGTAAGGTTAGAAGAAGCTTCCACCTGAGCCGATAAGTTACGAAAACGGCCGAACTAATCCGAACAATACCCGACCACAGCTTCATAAAAGTGCAAATATCTCGGTTAACATTGAAGATAGAGAATAAATGTATATAACAATATTTATAGTAAATTTAATTTGCAATAAGATTGGTTTTATACAAATTTTCGATCCGATGCATCATAACGGAGATATTTTCAATGTTTGAAATACCCCTCCCACTGGTCCGATTTCAGCCGTTAACAAACTTGATCTTCCTTTTTACATAAAACGATTTAAATACCGAGTTAAGACTGTATCAAGAAATTGATAAATTAGATATGGTACATACCAATTAACATAGAGGAGGACCAGAGAGCATAAATCAGTGCACTCAGTGAAAACTACATCTTGAATGAGGATAAGGCAGAGGCAGGTAGGGATGGGTAGGGTAAGGGGAAAAACCAAAATGGATGGATGTGTGCATATGTGGGAGATATTTTTTGTTCGTCTGTTTTGTAATTTATTCTATTGTTGTTTATGCTAATATGGAAGGTTTAAGAAATGAGACGTTTATGGTGATTTTTTGGCGTATCTAGAAAACTTCCATACTAGATACACACACAAAAAATACCATAAAAGTCTCATTTCTGAAACCTCCAGCATTAACATAGACCCCAATAGCATAAATTACAAAGCAGACGAACAAAATAAAGTCCATCACGCAGGAGCTGCGTAAACTAAGAAGATTTCCCGCGTGAAGTATAAGAACAGATATATCTACATACCGGTAACACAACCCCACAGTGAATATTAAGTGAATAAATACAAACGAAAATAAGAAACCTCCCGCATCTGAAATGTAAACAAACAGTTCTGCCAACTTTCTTCTTTTCTTACTGGAAAGAAAAACAATTACTGGAATACATCTGAATATAACGTATTAATTTGATTGAAACCTACTTGCTATATCTATTACTGACATTTATAATGAATCAAAATAATTATTATCTCAATCAATCAAATTTAAGTAGTCCAAAAACTTAAGAAGGGGGGTGGGGGGTCACCAGAACATATTTTTATGTATGTCGTATAATCGTTGTCTCTAGAAAACAAGATTTGGTCTTTAAGCTTTGAATGATGTGGTTTATAACATAACCGAGTAGTGTTTATGTAAAATGAGTAGATGTGGGGGTTTCCTGGTGGCTGAATACTGAAAAATGCATATATCTCGGTTAATATTCAAGATAGGGAATAAATGTATATAACAATATTTATAGTAAATGTTATTACATTTTCGTCATCTCCTAGATAGGATAGATGAACATTTGAAGAAAAAATTTAAATATCGCGTCATGAGTACGACCTAAATAGCTGATTTCCCTAAAGGGAAATCTGCTGAAATATCTCCACTACCATCAATAAATATATTTTCAGAAATGCCGACATTGTGTGTGTGCGTGTGTGTGAGTGTGTATGTGTGTGTGTGTGTGTGTGTGTGTGGGTGTGTGTGTGTGTGTGTTTGTGTGTGTGGGTACAATCCCTTAATGACTCTTCGAACTCCCAGTATTGCACTCAAATTAACATACAATTTATGTTCACAGTAGTTTACTCATAATAGAGTAGCCAATTGACTTTTCCTGGCAACAGTACAATATGAACTGAAAAATAGTATATATATATATATATATATATATATATATATTATGTTGATGCTTTCGACCAGGTTATATTTATATATAGTGTTGATATTCTTTTTGGAATTGTTGGTGAATGCAATAGTTATGTGTAATAGTTTTTAAGTCTCTTTACTCTCGGTAAGTAATAATAGCATAAGCACCCCCTTTTACTCTCTAGTTTAATATTATAGAGTAGTACCTGTAATTTTACAACCCTGAAGAAGAGAAAATAAAGATTCTCGAAATATCGGCATAAACTAAGATTTATTTCACCAACATTGACCAAAACTCCAAAAAGAATAACATCACCATATATATATGTAAAAGAAATAAATTAATAAAAGAAAGGGTAACTAAAATTGTTTTGCATTGATTATACGCTTGTCATGAAAAACATTAAACATAACTAAGGCAAGTGTTCATTTCCGTAGGTGCAGTAGAGTGTATTAATTCTTGCATTTAAACTGTCACATTAGTTCCGGCACAATGCAGCACCGACCTTTGTCAGGAGAATAATATTAATTTATACACTGGGGAATAGGAAGCAATATTTGAAACGAGAATTTCTGGGGACTGTTGTGACGTCATCATTGATTATTCTTGTTTTAATGCTGAATTATATATTGGGTAAAGTAATTCCTAGAATCAAGGAATTCATCACAAACAGCTTCATCATCAATTAAATTAACATAAATTATAAATTTTACCAAATTAAATTTTTAACCTAACTCTTAATGAACATTTGAGTACTTAATTAAAAATTTGAATACTTGATGTTGACGTCTATCCAATTTGTACTTCTTTTTTTTTAATTATTTCATTAGAATATCTATTTTGATATTTACTGAAAAATATAATTTAACCAATTTACTAGGCGAAGGTTGATCAAGGCTTGTTTTTTTTAATTTAGCTTGTCCAGTTTTCATTTTCTCTGCCTCATGATTATCATGAGACAGAAAAATTATGACGGTTGATATGAGAAGACTGTTCGACACGCGCTCGCACGCACACACACACACACACACACACACACACACACACACACACACACACACAAACACATACTCCACCAAAAACAATACATTTTTCCTTGTTTAAAACATCTTTTTTATTATCATCCCCACACTGTATCAATATTGATTAACCTAGAGTGTGTGTGTGTGTGTGTGGTGTGTGTATATATATATATATATATATATATATATATATATATATATATACACTAGCCTAGGTACCGGCTTCGCTCGGGAAATCATTTGAGCCGGTCAGGTTCTATTTTGTTTTTGGCAATGCTTCTACCTGTACAACTGCTCTTCCGTCTGGGTTCACTTTTTCCCGTAAGGGTCCGTTGGGCGACTTATAGAAAAAAAATTTTATATTTGAAGAATAAATGAAAATAAGTCTGTAATCATTCCTTCTCCACTGTTTGGCACACCATGAATAATTCAAATCATAATCATGGAAAACATTTATTATAATTAAATATCATCTATAATGTACGTATTTTCTGTAAACAATCTAGCTAATATACCCGACGACGTCCGGGAAATCATAGTTGACTGACTAATGATGGTAGTTTTATAGAAAATCGTTGAAAAACCAATTGGAATCGGAATGTCGCAATTTTTCATTTCAGGCCTCCCTCATAACCCCCGTTTGGACCTAAAAATTTTAATATATCTTATAATCATGAAAGAATTAATGCTAATTCACATTCCGAATTCTGTTAAGTTCGGTTCTATCGTTAGTGCCCAACAAAATCGTTGGCTCCAGCTCGTTTATACTTTGTTATACGACAAAAATGAATATAACAAAAGTTAGTTTAAATAACAAAATAAACAACTTGTGGCATGTGCATATTTGCAGAAAAACCAATAGAAAACGAAATACCTGTATTTTTAATTTCAGGCCTCCCTTACTCCTGCCCGTCCCTAGAACTGTTGGTATGGCTTATTATAATGAAGGCGTTAGTTCTAATACACATACCGAGTTTTATTTCGTTCGATTGAGTCTTTTGTGCCAAATAATATTGTTCAATTCCGCTATATGTTTTAGCTTATACCTCGTTTATAATTCGGTATATGAAAAAAGCTTACATAACAAAAGTTACTCTAAATAACAAAATAATCAACTTTTGTTATGTGCATATTTGCCGAAAAATCAATACGAAACGAAATATCGTTATTTTTAATTTCAGGCCTCCATTATAACCCCGACTCATGTTCGTTTCAGAGAATATTAATATAGCCTAAAGTCTTAGTTATGTTAGTAGTAATATACATACCATGTTTCATAAAATTCGGTTTAACCGTTTATGCGTGAAAAGGTAACCAAAAAACAAACAAACAGACACGAAATAAACAAAATGCGGTTATGGTGTCTATGACATGTGAAACGAAAACGTATCGTGAAATTTCGAGAAAAAAAACACTCCACAGACAGAGGTTAATATTATATATATATATATATATATATATATATATATATATATATATATATATATATATATACTCTAGGTCAATATACAGTGTGGGGATGCAAATAATTAAGATGTTTTAAACAAGGAAAAATGTATTGTTTTCAATGGAGTATGGCTTAACAGATATATATCTATATTTGATTGGGACTATAGGCCATAAAAAGTTTTAGCCACCCCTGAGATGGACTCCAGGGATTCGCGACTAGTGTTTTAAGGAGTGAGTGACCAACTCGACATACCGTCCCCGTTAACCGAAGAGGACCTGGTGTGAATTGTCACCAATGGATTGCCGTTATATCCGGGGAAGAGGCTGTGGTTGTATCACCAACGGCCAGTTTAGCAGTTGACGAGATAGATCTAGGACAGTTATTGTCCTTTGCCATACCGACGGGGAGTCAGACTGATTCACTCACTAGATTCCTATCTTTCCATCGCCGCAGGAAACCACCAGTGCTTTCTGGTACCGAAACGGTTTATCATCTCATCGCTTTCCCATTCATGTATTAACTATGCTCCATGTTAATTGACTTAGGTGGCCTAAAGTCGGACGGTTTACCACAAATCTATGAGTGCCACATATATGAATTTATGTATATAAATATATATATATATACATATATATATATATATATATATATATATATATATATATATATATATATATATATATATATATATATATTTATTTATATCTTTGAAGACTGATTTATATGATGGCATGCACTTGCTCTAAAACGTCTGATAAGTTAGTCTAATGGTTAGCTCTACATAACGTAACCTGGTGACCTATCACAAACCTTCCGACCCCACAGCACCATTATTCTGCCATTGTCCTTAAAAATACTTCCTGTAATTCAGTTGTATTTTACAGGTATTTCAAAGAGCCTAAATACAGAATTAACTAACATTATTTCCTCATGAAACAGTATCATATTATAACTACTGGTTATTGGGCGGTTACTTCTTATAGCATTATTTCGCTCAATTTGTTGTTTTATGAGGTGATAAACAAAATTGTCAATTAAAAGGACATTTAAACTATCTTCCCTAAATAAATAACTCCCAGTTAGTTCCAAATAAAGAAGGCGATTAATACTTATTATAGCTAAGAATAATCGCTGGGATAAATAATATGACTGATATATCAGTGAAAAAAGTTTGATATGGGCACCAAGTGACATCCTTGGACTGTTATTTAATTAAATAGACAAAATGTTTAGATCACTTTATTTAAAATTACTTTATTTGGAAACTATATATATATATATATTTTCTTTCTTAAAAAAAAACATTGAATCAAGTAATTTCACTGACAGAAGTTACAGATTTTTTCGTGTTAAACTAAAGCAATTCCATAGAAATCTTTTGTAAGTCAGACAGACAGGGAGAAATTATTCTCTTTTTATTTTTGCCTCATTAACCCCCCCCCCCCCTCAACCAAACCATCGCTCACTTCGTTAATTTCAATTAAATGGTTCACAACTAGACTTTACAACAGCCATAAATATGGCATTTCAAGATTTTATGTCAAATCGTTATTGATTTATACTTATAAGCACACAAACATGTTTCGGACTTCACTCCAGAACTAGTCGATACGGGTTCAGGGAGAGTTAAAATGGATAATTCCGTTGAAATATGATTACCGTAATGTGATTTGGTGATTACAATACATCCCTTACTTCATACAAGTATGTAAAAAAACAAAAAAAAAACAGGTAATGATTGAATTCAATTTGGATGATTGAAACTTCCGCTCAGTGCATATTCATAGGAGAAGGATTTGCAATATTAGAGGAAATTAGTGAAGTTAAAAAATCTGGCAGAACGAATTCATTACTATCAGCGTTAATTAAGCTCCTTTATGGTTACTTAATTCAATGACTTCGATCCTGATATAATCTGAGGATTAAGTAACTTAAGCTCTGAAATGGACGTTGAGGAGGACTGGTTTTTGAAGGATGGTTCTATCCAGATTACATTATATATATATATATATATATATATATATATATATATATATATATATATATATTCTTTCTTTTTTTTCCTCATGTTGTGAAAATACTAACAATTTATAATTAGTTTTGTCCATTCTATTTATTTTGTGCATTTGTAAAACTTAGCTTTGTAAAAATTTTAATAATTATTTAATTTTGTAAAATTATATTCTAACATGTTACAAGATGAATCGCCATTGTAGCGGCATGGTTCTATTTATTTTGTGCATTCGTAATATTTAGCTTTGTAAAAACTTTAATATTTATTTAATTTTGCAAAATTATATTCAAACATGTTAAATGATGGTTCGCCATTGTAGGGGCATCTCAAATAAATAATAATATACAGATTACAGTGAAATAAGTAGCCAATGATCTCCGAAGTTCTCGAGACGACAGCTTGTGTAGCTTCAAAGAAACCTTTCGGTAATATGTTCCAATATGAGATTCTTCTTTGACGCGTCTAATGCGTATTGTCATCAAGTTACGCCTTACTTGGGATTAATTGAAAAAAAAAAACAAATATTCTAATTTCTCTTTATTCAAGGGCGTATCCAAAATTGTTACACAACCAATCTCATTGTGAAGCTAATTTCCTTTAATTATGTTTCAATACACTTTTGTGCCAACACTGCATTTTTATATTGCAATCTTGAATAAATAAATATTTTTCATTATTTATAGACCAATATATCAAAAAACGTCTTATTTCAAGCTTCAATAAGACATTATTTTCATCGAACCAAAAAGAGTGGTTGGTTGTTTAAGGAGAGGTAAAATAAAAAATTAAAAACATCACCGATTTTGAGCAAGATCAAAAAAATTTACATTACTAGTTTAATAAAATTTTAATTTCCTATTATTTTTGTTCCATACATTTGTCTTCTAACTCGACTGTTAACCGAGATAATGGCATATTTTACATTTCCCGTCTTCCGTAAACTCCCACTCCTACTGATCTCATGGGGAGCGGGATTTTCAGGTGTTAGGCTTGTGGTTCGGTGCCCGAGGTACGGTCCCTAAACGTACCCAGACATTTTTTGACGAGGTGGGTATAGACAAGAAGGCTCTGCAAACCTTGGTCGAGGGTATCATTATTGATACTTTAGGGATTATTTCCCACCATATATTTTAATTTTTCTTTGACCAGTGATCTTATTATAGATCGACGGATCATGTTAGTACAATAATGATGTTTCTAATTTTATATCTAGTGACATTCACCTTTTAGGTTCCTGACTGTGTTTATTTTAGTTAATATTTTAGTTATTGAACTGACTAAATACAATATGTATTGTTTTACTGTTGTCCTAGGGATGAATAAGTTGTTGTGTGCTTCAGCATCTCAATGTAATTGAGCAGCCCCACAAACTGTATAAACATTTGTACAATAAAGTGATTCTCTAACAATAAGCTAGTATATCATGAAATAATCTTAAACGTAGCGTAAATATCATATACTCATTGGACCATTACTATTTGGGATTCATGAAAATAAGTTCGATGTGACGTGGTCGATACAAACTATATTTTTCCAAGAGTTGAATATTTACTTGATCAATAACATACACAATATTTAAACGATTCATTTAAAGCTAATGATAAAATTTCATATTGGTCAAAACTGGAGAGAGAGTGGGGAGAAAGTTAGCGATCAATAAAATATAAAAAATCGAAATAATGTCGTTAATTTATTTCTGATCAAAACATTTTCTACAATCAATCTCCTTAGTCAATTAATGACCTACAGTTTTCTCTTCGAGGACCTGAACCATTAAACTATCATTTCCAGTTTAAATTTCATGTCCTATTTATTATTATGTATTTTATTACAGGAAAAATAAAACACATAATAATACACGCTGTCAGATCCCTAGCGTGCCATGTAAGTGGGAAATTCTCTTAGTTTACGCAGCGCCTGCGTGTCATTTTTATTTCAATCTCGATATTTAACCGTTTTGAGTAAAGTAAGATTAACCTCGTTATTGGTTGACACGAAAAAGGGGTTTAGATTTTATTTATTTATTTAGAGCTTCGGTTCTTTGAGCATCTTGTTCAATAAATGCACAAGTGGGTTCAGAGAACAAGAAAAAGTAAAAAGAATGGATGTAATTATCTCCATTACTATGAAAAAAATACGTTACTATTTTTTTGAATATCTCTTATTCTACAATTGTTGTACCAAACGTTCTTTATTCTCACTCAAGTTAAAGGAAGGGCCCTAGTTTCGATATCTGCCTGGACAATAGGAATTTATTTAGCGCAGAGCTCATTAAATAAAATCCTTAGTTCCACCCTAGCTAGAAAATTATGGTAACCTGTATATTCCAAGTTAGCCAATTTATAATAAAAAGGACAACGATATTAACTCCAAGAATCCACTGTTCAAAATTATATTACTTCCTTAAAAATATAAAATTATATAATAATATTATAACTGCCCCTGCTAATTAAGCTTATGGCCAAGTGCAGAAAAATGAAGGAATAAATTAGTTAATATTGAAAGCTTTATATAGGTTTTAACGACACGCTACATGCCGTATTCATTTATTTAATGTCTGCATATAAGGGAGTACTAGCTAGGATATACTTTTAATTTGTGAGCATTGAGTTCATAATATATATGAACCGCATATTGCATCAAGTTGTACGTGAGTACATAGCGCTAGTTAAGGAGCAGTGAATGTGTAAAATGCATATTCCCAACTGCATAATAACTAATTATCTTTAATCTGTGGCACTCCTGGTGAAAGTAAAATTCCTGTAAGTACAGCCCGTGTACTTAACATTCTGTCATATTTTTTTTAATTAATTAGTTTATTTTATTAACCCTCTGGCCTACTTTCTTCGTATGATGCAGATAGTGTAGAGGTAATAAGTCTGGCTTTATTACGCAAACACGCTCAGTTCCTAAGAGATTAGACTTGTTTCAACAAAGCTTTTTAAATATGAGAGCCCTTTAAAAAAAATAATAAAACTCAAATAATTCCGCTTACATTCCAGATTCAGATAATTAAATGAAGCCACTTTAGAAAACCATGTTCATGCAACTTTTTTGGACGTACCTACGTCTTGCATGCCAACCAACCGTCTGGGAACTAAATTTCGTGTGCAGAGTGAATTTTCTTTTAATGTTGCTATCGCACTATCCACAAAATGTAAGTACAACATAATTAATCTCACAGGTAAACCTAGAGTGGCGAGTTTGATTCTCGCCTGGGCAAGGGAAATTATTTAGTGTCGAAATTCATTAAATAACATCCTAAGTCCCACCCTGGCTAGAAAAGAGTGGTGACCTGTAGATAACCCGTCCCAATTAACCTGAGTTGCAAAAAGTGGACGTTAATAAATAATAATAATAACAACATAATTAAAATAGTGGAAAATATTCATTTTTATTAGGTATACTTGCGAGATTCAACCATAGCCTAAAATAAATAAATAACTGCTTGTAAGCTATGTTTCGACATTTTCACATAAACTACCACGCCTCATAATAACCATGACTACTTAAACAAGTAACTTTCCTTCAAAAGACCCCGAGTCATTATTTATAAGCATTAGTACAATAATATACAAGAATATTCCAGGGAGAACTACCTATTTTTAAGCTGATATACAAGTTTTTTACTCTCAGAAGTTTTAGCTTTAAGCTATTCATTTATAAATTAAATAGTACAAATATTTTAATTTTTCATATTTCTTAGAACAACAAAATAACTTCAGTTATACTAAGAAAACGATAGTGAGGGGGATAAGGACAGGATTAAATAAAACCATAACAGCAACCTGACTCCTGATGAAAATTAATTAATGTCTGAAAAATGAACTCACACATCCTATAATAAGTAACTATCAAGGAAGATTCAATAAGTAATTAATTTCTATTACTATTAACATAACATACCATATAATTTTATATGCAAGCTTTTATTTCTAGTAAAAGGCATATATATATTTCTGTTGGCATTATAGACCTTTGAGATCTTTAGCATCCCCGAGCGAAACTTGAGGCATACGTGATTAGAGTTTCCACGCACTGAGTGACCAACTCACTGTACAACCTCTGTTAACCAAGGAGGACGGCCTTCGTCATGCCCAAGGCAGGGCTTGTATCGGCAATGGGCAGTCTATCAACATTGCAAATGGTAACCACTTAAATCATTGTGACCGTTTAAAGTCGAATGACCCGTCGTACGGAACCAAAGGGTATCCGTTGAATCAAAACGCCTTCGAACCTGTGTTAAATCATATTTTCAGCGAGCATTCTGCCAATCGCTGTCAGTTATGTCAAACTACAGACAGTTAAATATTTAAACAACTGACAGCTATGTCTAACGGCATGGGGTTACTTTGGATATGTTGTTATTGTCAAAAGTACTAACAAGATTGCATTACAGAATTTAATATGGTCGTTAAGCATTCTTAAATTTCCTCATTTTCACAACAACTTTCTAATTTTTTCTTTCCTAAGAACGTTCTTCCGACAGTAACAAACACTACAAAAAACGAATTAGAGAAATTGGTCCAGCCTTTCACGAGTGATGCCGTCACCAAGGTAAATAAGGATTCATTTACATACATACATACATATATATATATATATATATATATATATATATATATATATATATACACACACAAGCTCCTACCCTTCTTTTCAATTTACATTTACTATGGAAGAATAATAGGACTTAGTTAAATTTTTATGCTTCTTAAGCCGATAGAAAACTATTGACTTCTTTATCAACATCGGTTAAAACGTTTTAAGAGCTTTAATATTTAAACAAGCATCTTCCGATGTATGACTAGATGAATCGGCAGGGCTAAAAATAAACAATACGAAAGACTATTAAAAGACATCGAAGTATTCATTAAATCAATGAATGGTAGGAAAGTTTTCTAATCAATATATAATTTGCATTGCGATTGTTCTATGATTCCTGATTCCACATAATAATTTAGTTTAAGGGCTTTGTTTTTGTCGTATTATAGGTCATGAGGAAATATATTTTTCTCCCGGCTGTATATATGGAGTGTTTCGAACTCCCTGCTTGCTTTTGCTAGAATTTTGAATTGATACTTGGTAGGTTTTAGTTGTAAAGATTGATGCTTCTTTTGGTTGGAAAGTTAACTATCTAACCTCTTCCAGTTCTTCTCTAATGATTCTATGTCTGGGGTTTCATAAGAAAAGGCCGTGTTTTTCATGAAGGATTCTCGTAGAAAACCAAATTTTAAAAAGATTTTATATGAGTGATTTTTTTTCTGTCTGACTCGTCCTAAAAGCATAAATCGCCAAAGCCCCCAATAAGCCCCACATTTTCAGACCAAGTTTTTATTAACTTAGGAAAGAAAGCAGGCGTCGTTTCTGTAACAAGTTTTACTCAACAAGATTGAATCTCGGGTTGAAATATGATAGGCAATGAAGCACAGGGTAACTTAATAGCATATTTCCCTTACTGCTATGATATGTGCCCAATTATTTTAAGGAGATAACGAAAATGATGCCCGTTCAAAATTATTTAAATGCCGTATCAAAATTACTGGTCCGATTTCAGCCGTTAACGAACTTGATCTTTCTTCCTACATAAAACGACTAGATATCGAGTTTGGCAACGATCAAACAATAATTGCGACCGCTAGAGCGGTAACAGGCATATATATATATATATATATATATATATATATAATTTTGAACGGATCTCATTTTCTTCATCTCCTAGGTAGGATCGATGGACATTTGAAGAAAAATTTCAAAAGTCGCGTCATGAGTACGGCCTCAATAGCTGATTTCTCTTAAGGGAAATCTGCTAAAAAGGGGAACGTTATCATTGTAGAAGCGTCATAAATGAAACCTATTAGAGAAAGGAAGTCTTAACATTAAAATACAAAGTGAAGCGACATGCTTGCAGCACGTCACAGCGATTCCCCGTTAACTTTCAAAGGTCCCCGACCTATGCCTAGGCCTGACTGGAGCCAATGCAGAACAGTCAAGTCATCAGGCAGAGTTTCCTAGAATAGTTAGGAGTTTTTTTAATTATTTATTTTTTTATTTTTCTGGGTGTGGTACTATTGTTCTTTGTTGAATTCGTTTTTTGTGGATTTTCATACTCGTGCTTATTAGTTTTGGATTGTAATATGGATTTTCATACTTGGGCTTATTAGTTTTGGATTGCAATATAATAATATGTCTTTTGGTTGTTTACAAATTGACTCCATTAGTCTGGAATTGTGTTTTACTTGGTTCGTAACGGCTGTAGAAAGGGGGGGGGGGTTACCGGTCTAGAAATGTTGTTATATACGTTTTTTTTTCGCTACCTCGATTATTAACCGAGATATTTGCATTACTTCATGACACCTTAACAATAAGCTGTTATACCATGAAGTAGTTTATTTGAAGCTTAGAGACCAGATATTGTTCTCATTGAACTTTTACTTTGAGATAAATGAAAAATATCTCCGTTATTTATTTATTTTATTGTAAATAGGCCCCAAACTCAGGGGAGTTATTTGTGCCTAGATTGTCGAAATTCCATTTGCGTAATTCTTCCTTTTGTCCAATAGTTCCGCCCTTCAGAGATCCCGTACACTCGTTAGCCCTCCCTCATCCTCGCTTATGTCGCATCTCTTCTATTTTTCTCTATGGTGGCTCATAACAAAAAACACAGCAGTATTTTGTTATAATCAATTTGATATATAAAAACTTAACTCACTGGCTTGTGTGCCCATATGTTGAAGTCCTAGATTATTTCTATATTATTATATTTCTTTATTTAAGCCAGTAATTATTAAAAATGTTAAACAAATTTTTATAGAGTGGCTATCATTCCCTAGCATTTCAGATAGTGATTTGATATACCAAGGGACTTATTGATGTCCTCATACCTTCTACACTTTGTAAGTGTGCAACTATAAGGTCTTCACCACAAGCAATGCTGGCTGGATGTTCTTCCCTTTCATTAGATGCTGGTGTGTGGGGCTTATTTGGCAAATTCTAAGGTGGCACATTAATACTTCAGTCATCCTTTTAGTGCTTGTTGAAGTAGGAGTGCACAGTACTTTGTACAGTGCGGAGCTTATTGTCACGCAACTTATGCCATTGCTCTCCGTTATTATGAAACGGGTGGTAAAATGTAACAGATCCAATCTGGATAAACTATTGATGTTCTATGCATTGTTTCGTAACTCAAGAATTAAGGAGGTTACACGTTACTTGTATTCTGTCTTCAGTTTTTTTTTTTGGTAGAGGGGAGACCTAATTATAGACATCTACTAGGTAGGGTCGATGGACATTTGAAGACATTATTCGAAAATCTCGTCATGATTACGACTTCAATACATGAATTCCCCTGAGGGAATAAGTTGGCGAAGGCCAAAATAATGGACTTTTACAACTAGCCTGTTTAAGAAGGGAAGATGCGTATGTTAAGGCTTGCATCCAAACTAACAGTTGTACTCTACACTAAGTATTGTGAGAAGGACAAGAGATGTGAAGGAGGTGAGATGGCCGGATGACATAAGGGAGGATTTGCAGAAGCTAGGTATCCAAAAAGGTGTGTTTTAGCGGAAGGTCGCACTAAGTGTCATAAAATGTAGCTCTTAGAAGTAAGTTTAAAAAAATTTGAATTGTCACTTATTTATTTTTGGCGTGTCGGAATTTATGTTCCAATGTACGTTACATATTGCTCCACTGTGTTTCAGCAGATTTCCCTTGAGGGAAATCAGCTATTGAGGTCGTTCTCATTACGTGATTTTCCCATTGGAATTTCCACAAATGTCCACCGATCTATCTATGCCTTGCATTGGACAGATATTATTGCAAAACTAATGTACTATAAATGTTGTTATTTGCAATTTTTTTCTATCATAAATATTATCAGAGATAATTGGATTTTTCAGCTTTCAGTTAACCACCAATCCAACTCATGTCAACAATATCAACAAGCTGTTATTTCATGCCCACTTTGTTGCAGCCCAAGCTGAAATATCAAATATTGGTTTTAAGAGACCTTTATTAAGCGAGATTCATGCTAATTCGTTGTGATGTCATCAAACAAGATTTTATGGTCCTGATTAAATTATGAATTGTCCATATAAATGAATATTTGAAGAACATCCATTAAAAGAGGTTTTAGCAGATTTCCCTTTAGGAAAATCAGCTATTTAGGTCGTGCTCATGAAGCGATTTTCGAAATTTTTCTTCAAATGTACATTGATATATTTATAAATGTTCCACGACCTAGTAGGTGACGAAAATGAGGTCCGTTCAAAATTGTATGCAAATAAATTTGTCTGTTACCGCTCTAGTGGTCGCAATTTTTGTCTTAACGATACCAAACTTGATATATATATATTCGTTGTATATAAAAAGAAAGATCAAGTTCTTTAACGGTTGAAATCGGACCAGGGAGAGGGATAGAATTTCGAAAATTCTTAATATCTCTGTTATACGTTGGATTGAAAACTTGTATAAAACCGATCGTATTGAAAATGTCGTTCTATAAATGTTGTTATGTACATTTTTTCACAATCTTCATTTTTAACCGAGAAATTTGAATTTTCTAGTTTTTGGTGTTTTGTAAACCCCCATCTCTACGCATGTCATATTGACAATTATGCTATTATGTTATGAAACGCTTTATTTGAATCCTAAATACCAAATATTGTTCTCATTGAACTTTTACGTTTTGAGATAAATGAAAATACGTAACGCACGTGGGAAATCTGCTGATTAACCCCCGTGACTTTTCTTTATTGGAACTTGAACTTGCGAGAGCCATTGTTATTCAATTGAAGTGTCTCTCATGAGACTAAGGGTAATAGAAAAAAAAATCAGAAATCTATTTTTTTCTTTATTATCCATTGCAGAACTTAATTTAAGAGTTCCAGAATTTGGTTAAAGTGTTGATCAGTGTTTCTATTCAGAGCCACGGTAAGACGATGTTGTGACTACAAGTTTCATTTTTCAGTTCATAAATAAGGGAGGATGAAGGAGTTCTAAAATAAATAAAAAATGTTATTAAAAGGAGGAGGAACTCATTGAGAATAAAAAGAAGTCAATTTTTTAGGAGCAGACTTAACGAGGTGACCTTGGCGTAACCTTCATCGATCAAAGGCTTGGTAGACAGCATGTAATTATCCACGGCAAATTAGACTAACTTGTAAGTGGGAAAATTCTCTTATTTACTCCTTCAGGCCATTACAAGTCTATCAACAAACAACAGCAAACTAACTTCTTAGGTGCGTAGCAAAATTAATACAAGGGTGCATCTGACTACAGTTGTTGTTTTATGGGGTTTCTTACATCTGACGACATTGTTTATTTCTGAGATGTTCGTTCGTCCATCTGTTGCTCTATTTCTCTGAAGAAAATTGGCTATTCATGCTGTAAACATGACGAGAATTTTGTATAATTTTTAAAATATATTTCGATCCTACCTGCTTGGTGACTAAAATTGTGCCAGTTTCAAAAAAAAAAATATATAATTCTACTGTACGTGTGTAAGTACAGAACTCCCCCTAAACGGCTAGATTTGAATGAATTTTTATGTATGCGTTTAGATGGCGCCCTGAATGGTTTAGATTCACAAATCAGCCAGGCAGATGGAGCAGGAGTGGGGGTCGTAAGGGAGGGTAAAATTAAAAATAGCGATATTTCGTTTCCTATTGGTTTTTCGGCAAATATACACAGGTTAAAAGTTGTTTATTTTGTTATTTAGAGTAACTTTTGTTATATTCACTTTTGTCGTATAACAAAGTATAAACGAGATATAGTAAAGTAGCTTTTGTTTTAAACATAACATTATTAAATTTAATATCCTAATCGCTTGAAATATCATACAGGACAACATCTGTCGGGTCCGCTAGTATATATATATATATATATATATATATATATATATATATATATATATATATATATAGTTTTTCTATGCCAACGTCTAAAAAAATCGGAACAGAATTGGTAGTCTAGAGAAGGCTCAAATAATAATTATTTCGATTATTATTTGTTGATTGCAATAGAAAATTCTTTTAAATTTGCATAAATTCATTTTTTTCGAAATTGCATATTAAGTTAGGTAGTTTTCCCACAATTCAGCTTTTAGTAAATCCCAACTCCTACAAACTATTTTAGTACCTATTAGAATACTAAATAATTTTTGTCTAGCTAAATTTCAGTCTTGTTATCATGATTTTTAGTTATGGAGGTTAAAAGAAGACAAAAAATCCAGACCAATCAAACTTTTGCAATAATCTTATGTCATGGCCGAAGTATATTAAATAATTGGGAGTAACGTTACGCAAAGGATTAACATTTACAGAACATATATAAAAAATACAACAACAAAAAAACGTGTGATAAAGATAACAAAGTGATTTGCCAGATTAACCCTTACTTTAATTGTATATCGAAACTTAGCTCTGTGAATAAACTAATGTTATACAAAGCCTGCATTGCATCAGTATTAACATTGCCATATAGAGCTATATATCGAATACTAATTTAAGAAAGCTACAAATATTTAAAAATAAATGTCTGAGAACTGTGTATAATCTCCCACTATCATTCAAAAATAAGAAAATTACATCAAATTTTAAACTTACCCAGGATAAAGACATATATTCCTAAGCTGGCCACTAAGTTATTCAAATCTTGTAAACACAAAATAACCCACTCATCAATGAAATAACAAACAAAGCACTCCAAGATTCGTACCCAATTGAACTAAGTACATTTTATTCTAACATTAGAAATAGATTGAATTGAGGCCCAGTAGGCTAAACTAAAGACATGTAAACATCCTTACCTTAATCCCTACTTTACCTGTAATCATATTTACATATTAAAAAAAAAATTAAATTGTGTATTTGTTAATATTACTAGCTCGTAAGGTCACTTAAATTTGTAAATTTTTAAAATAATTTTAATATTCACCATGTTGCAATATGACAGCCACTTATAGTCAATTGCATTTATAAGCAATCTTTTACTTAAATAGGAAATCTTATTTTTTTACTTCTTTTCGTAATATTGTATTGGTCAGAAGGAACACTATAAATTATTTTGTAAATTTCTTGTAATAACTCAATAAAGGATATATATGAAAAGAAAAAAAAATGTTTGGGAGGTGAAAAGATGATACGCCCTCTGGACGTCATTGCAGAATTTGAGAAGCTTGATACACCTTTACGTAATTAAACCAAGTTGAAATGTCATCACTATTAATTTAGTTGCATCAGTTCTGATGGTCGTTCAAAGCCACAGGCTCTTAGTGAAATTCGTTGTAACCCCACTATTTTGGAACCATAAATTTAGAAGGGACAGTGAAAGTTTTGTGGATGATTCCTGATCTCATTGGAGAAAGGAAACCCAGACAATAAATATTTTAACAACTTTAAATAATTTCTGTTATTTCTTTACATAATGGATTAGTGTCAGCAATATTCACCGAGTTATATTTGTATTGGTACAATACCGAAATTTCTTTAATTAATTAAATCGACGCGAAACAAACAAAATAAATAAAAAGTATAGAATTGATTGGAAAGGGAAAAATAGTTTAATTTAATAGGGTTTTGAGTCCAGAGTTTCAGCGTATTACTCAAGAACTTTTAACTATCTAACTCATTGGATGATAAGCATTTGACCCACTGAACTTTAATTACTTGAATAAATTTTGAAGATAGTGATAGTAAGTAATAATTTCATAAGAACGGGCGTTATGAATTTCTTTTAAAAAACCCTCCAATTTTAAAAAAACGTACTTAATGCATCCTGCTTAAAAAAATTAACAAACCTACAGGGCAATCTGCTAATACATGTTATTAGTTCATCCACGACTATTTTACAGCTGTTTAAATCGATCTAGAAAGAGCCTTATCCTATAGTTTTTCTCAGGTTATCTCTGATAGAGCTCCCGTATATCTGGGAGACATTATCTAAATTGAGATACATATTAGTCGTTTCATATCAGTAATATACGCAGTCGTCCCATTATCTATTGATCGTTCCCACGACGCGCATTTTGTCAACAAAAAAGACTGAATCAGAGAAAATTCTGGAGAAAAACAACTATGAAGAAGATGAAATATATACATTTGTTCTGATAAGCTCAGGTCAAAGACACTTCTATGACGTTGGCCAATTCCATTTTCTTTTCTTTTCCACTTTATTTTTTCCACCCTATTCGGCCATCTTTAGCAAATGGTATTAAGATAATTTTTCCTTTAATATTCATCACATTTACAGTCCATTTAGTACTGTTATTGCTGCTTTTAATATGAGTTTGAACCTTCCTGTCAGGTTTGAAGTGAAATTAATTATATTAGCCAATAGGAGCTTCATCATATTTTGATGATTAATCAGATACAATGTGATGAGATTGTCCTCATTCATTTGTACTTTCATTTTTCTGAAACGTTAGAATCTAGAAGTACTTAAAATGACCTATTATAAGATTCATAATGGATATCTCGTAAAAGTTGTACAATGGAAGAAAGTTTCGCTTTGAAACAACTAAGCCAGTGTCCAACAGTTTTATTCGTGATTGAAGCAATCTGTCTTGGAGATCACTTGATTAATGAATAAAGGAAGTGGTATGCATGTACTTTGCTTTTATCATATTCGTCCATTAATTTATTAGACTATTGTGGTAAGAAAAATATTGCCCACCACAAAATATTATTGATTTGTGTTTAATTATTTATTTGGTAATAAATCAAGCTTCAATCGTTCAAGAAAACTGGAAAAATCATTTTCCAGATTTCTCAATTGCACTCACAACATAAAACTTTAATAGTGAAGGAAATTCAAACCCTTTCTATCATTCTATCTATTATGATAAATCATCTATTGAGGTTATTTCAGGGCGAGATTGTTTGGCAAATTTCTTTAAATACTCTAAACCTTTACACAACTTTCCGAATTCGAATATATTTACTAGCAGTATTACTTTTCAATGGTGGGTTGAAAGAGTAATCAATTAATAGTATCTCGTAGAAATGTGATGAATGGATAAATTTAAGCTCTATCTAATCAATTCTGTCATTGCCATCGTCTAACTCCCCCGAGCAGTTTAATGAAACTCAGCAGGCACTCACAATTTACAAAACGGTGAAGGTACAAGTTACGGTTGAACGAATATTTAAAAATTGTTACTCGTCAATGGTGGGTTTTAAAAATAAAATCAGAAGAATATTTTATCTTCTTAGCATTAGAGGAAAATATATGCTAAAATTCTGTTGAGGCGATGCGCTGTAATACCAAAAACGTATGAAGTAAGAAGTATTGTAATTCTCTAACTATATTACCCGTCGTTAAGGGTTGAAAAAAGTAAGACTTCACGTCGAAACATAGTTAAGGTTGTCCAAGATAGCACTTTTTGGCATAATTTATTCTCTGAATAAATAAATTTAAAAAAATCTCAATTTTATTAAGACATTCTGATGAAACTACAATAGATTCCACTTGGTGACCGTAAGTTGGAATTCAGAATTTTGAAATTCATAAATTTAAGCAACGATCTTTGACTGAATAATCTTTTTCACCATTAGTTCCCTTTATTTTTCTCTAACACCAACATTATAAATGACGGGTTTGATTCCCACCTGGGTAAATAGGAATTTATTTACTGACGAACTCATTAAATAAAATCCTTAAAATTCCCACCCTGGCTAGAAAAGGGTGGTAACCTGTAGATATCCCGTCCCATTTAGCCTTACTTGCATAAAGTGGACGTTAATAAATAGATAATAACACCAATGTTAACGAAGATTTTAAGGATCATGTTTTACCTCCAAGTAATCTCTCTCTTCAGCCTCTTGTGATAAAGTATAAAATAACGCAGGTTGACAATATTCTTGTTTTTTTTTTTTGTATTTTAAAAAATTTCACATTTTCTACCCTCTTGGAAAATTAATAAATTCAACTTGGTGACAGGACGTTGGAAGTCATAAAATTCGTAAATATGAATACCGTCTTCAGGGCGAAATGGTTTTTCTAAACACAATGTTGTCTTTAAATTTTCTTGATAAAACTAATACTAACAAAGATAACGTAGAATATATATGTTTTGATATCATATCACTGGGCAGCTCTTGTTGAAAATCCGAATTCCCTTGTAGCCTTTGTTGTATTTGTGGCTAGTTGACTGGTAAATATAAAAGTCAATTCAAGTTCTCGCTGCCATTTTTAAGTAATTGAGTAGCAAATGACCGAAAAAACAGACAGAGAAGAATCTCAAATTTGATGTCATTCTTCAAAGAATGACCTGTGTAGAATGAATGTGAAATAGTTATTTATTACACAAGTGACGAAAGTAGATCATTTTACAACTCGAGTGAAACGTTTACCCACAAGAGCGAAGCGAGCGTGGTAATTTCACGTGAGTTGTAAATTCTACTTTCGTCACGAGTGTAATATTAAATTTTTTCTGTAATCGTGTAATACATGATCAGATCTAACCAGAATATGAACAAAATTAGGATGTTGTGAAGATTATGGTATGTTGTTGGTAGGTTATAAACAAGGAAGGTAATTATTATTATATTTAAATTTTAAAATTTATTGATTATTTCCACCAATAATGCATTCACATTTCAATTTATTTTGTTAAAATAAATTCTTACAATGTTAAGAAACATTTAAAAGCTTTTAATTTCCAACTTCAAATTATTTTTTAGTTTATACTTATTACTAATTAAGAAGGCAATTCACTTTCTTCACTCTATTGCAAAATGTTTCACTTTCTTCACTCATTTCAGTTTAGTAATGTTACCATTATTCAACGATTACAGAAAAAAAAAATTATCCCAACTTTGTATAGCATTTCAGATAAACCTTAGATTTTATTTCTTTTAAACATTCGATTCATTTTTATTTATATTACAGAATCCCTTAATTTTCATCACATAACTCGAAAAATATATATGTGTGTGTGTGTGTGTGTGTGTGTGTGTGTAATCGTACCGCAAATTAATGATTCGCCTTAATTTCACATGGTAAACGTAAAGCGGCCAATTCGATTCCCACCTGGGCAAAAAGAATTTATTTAGTGACGAACTCATTTCATAAAATCCTTAGTCCCACCCAGGTTAGAAAAGGGTGTTGACCTGTAGATAACCCGTCCCAATTAGCCATAGTAGCAAAAAGTGGACGTTAATATATAATAATAGTAATAAAATCAATGAATATTTGACGAAATTATTCAACTATCTCGTCATGTGTATAACCTGAATAGGAAATTTTCGTTGCAAAATTTGCTATAAGTTAGTGGATGAATTTTTAAATTCCTTAGTATTGGTAACGTGGATAGCCAGAGTTGATATTCTTCTGTTCCTCCCCCTACGTCATATGAATTTATTAATATATTCACTGTTAACGAACACTTCATGTAATAAGAGCGTGTCGTGACCTGTTCTTTACAGTTAACTATTATTTTCTATACAATGTACAGATTAATTTATTTATTTATTCTACTCGTCTCTTTAATTCATTCATCATTATTCAGATACAACTATGATAAATGAGTTACCAATCATGTCTACCGGTGCTTGCAATTATAAGTTGTGCAGGTGAGTGAAATCATAAGATTCTTGCAAATAGGAAGAGAAATCGAGTTTTAATACGTTATACTGCACTATGATAATTACATGTGGTTACAGATATTAACTTTTTGGTCTTAATTAAGAGTTAATTCAATCAATTTTAATTAATCTATTTCACGATGAGCTTGCATAATGAGGCTTTTTAATGATATTGTTTATTATGAAATGTGTGAAAGACATATTATCTCTCTTTTTACAAGTACAAGTGACGTAATTTTCATTTTTAATCTTTCAATATAGTTCATTGATTATGCTTTATACAATACTAGCAAAAAGTGGACAATAATAAATAACAAAGCTTGCGAATGCATTCCGATGTGTTTTATTCATTACTTTTTTTTTGTTTTCGATTTTATGTTCACACATCTAGGGACATAGAAATTTTCAAATTTATTTCAATAAGCTCCGCAAAGATGAGACTTTTCTCAACTAAAGGATGGTGGTGTTCAGCTTTCCTTCCCACCACAACTGTTGGTTCACGCCAACAATATTCTGTTGAAAAAGAATGGAAAACTGCCCAGAGCTTATACCGAATAATTCCTCAAACAGTATTTGGTGTTTACGTACAATGATGTCAGGGCACATGTGTGTAATTTTAATCTTCGATCAGTGGGCAAAGGACGTCCATTGTCAAATTTCAACCCCGAAGTGGTACGTTCATTTTTTTATAATTGCATTCGCTAGCTCATTCATAAGAATGATCTTTTAAGCTTGCATTCGTTCATACTTCTGTTCTCCCATATCTTAGTGTGATGTTAACTTTTTCGTGGGTACATTCGTTGGTTTTTTCAAAAAATTCGAAATTTCTCTATTATAAATCAGAATGAAGGACTAATTTCATTGTAATTTTTTTTTAAGTATTACATATAAATTATTTTTATCTTGAATAATAACCAAGGAATTTGCTTATTTTTTTAGTTTTCAGTATTCAGTGAACCCCCACTCCTACTTATGTCACATTAACAATAAGCTGTTATGCCATGAACCAATTTATTCTAAGTTTAAATACCATATATTATTCTCATTGAACATTTACTGTGTGGGGTATATGTAAATATTTCCTAAGTGACGCTTTCGTTTAAGATTTTATTTTATTTTATTTTTCTAAACTACATGATTTTTACTTGACCCACGCAACATTCAATCAAGCCGTTTCATGGATAAATAAAGATTGCATTTGGTAACGCCTGAATTGGCCCTTGGAGAAGAGGGGTTTAGATGTGGGAATAATTGAAATTTCGAAATATCTCTAATCTCGGATACGTTTCGTAGAGGAAAGGTAAATCTATGTTATTCATACAGACAACAAATAATAATGGATAAATAAATAAATGAAAAAGTGATATTGGTAATAATATGGAAACACATTAAGGATACCCTTTTACTTAAACATTTATAAAAATAAAAGAAGAAATATAAGGCGATAGAAACAAACAAGACCCTAAAACAGGTGATAAATAAACTTCTCTTTTATCAGTAAATATAGTATTTTAATTAAATAAAACCCTTAGTTCCACCCTGGCTAGAAAAAAGTGGTAACCTGTAAATAAACTGAATTAACTAGCCACAGTAGCTAAATGTGGACGTAAATAAATAGCAATAACACTATTTTAATTTTTCCTACAATGAGTGTAATCTTATAACCATGAGCTTCAAGCCTTATGAATCAATTTTCAGATTTTCTTGGATAGAAAAAGTTACTTTAAGAATTTATCAACTTCAGCCTGATTATGACCGTTTCACTATTCAGTTTTATTAATTTTTTCTAAACATTTCCTTGATCTTCTCACAGTACTCAGGACGCCAAGTTTCCATTAACAGTTTTTTTTTTTCAATATCTACTCCTGTTCTTATTACTTTACGATTAAACCCTCTCTTCATGTATAATAATAGTATTAATATTTTAAAGCCATCCCGCTTGTCTTATTCTTCCATTCCCTCAAATACTGCACACTTTTTTAAACCATTTAAAATTCTTCTCTTTTAGAAAGTAGGTTAATCTATGATTAAAGTTATGATGGCGCAAGTTAATAAGGAGTTTATTATTGATCAAGTTATTATCTATTAGTTCTCTAAATTTGCTGAAAATGTTTCCGACCTCTGCTACTGGGTTGACTTTTATTCGGGATACTCAACAGGACGATTTAGCTTCAGACTGTTAATTTAATTGTTGCCAGAAGATTCATAATGATAGATAAATGTTTGCGATTTCAGTACTCATTAAAGTTTTTCAATCTCCAAAAAATCTGCCTTTTAGAAGATTTCCTTTAAGGGAACTAAGCTATTGAGGTTGTACTCGATTTTCGAAACATTTCTTCAAATATCCCATCAATCCTACTCAGGAGAGGACAAATATGAGGTTCGTTCAAAACTATCTGTATATATATATATATATATATATATATATATATATATATATATATATATTTATTTTTGTTTAATCGTTACCAAAATGGATACCTAAACAATTCATGTAAAAATAAAGGACAAGTTCGTTAACGGCTGAAATCGGACAGGATGGAGGGGGGTATAGGGGGGAAAATTTCAAAAATTCTTAATATATTCGTTATTATGCATCGAACTGAAATATTGTAGACGTGGCGCACGTGGAAATCTCCTTAGTTAACGCAGGCCCAGCGAGACGGACGTTTTGAATTAAGGCGGCCACCAAAATATTTTTCTGGGTACGCCTGACATATGGTTAATTATATGTCCATGTTGAATAGACACATACGTGACATATACATATAGATACATATGTTGACATATCCCCCAGACCAATTTTTCTGTTACAAATAATTCCATGTTCTTCATAAATTAGAAAAAAGTCTGGCAAATCGTCTTCGGCTTTCCACAGATTACGAGCTACTGACAAGTGTTCCAAAGAGGCAAGCTATTTCTAATAAAAAATTTTGTTTTACAAAAATAGAAAAAAAAATCGTAAAATAAGGTACAAGAATATGCTTCATATATCCTCAACCACAAAACATATTTCGAGAAAAGCTTATCATTTTCATATGTAAAACTCTTTAACGCTCTGCCCGAATGTATTAAATCAATTAAAAATATTCTTTTTCTAAAACTAATTTATCGAACTTCAAATAGACTCTGAAGGATGATATTATACACAAGATGAATAATATTAAAATTGGCTAATTGTTGAATAAAACCATAAAATGTCTGTCTTAAAATAATTTGTGATCAGGTACATTGTCTCTTTAATGCCCTTGTTCTTCTGCTTCCCACAGAATGTAAGAACCATCGAGTTTCTGATTTGCATAACTTAGCATTGATAATTTGGGTATTTCTGATTTCGAAAAATGTGAAGGGGTGTTTAAGTCTTTTTTTGAATTCTCCGCAATTACTATTATTATTTCTATAAGGTAGTTCCTAGATTTGCCAAGTTTACATTATTGTAAGATATGACTGGTATTTAAGATTTATTGTAGATTTTAATATGAGTTTGAAGGCCCCTACATATCTTGATAGATTATTAATTAATTACATTGGTCATAGATGCTTTGCCACAATTTGATGATTAGCGTGCTCAATGTGATAAGATTGTGGTCAATTCATTTGAAATTTTATTTCTTCTGAAGCATTAGAATCTAAAGTACTTAATATGACCTATTATGTCATTCATAAAGGGCATCTCGTAAAAGTTGTACAATGGAAGAAAGTTTTGTTTTGAAACAACTAAGCCAGCGCCCAACAGTATTATTCGCGAATGAAGTAATCTGCCCTTGAGATCATTTGTTCAAAGAGTAAAGGAAGTGGTTTGCATGTTCTTTGCTTATATAATTTGCACCCGTTAATTTATTATTTATTTATTGGAGCTTCGCAGCTGTGGCGATGCTGCTCAAAAGTTTTATACCTTAAAAAAACAAACTAAAGAAAAACAAAACAAACCGAAAAAACTAACAAAAACAGAAATGGAACAAAAAACAGAAAAGGAATACAAACCAGAAAAGAAACACAGACCCTAAAAGGAACACAAAGGATAAAAGGATCACAGAAAAGAGAGAAAACACAACAAACAGTGATGAAACCAAAAAAGAAATGGGAAATAAATAAAAATGCAACACGTTAATTTATTAGAACATTGTGGTAAGAACAATACTGTCCACTGCAAAATATTGATTTACGTTTAATTATTAATTTGGCAATAAGTAAAGCTTCAATCGTTCAATAAAGCAGGCGAACTCATTTTCCAGATTCTTCAATTGGGCCCACATGATAAACTTTAGTAATAAAGGAAATTTACAAACTGATTTAAAAACGAGAATAAATTAATCGCCATAGAAATAATGGCTGGATAAAATGACTAACTTTCTGACAGCATTAAATACTAAAAATATAAAATTCATATTTAATGGAGGATTTTACTTGTAAAGAATATTTCTTCTTCTTTATTTATATTGAAAAAGCTTGCCAAATACTTAAACAATAATAATACCAAATAATAAACTATTTATTAACATGAATAAAATCATAAATACAGTTTCAATATTTAAACTGAGATTATCCGGCATAACTTCCAAAAAAAATATCGGAAGACATTAATAATACAACTATAATATTTTCATTAAAATCCATAGTCCCATCCTGGCTAGAAAAGAGTGGTAACCAGTAGGTTACCCGTCCAAATTAGCCTTAGTTGCAAAAAGTGGACGTTAATTAATATTTTTTTTATCTTTTCTAAGTACGTTGTGAATAAAAAAGGCAAAACTTTTATAAGGAAAATAACACCTTAGAAATACTTATAAAAGATCAAGTTTTCGAAAGTTTAAATTATATTTATAAATGGACGTAGAAGACTAAAGAAATTCCCTTTAAATACATCCAAACAAAGTTTTAACAAAGGTAATAAATCGTTCAATTGTTCTTTAAGAAGGCTTCTTCTTGTTTTTTATATTTATTTTTTACTAGTAACTCGTGATAATTTCTTTATATAACTAAGTATACTTGATCAGTATTATTTGTAGGTAATGTTACTCAGGGCCCCCGAAAGGGCACTGGCGCCTGTGCAAAAAAGGATTTTGGCGCCCCTTAAGGCATTTTGAATAATATTTTTTTTCATGGTAGGTAGGTGCATGAAATAAAGCAAAGAACTGAAATTTAAAAGTCATATTTATTTGTAGACTGAAATATCAAAATGAAATAAACAGAATAAAATCTATTTTTTTTTTTTTTTGGGCCCTTGGATTTCGCGCCCCTAAAGGATGGCGCCCGTGTGCATTGCACATAGGGTAGCGGGGGCCCTGATGTTACTGTTGTTAACGATTTAATGGTCGTTACAGAAATGGATCTCTAGATTTTGTTGAATTAAATAACAGATACATAAAGTTGGTTTTTGTAACAGTTGGACTTTTCTATATCCCAAAATAGCTTGTAAGGGGTTCGGTTGGTCTTCAAATAAATCCTTTCTTTCACTAAAGAAATTCATTACTCAGTTAGTTATTTACGAGATTGCCCGCCAAGCCCAAAAAAAATTCACTTCATAAAAAAATAAATTAATATTAATAACGACATTAATTATAAATCATTATATCATAGGTGCATTCCTTCATAAATGTATGCAAATACTGTTAGAAATATATAGGTAATAAGAATGTAACACAGATAAGAAGCTAATTAGGAAAAAACAGGAATACAAAGTATAAATTAACTTATATATACTTTTTTCAATGAAATAATGTTTAGTAATGGCATAATCGAGTAATAGCAGCCCGATTTGGTGGGTTTAGGTTAGCCATGTGAGTTTAGGCGTTGAACTTAATCTCTCTTGGGCATATCCTGAGTTCGATTGTCACCTGGGCAATAGAAATGCATTTAGTGATGAACTCATTAAATAAATCCCATAGTCTCAGCCTGGATAGAAAAGGGTAGTGACCTATAGATAGTTCGTCCAAATTAGCCTTAGTAGCTCATAGTTGTCGTTGACAAATAACATTTTTTTTGAGCAGATTTCCATATAGTTTACTTCTCTGTAGATTATATTATATATTAGCCGCCTCTGTAGTTTATCACCCCCAATGTATCATCCCCTGAATAAATTGGCTGCAGTAGACTGAAGGACCTAATTGCTCCCTCGAGAGGCAAGCTTCCGGAAAGCCTTCCCAACTGATCAGTCAGGCCGATTTATTTACTAATCCCTCGCTTCATACTATACTATCTAGTTGATGTTTGTGGCAAAAGTGTGGTCATTATTGCGCGATATTTATTTATATATATATATATATATATATATATATATATTAGTTTCATTATTTTTAATTTAATTTTAATTATTTTTATATCTGTTTTCTGTTTTTTTATTCATATAATGTTTTATGATGTATGTTTTATTCTTTATTTACTATATCTCTGTTTGGCCTGTTTTATCGATTTATAAAAATAATATCTTGTTTCCCTCTCTACTCCACCATCGTATTTTCTCTCTTTACATTATCTATAGCTTTGTCTCAAAGAAAGAAATATAAAATGATAGATACTTTTCTGAGGTTTTACTTTTAAGCTGTGTTTTGTTTTACAGTTGTCATAGACTTCATTATAATCTTTTTTTTTTTTGTTTACTTCTAGATAAGCTTGTGTCATTAGTCTAATTTTTACTCCTTTTAATATTTATTATTTATTACTTGTGGATTTTTGCTTCTTATTCTGTTCTAGGAGATTTGATAAAAGTGTTTACGTTTTTGCTGATATCCTTTAAAGAAAATCAATAGGTCGTACTCATGACGTGAAGATTTCTTCAAATACCCATTTATCCTACACAAGGGATGATAAGAATAAGGTCCGTTCAAAACTATGTATATACATATTTGTCTTTAAAAACTCTAGAGGTGGCAATTTTTGTTTGATTAATACAAAACTCGATTAACAAGCATTACATGTAGAAGCAAAGATCATGTTCATTAATGTTTGAAATCGGGCAAGTAGAAGAAGGGGGGGGGTGGTTCGAGACGGGAATATCTCCGTTATTATACGACGGTTCGTAAATTCTATAAAATCAATCTTATTGGAAACTCAATGTCATATAAATGTTGTATATATTTGTTTTCATTATCTTGATTATTAACTTATTAATTCCATTTTTTAGTTTTTATTATTCCGTACCCCCACTTCTACTAACAATATTAACAATAAGCTGTTATACAATGAACCACTTTATTCGAAGCTTAAATACCAAATATAATAGTTATTGAACTTCTCCTGTGATAGATTCATTCAAGCACATAACGTGGTGACGTCAACAACGAAGAATTACGACACTTGGCTTAAACATTGTAATTTGATCTATTCCATACTCTAGATGTAATCGGTTTATTCAACGCTAATGTGCTTATTCCCTAATTGCTGAAATCGGACCAGAATTGGGGGGATTTAAAGGGGGTAGTCGAAAATTAAAATGAAATCAACATTATCTTTACAAATAGAGAATATATGGTGAGATGAGATCAGGAATCTGTCATACCAACTCCAGGTAAATCTGTTTAGTATACTTTTATTTTATTTCCACATCGCGTCTAGTAGTGAATTAATGAACTATGATTCTCGTTTACAATGTATTTAAAGTTGAGGTTGGTGATTGGACACTTGCGATAACACCTACTGCCATCGAACCCCCTCACGTTATGTTATTTTATAACTTAATTATAAGTTTCCATGCTCTAGACCTATGATTCCCAAAGTGGTCTATATCGACCCCAGGGGTCTATGACAACCTGTAACGTCAGTGAAAAAAAATTTTGGGGGTCCATGAAATGAAAATAGGGGTCAACGATAGTGGATCTCAACATACACTGATATTTACTTACAGTATACTATCTTATAATATAAAGACATATACATTATTTATAAAAGTACCTATGAAGTAAAAAATGTATTATATATGTTTATAAAATTGTGTAAGTTGTAGTATGTAGGCATTCGCTTTGTGGTCGCAATACATTTTGAACTTGTAAAAACCTGCACATAATGATATACCCATATCATCTTGTTACAAGCATACGTCCAAGTCTCAGAGCTTCGCGAACTAGCACTGACTTGTTCAGTTCGTCACAAAATTTTATTTTGAGTAGTTTTAATTTAAATTAAAATTAAAATTTCGATTCTCGCCTGGGCAAAGGAAATTATTTAGTGACGAAATTCATTAAATAACGTCCTAAAATCCCACCCTGGCTAGAAAAGGGTGGTAACCTGTAGATAACCCGTCCCGATTAGCCTAAGTTGCAAAAAGTGGACGTTAATAAATAAATAATAATAATAATAATTTAAATTCAATTAATAAATGTATAAAACTTAACATGTGTTTTTACTTTAAGTTTTTAACACTAAACTTCACTACAGTTAGAAATTTACAAAAAATCAATATCAGGTAAGTAGGGGGTCTACCCAAAACCGAGAAACATTGCAAGGGGTCTACGACACAAAAAAGTTTGGGAACCTTGGCTCTAGACGGAAATTGTCAACAGATCGTCTGTTAGCGTGGATGTGTTCATTTAGGATTTGTGAGCAATTCATTTCTTTTCTAACGATACGATAAATACGGTTACCTGGAAATTTAAGATGATGTTATATTTGTAGGGAATGTATTCCATTAATGACCACTAAACCACTCTTCGAGTAACAAGGATGTTTGTAAAGTTGACTGTAGCAGGTAACGATTTACCAGGTAATTTGGGAAGTATGGCAAAGATTAATTAATTTATTTATACGTGACTATGATATTGAAGAGTGTTCGGTAAGCTGTGGCTTTGTATATTGTAGTCTATAACAACTGTTGGATCGATGGTTTTCAAAAATGGTGTCATCAGTACAACTTTGATCATTACAGCTTTTAAGCTGATTTACCTTAAGGGGAATCTGCTAAAAATAGCAAAACGTAAGACCATTTAGGCATACCCGAAGAATGAAGTAAGGAAATGCAAGATGCAGGAAGTAGTTAAGTTTAAAAGGAAACAATTAGTATTGGATAAATAATTTTGGGTTGTACGAACTTCTGAACTGGGCGCGAAAGTTCTTGATTTAACAGATTCTAGTCCGTCATTGTTCCGTCAGTCACGAGAGGGGGCGGGCTTTCTAAGTTATGCATTAGTTTTTTAAGTCTAGCATGTATGAGCGCTCCTGAAGAGGAGTAACTTAAACTCTGAACGTACAGAGTAAATGCATGAATGATTAAAGTTCTTTGATGACTTTATGCCCTTCCCTAGAACTGAGTGTAGAATATAACTGAGAGCTCTGCTACAGCTCATTAAAACAGAAACATTTCAATTATTACATGAGTATAACTATTTTAATCAACACTGATTTCCAAGTTCCGACATCGAAACTCATAAGTGAACTACATTGATGTAAACATTTCATAACTTGAAGAACGCTCACAAACAAGTCTTCGTTACACAAACAATATATCTATCAGCAACAGAGCGCTTTCCGACCAAGAGCACACAGGCAAGTTACAAAATATGTAATTTCATCAAGCCTTTATGACCTACAACCTATATGATAAATTAATCAATTTCTTTAATATATAAAAACTTTTTTTTTAATAAGTCAACAGGATAAAATGTATAGATTACAAAATACAAAAATGATAGAAATTAATATGTATCCTTTTTTTAGTTACAAGGTATTAACAAAGATGGACTAGAAACGAACTAAACGCCGGAAAACACAATAAGTTAGCGTAAAAAGTTAATATATCAATGGGCAAAATGGATTTTATAGCATAAGTTAACATAATAATAAAATATGTGATGTACAGTGAGCCTAAAACATTGGAATATACACTGATTAAGAAGTGTAAGGGGCTTGTATCGGTGTCTAAGCCGGTTCTACGCTGTTCCATTTAATAATTAACAATATTTTTATATTAGAGTTCTGATTAAAATTTGTCTGTGTTGTTTTAATTTGTAATTTTCATTAAACTTTAACAACATTCTTGAAATCCGTAATCGACTTTTTATGAGTAATATTCCCTATTATACGACGTATATTTTAGATTGTTGTCCCCAAAATCGTAAAAGACTTGTATTTGTATAGTAAATTCGTTTTCGTGAATAATTTAGAGTTCAACTTAAAATAAGTAATTGATTATATAATGCTGGCTTTTCGAGATAGATTCAATACTTTTATCATTTGAATTAAAAATAATTCGGTTTTTTGAACTGGTTCTGGAAAAGCAAAATCAGCCATGGGTGGCTTAACTCGTCAAATTTAATACATAAGGAAGAAGAATATTTTAAACGAGTTCCTGACAGGGAGCACAAAAAATCTTGACAAACAAGGAATGACTTCGGAACAATGGCTGAGAGAGAACCCTTAGGGCAGCGGAAATATGAAAAAAATCAGCCCTCCAACTCGTCTAAAAGATTTTATTAAAAATGAGACTATATTAAAATAAATTCAAGAATTGTGGCAACTCGGGGTCTGGAAAGCCAAAACACAGATTCCAAAATATTCTGTTAAATATGTGTCATGAGGAGGAAAAAAAGTTCCTGACACAAAGGTTCCTACGTTCTGGAATTACAGAGCAGTGACCTCATCTTACTATTATTCTATATTTTTAAGTAAATATCCAAAAAGTAGAAGTAAGTGTAAAATAAAGTCTAAAAACAAGAAAGCATGAACAGCTCGCTTAAAAGGTATTTGAGTCACGGAATAACGTATGTAACCACAACTGTAGTAAGAATATTATTATTCTATACGATTCATAATAATTATTATAATATAATAAGTATTATAAATTTTCGATTCCTCGTCATCTTTCAGCCATTACTAAATAGGACCTTTAATGTGTTTAAATATTGATTATGGTATTGACTAAATAAACATTTTCGAGTTAAGAACGTAAAATCATAAATGATGACTTCATGACAGTACTTATTTGCATGTACTTTCAATGTAAAAACTGAATGAAAACAATATTAGATATTTAAGCTTCCAATAAATTGGTTCATGATGTAACAGTTATATTTGTTAACGGCCTAACTGGACGAGGAATCGAAAATTCATAATACTTCCGTTATTGTATGTCGTATTGAAAAATATTATAGAACCAACGGAAGGTCAAAAAGGTCAAACACCTCCACTCTTAATACTTCTTTTATTACAGACGAAGTACTTTCGGGGCGAACCGTCCCATCTTCAGTGCCCTGTGACACAACATTTATACATTCAAAAACATGTAATATATATAAATAAATAAATGTAAAAGTCAACCAAGGTAGTCAAAAAAAAAAAATTAAAAACAAACAAATATATAAAATGCAATGTAACACTTATGGCTAAAACGTTACCAAATAAATATTAAAAGAAACAAATAACAGAATAACTAGGAGATGGAGAGGAACTGACCCAGAGTTGGTCCCTATTGAGCCGACATCTCCGGCGAGACTGGGAGCCTACTCGGGCCAGGGCAGCTACTGCAGAGGACGGAACATGCCTGAGCACGCCACCCTCCCTCCTAATATTAATATTCTTATCCTCCAGCATGTCCATCCTGATCCATAACTGCTCTACTATATCCATTTTCTTCCCTTTGCCAAGGTGGTCGAGCACCTCGAACTCAACTGCATTTGCTTCATGGCCTTCATTTATCATATGTTTACGTACCTCCGATGTCTTGGTGGAAAGGTGCTCTTTTATTCTGCTCCTTAGCTTCCTTCCACTTTGCCCCACATATGAGCTTCCGCAAGTCAGGCAAGTAACCCGATTCACACCAGATTTAATCAGTTGATCGACCGCATCCTTAATTCTTGGGTGCATTTGTTTTAGGGAGCTTATACTTCGATAGGCAGTACGAAGGCCAACCTTTTCCAGCATGCGTCCTATCTTTTCAGAAAATTTCCTTGGTATGGGATGCTGAGTTGACTCAAAGGATTACGAATCTCTCTCTCTCTCTCTCTCGCCTTGTTTCAATTCATCTAGGACCATCTTTGCGAATCGGCACTCCATGACTTTATCCACCATGATTAGTTTTATGAACAATACTTAAACTCGTTTTGAAAATCCTCTTCTGCCAATAGGATACTCAGGAGTCGGTTTATCAAGTAAGTGATGACTGAAGTTTTATATTGAGGATGGTGGTAAGAATCAGAAGGGATCAAGATGGCAGTGGCGATAGGCTTCCTATAAATGTTGAAGGAGTGAGAAATAACCAAATCTAGGAAACTCAACTTCCCCTCATTCTCCACCTCCAAAGTAAACTTTAACTGCCTGTGGCAACTGTTGACGTAGTCCATCATAAGTTATTCGGGGACTGAGAATGATATGAGGGGTCTTATGGACTATGTCAACAGTAGAACCAATCTTATTCAACTATCGATGCACTACAATTATCGTTATTTACGATTTTTCGAATATTACGGGGTAGAAGGGAGTTAGTCGGGGGAGGGAGGGATTCGAAAATTCAAACTAATTAGATATTCATTTGTGTTGTTATGATTCGGACCAAAAAATGTAATAGAACCAATCTTGTTAAAATATTGATGCTCTACAATTGTTGCTGCATTATTTCGTAACTCAAATATTATGGGAGTAATTCGTGCTTTCTGGTTTTCAGTCAGAATATATGTTGAGATGAGATTACTAGTGTGCCATACCAGAACGTGGCAAATCTGCTTAATTTACGCAGCACCTGCGTGATAGATTTTTTTTTTTTTTTTTTTTACATCGAGATGAAGTGGTTGTGAAAGCAGTAATGTATTTATTTTGGTCAGCATGCCCACGTTACATATGTCGCATGTTTCATATGCCGGATAAATATTCGTGTGCGCTATCAGTAATCTTTACAAAACAACTTCCTCACTGCATGAATACTTACTGCTTGAAGGTCAAAGTCATCTAGATGGTTTTTAAACTTCTTAAATTATTGTATGCTATTTTAATCTTAAGCCATATTTCGCCATTTCATGCAACATATAAGTAATTTTACATAAATTTGGCGATTTTCATTGCAAATTATGATATATTTTCAGCTTTTCAATATTTTTGTTAGTGTAAAAAAAAAGAACATATCTTCTTTATTAATCTTTTTCAAGATTTTTTACAAGATAAACAAGAGAGGAAGAGCGTCCCTCGGTTATAAGGATCCAAGGAGAAATGAAACGCTGAATGAGTATCTTTATCTGGAAATAACATTTTTCCTTCTGAAGAGAGGTTTTCTAAAGCTAGGCGAACTGCATAAAGTTCAACTACATCTGTGGGATAATTAAAGAAGAATAAAATATTTTAAAAATGAAATAAAGTCAACGAGAGAGAGATAAAGAAAATAATTAATGTTTTAGTAGATCTACAAGCAATGAAACGGGGTCAATCACGCTTGTGATACTTGTGACCTCATCTCACAACATGTTCTGCATTTGTATGTAAAAAAACCGATCAGTAGAAAGGGTGTGGTGTTGGTGGTGGGGTGACTAAGAGCCTAAAACAAGGAAGTGCGAATAACTGCATTAAAAGGAAAAAAATGAATAGAAGAACAATTACAGAGCATCAATAGTTTAACAAAACTGGTTCTTATTTTACGATCCGACTCATAATGACGGATATATGTTGAATTTCGAGTCACCCCCCCTCTAAACCCCCACTATTCTATGTTCGATTTCAGCAGCGAACAAATACGATCATTAGAGATGGTAGTAAATGTAAAATATCGAGTCAATATATTGAGTTATAAATTTATACCAAAATTTATCAGCAGATATTTTTTTGTTGAAAAAAAGATAGGTGCAAATCGTTTCTAACATTGTTAACTGTTCGACACTTAGGTATGGAATTCCTAAATATGGTAGAGCTTTTTATACAAAGGCCAACGCTGTATCATTGAACCATTGTTATTTGAGCTCAATCTGTTCGGTATTTGGTATATCAAATAAACATTTTCTAGTTAGAAAATTAAATTTTATTACTTTCGTCATCACACGACGAATTTGAAGTATATTGCACAATAAAGGTTTCTTGAAAATAATATTTGGTATACAAGCTTATAATAAAGTGTTTCACGATATAACAGCTTATTGTGAATATGATATAAGTAGAAGAGGGTGCTTAATCAAGGATGAAAACTAACAAACCCAAATATCTCGGCCTTATATTCATTGTAGAGAAAATATACATAATATATATATATATATATATATATATATATATATATATGTATATGTATATATATATATGTATATATATATATATATATATATATATATATATATATATATATATATATATATATAAATTTATATAAATAACATTTATAGCTAATTAAATTTTCAAGAAGATTGATTACGCGCAATTTTTCGAACCGACTTAAAGTACCGGAGATATTTCTAAACCTTTCGAAATTCCGGCCTCTAAACCCCCTCCTCTAGCTGATCCAATTTCTGCCATTAAGGAACATTACGACCGCTCATGGGCCAATAAACCAACAAAAAAAAATATGGAATCGATAGCACTCGCGAAGAGAAGATATCATGTAGGGCAATGTTCAAAATAAATTAAATGAGAAAAAAGGTACTTTCTTCGAAACTTTCCTTTCGATATTTACCCTATGACACTTTTAAAAGGTGGTTCGTAGTCCACTATAAGTTTTTATCGTATTTCCCTTTAGGAACATGAACTATGGATCTCGTACTCATGATGTGATTTTCGAATATACTCGTATCCTACTTTATGCAGACTACAACTTTAATCTACCCTCCAATCTTGCTCCACTCACATGATGTAAGTGAGAATTTATAGATGGAGGAGAATATGTATATATATATATATATATATATATATATATATATATATATATATATATATATATATAGGTAAGTGCTACACTAGTATGACTAGTGCTAGTACTACAGTACTAAGTTCTTTAACGACCAAAATCAAACATATATATATATATATATATATATATAAACACACATCTATCTGTATATTTGTCTGTTACCACTCTAGCGGTCGCAATTATTGTTGTTCGTTACCAAACTTGACATTTAGTCGTTATATGTAAAAAGAAATATCAAGTTCGTTAACGACTGAAATCGGAACCTTGGGGCGTACTCATGACAAGAGTTTTGAAAAATTGCATCAATTCTCCATCGATCCTACCCAGGAGATGACGAAAATGAGGTCCATGCAAAATTATATATATATATATATATATATATATGTGTGTGTGTGTGTGTGTGTGTGTGTGTAAAAAGAAAGATCAAGTTCGCTAATGGCTGAAATCGGTGGGAGGGGGCCCCCAGGGGAGAATTTTGAAAATTTGTACGTAATATCTCAGTTACTGTATGTCAGATCGAAAACGTGTGTAGAATCATTCTTATTGCAAATTAAATTTACTATAAATATTGTTGTATATATGCATTTTTTATCTTCATTATTAACCAAGAAATTTTCATTTTTCAGCATACCCACATTTCTATTCATGTTACATAAACAATACTCCGTTATATAATAAATATTCAAAGCTTAAATTCCAAATATTGTTTTCAAGAGATCTTTATTATACAAGATACACGCAAATATGGTCTCGTGACCACACCCCCTCCCTGTCTTAAGTTCTAAGACTACTAAATTTGATTGATTGAGATAAAAATTATTATGAGTCATTATAAATTACAGTATAAGATATAGGAAATAGTTTTCAACATAATTAATATGTAATAATCTGAAAAATTTCAGTAATTGTTTTTTTTTTTTCCGGTGAGATATTAGCAGACCTGTTTGTTTACATTTCAGATGCTTCCCGTCCGGATTATTAATATTTAATGAAAGATTTCTTATTACCTTTCGTATTTATTCTTTTAATGGGTCTATGGTTTTTAATTCATGTAGATTTATCTATTGGTTGGGATTGGGAAATCTGCTTAGTTTACGCAGCCTTGCGTGACGGACTTTATTAAAACTTTAGAAACACCCTATACTGCTCTCTGTATTTTCATTTAAATCTTTTGGTCACTAATCATCTCTTGCCTAAAGTCTAAATTTTAAATCTCGTTTATTTGGGGATTTTTAGCACAGAGACAAATTCCTGTTCATCATGTTCTGTCAGTTTCACTGCACATGAGAAATCTGCTTGCTTTACGCAGCCCCTGAGTGGTAATTTTTAGTGAACACTGATAAATAATTTCGGAACTAAATTCAGTTTAGTGCCTCTGAGAATGAATGACATTTATCGATTAAGAAAAAAATGGATAACTTCTACGTAAAGCTCTTACGAATATCAATTCTCATATTAATCAACTTCAGATAAAAGAAGCCATAAAGCCATTCCTCTCTTGAATGTGGGATTATGGATTCTTCTTTGCACGCAATGGGATCTTTACCAACGTGTTTGTCCATTCGATAAAAACAACACAATAAAAGAATGAAGTTATAAACAACGGTGACACATAATCTATAATGATAAATGTCTGCAGGTCTTTTATAATAATAAAAATGACTATAACAATCAAGAACTAGGTCACTTTAAAACACGCACCTTTATCATTTGAAGTTTAAATTTTTTTCGTGCGTTCCACAGACTCTAAACTAAATAGACTTTCCACGCACACGATAGAAAAAATATACATTACAGTCTCTATTTCTCCCCTAGTAATAACCCCGTGTGAAAATGATACTGAAAATAAACTGGATACGAGGAGTTAACTAATTAATTAGTCAAATTCTAACTCATACAAGGTACAACAGTTAATGTTACAATATGCTCTATTTGTTTGACCAGTCCCCAACAAACACTATTCGCTTTCGCTGGGTCAGCCATATAAAGGAGATGTATGTTAAATTTCTTGAATATTTGGCTAAACCAGGATCTGCATGCCCCACGCTCTAGAATATCATCAATTATTGAAGCCTTCAAAAACACACTATTGATTGATAACGCTAATAGAAAAGCAGCGACAAATTACAGCAGTTTATACAAGAACATTAATATAACAACAGGAACCACTCAAGAATATCTTACCATAGGTCTACCATTTCCAACATACAAAGCTATATTTCATCTAAGGACATCGAGTAATAAGAGATAACCAGGGCCCCCGCTACCATATGTGCAAAGTGTGCAATGCACACGGGCGCCATCCTTTAGGGGCGCCAAAACCAAGGGCCCAAAAAAAAAATTAAAAATAATTTTAAAATAAAAGTTGAGAAATTAAATAGGATTAGGTATAAGTACACACAACATTTAATTAGTACATCATCCAGTTACTGTTCATTCCTATGGCGATAAGGGGCGCCAAAATCCATTTTTGCACACAGGCGCCAGTATGTCTTACGGGAGCCATGCAGATAACATTTACTATTTAAAATATAATATATTTCATTGACCCAAAAAGTGAATGCTTAATATGTAATTAGGGCTAGTTCAAAAATATTCATCATTTATTTGATTTTGTATTGTATATAGCACAATGAGAGACAAATATCTTTATTTTATTACCAAAGAAGACGAATAAAGTGTTTTTCCCTGAGCACTCAGCAGCAATAAGAAACACAAATTAACAATGTTATATGTTTATCTGATAAACATATGGATATGTTGTTCATTTGCTCTTAATGAATAATTGTGCTTTAGGTTTTATTTTTAATGTATTTTAGGGCTCAAGTTAGCCGTTTGAGTTCAAGCGTTGACCTTAATCTCACATGGTAAACTTAAAGTGACGAGTTCGAGTCTCGTCTGGGGAAAGGAAATTATTTAGTGATGGAATTCGTTAAATAACATCCTAAATCCCGCCCTGGCTAGAAAAGGGTGGTAACCTGTAGATTACCCGTCCCAATTAGCCTTTGTTGCAAAATGTAGACGTTAATAACTAATAATAATAATAATGTATTTTATAATCGTTGTGTACTTTTCTTCATTTTTTTTGTCATTGCAATATAATATCTCTCATTGGCTTTTGAAGTGATCGAATTTTATTAGAAATAATTGAATGTAGAAGGGTTTCTATTTAGTTTACTATTGGATTTTTTTTGTTATCTATTTGTTTTTGCAGTTATATATATACATATATATATATATATATATATATATATATATATATATATATATATATAATATAAGACCCTGAACTTCCTCCATAAACACTATAATTGATTCAACAAGATAATTACTTTACACTTCGCATTCGACAAAGATTTGAAGGAATTTTCATGTCATTTTATTATGTGAGCAACCTAAATAGCTTCTTCTAATATAGAAACCCCGCTAAATACACTAAACGACCCGTGTCTCGTTAACCGTTAGCCTTACGAAAAACATGGATATAACCAATGTTTTAGCAAAAATTAATTTGCAACAAGATTGATGATATAACATTATTCGATCCGACTCATAGTAAAGGAAGTGTTTTATTTATTTATATTTTACCCTCTATAACCCCCCACCACCTCCTTGGGTGTTAACGGAATTTCATTCTTTTCTGGATAAAAGTCTTAATACGAACCAGGATCAATAAAATGGCCTAGTTCTCGAATAGTGATATAATTTATGGAAAGGGCACTTTCGAAGTCAGAGCTCTATCATCAGTGCCTGTTCACTACCTTTAGGCAAAACAACAAATTTAGAATGCTCAACAGTGTAAAAACAAAAAACAAACATGCCACAGCATAACAACCAATAACAAATTTAAAAAATAACCAACCAATAAATATAAAAACCATTAGCGTACGTCATAAAGATAAGAAGTTAAAAGTCTATGAACTATATAACTTAAAAACAAAAGAATTACTAGGTAAACAAACCTAGGCCTTTATTGATCCTGATCAATCGGTTCATCTACCGTTTATTATTTTGGGTTTTAATCTGAAGTTTAGTTTGAATATCACGAAATTTTCTGTCGATTGGAAGATAATAGAGAAACACCTAATACATGATATTTTAAAGTTCCAACTGATCTATTTCATTGGGGCTCAGGTTAGCCGTGCGAGTTAAAGCGTTATCTCACATGGTAAACCTAGAGTGGCGAGTTCGATTCTCGCCTGGGCAAAGGAAATTATTTAGTGACGAAATTCATTAAATAACGTCCTAAAATCCCACCCTGGCTAGAAAAGGGTGGTAACCTGTAGATAACCCGTCTTGATTAGCCTAAGTTGCAAAAAGTGGACGCTAATAAATAATAATAATGATCTATTTCAAACTGTTTCGTCACACATTTACTATAATTCCTTCCTTGTTAAGCAACAACAAAATATATTCTAAACAGAAGGAGTGATACGAGAGAATTTTTTGTGAACCCTCCAATGTGTCTAAGATTTTTAGGGCAAACTGCATTATTGTGGCAAATTTTAGAACTAAACCGCTAATGAACTCAGTAGAAGAGCGTTAAAATAAAAGTAAAGCTCACTTTATTTTTATATATGCTTTAAAATTATAAGTATATGAGATTTTCCTCCAGTATTCAATTAGAATTCAAAGCGTTAACTTTCTTAATGTACCAATTATGACAGGAATTTATGTCATAGACAGAGAACTAAATTAACGATGACAACTGTCATACTTCGTTGAAATCAGCGACGTATGAAATTCTTTTCTCTTCCTGTTAGTTACCCCCCTCCCCCTCCATCACTCTCTCTCACTCTCTCCTCTCTTTCTATGCACAGAGGTCAAAGTAAGAGCCCTTAAGTTCATGTAATGAGTCCTTTCCTTCAATCCAATTAAAGGGAAAACTTATTACAAGAAGTGAAAAAAAAAACTATTCATGGATATATATATATATATATATATATATATATATATATATATATATATATATATATATATATATAATAGCAGTCTAAGAAATAAATAACTGCGTAAACATTGGAGATGAAGAAAAGTTTTTGGATTACTTAATGTAGAATATTACTTTACTCAAACCACTTATGTAATATTTTTCGATTCGTCTAATAATTACGATGATATTTATCTTTTTTACCTCTAGGCATATTGTTTAAGTAAATAGTTTGGTATTGCAGAAGCAAACATTGCTGGAGTCTAAAGTGAGTTAGTTTAAAAGCATTTCCTGGTCAAACGGATGCTCTGATCAATACGCGACTGAGGAAAAGTTGTTGCCGTGAAAGTTTAATTATCTGTCGTTTGTTCGTCATGAAATTAAATGAAAAATGAGCAATCGGAGCCCGATTTAATATTAGGGTGCGCAGATTGTCACCCAATTTTAATGAAGCTTTTACAGAGAATGAAATGTGCTGAAATTAACCTCAAACATTTTCGTATTCTAGGCAATTTGATTGACGTTCGTGTGCAGTTATTTATGGAATGGTAGATACATCCTTTTAATTTTCTCTTCTATTTAAAAAAAATCGTCACGCAGGGGCTGCTTAAACTAAGCACATTCCCCACTTAAAGTTATACAATATGAAATCTCCATACGAGAGCCGGGCAGTTACGAAAACAGCAGAACTAGTTTTCTGCGGAAACGAATAGAACTGACCTTCGCCGGTTTCATCCCGTCCGATATCAAGACACACTTAATAAAAATGCAAATATCTCTGTTAATATTCAAGATAGAAAATAAACGTATGTAACAATATTTCTAGTAAATTGTATTTGCAAAAGATTGGTCCCATACAAATTTTCGATCCGACGTATAGTAACGGAGATATTTCGAATTTTCGAAATTCCTCCCTCCCACTTGCCCGATTTCAGCCGTTAGCGAACTTAATCTTTCTTTTTACATACAAAAATTAAATGCCGAGTTTGGTGACGATTAAACAAGTAGTGCGACCTCTAGAGTGTTAATAGATATATATATAGTTTTGAACGGACATCATTTTCGTCATCTCCTGGGTAGGATCGATGGACATTTGAAGAAATTTTTCGAAAATCGAGTCATGAGTACGACCTTCCATTCAAAGAGTTCTTTTGACTGACATTAAAGCTAACTGATTCTGACTGAAAGTGATCGCCAATGATTCGTCACAAGTGACTATCCCTGGCTTTAGTTTTAAGAAGTATGACAGAAGGCTAAGAAGTTGAAGTCATGACCATGAGCGTTTGCAACACATATACTGTATGATTAGATACAAACTTCAATTTTCCCTCAATCATGCATACAAAGCATGCCGGGTGAATATTTGTGGAGATTTTTCAAAAATCGTGTTGAGCAGAACCTCAAGGTTTGCACGCTAATCCCAAGGGGAAAGTTAGCTCTAATGAGAAAATCATTTACGAAAAAGCACCACCGTAATCATAAGCTAATACACTCATCGTAATTATGAGTTAATACACTTACCATAAGCAATTAGGAAATGCAGGAGATATTAAGCCCTTTGGCCCATCATAAAAAGGAGACACGTAAGTATTTTATTAGTCCCGCAAATGGTCTGAATCACGCAACGCCCTCTATTAATAAGCACTTAAGCCGCAGTGACAGTATCTAATTCATTATCTTGGGGCTTTATCTATTGAAGCCCCACGTGGGAAGTCTCATTAAAAATGATAAATTATATAAGAGATACTATGTTGAATTTAGCTGATACCCATCGAGGTTCATTCTCTCCTATATTGGTGTTCAAAATCAATAAGGGAATTAAACTTATAATCTTCCCGAAATAAGTTCTAAAAAATAAAATATAATAGTTATACGGAATAATTCAAAATTATAAAAGAGAGAGTGTGAAAACACAAAAATCAAAAGCACAAGAAAATTAAGGAAATCCTGCAAACTAGAGAAAAATAACAAACTGGACAAGAATATTCTTAAATTCAAATTTTGACATTTGTCACCGCTTATAACAGAATAGAGTTTCCCCCACCATTTCGATCCTTCTCAACCTCTGCCTTTCCTGTGCGAAGGCTTTTCACTATTTGAAAATCCTAGCGTCCTTCTTCATTCTGTCAGCCCATCTCATATTCGATGTCCTTACTGGTCGGGTACACAATCATTGGCTTTTATAGGGAACCAGTTACTTATTGCAACATGTCCCTCCTATAAAGAATAGGTACATAATAATAAACGTAATGTTACTTACTTGATAGTAAGGATGGGAAGTATGTCAGTAAATAATTAATATTTTAATTATTAATTATAAAAGTAGTACTCATAAATTACATCCTTAGTAATCCATTATCAGGTCAAGAAATAAAAATAAATACGTATGCAAGTTTACTACACTCAGCCCTTAACCCTGCTGACATCCGATTCTATTATTTATAATATTATGTATTTAAAAATAACTTCCAATATTTATTTTGTTTGAATAATACCTTAAATTAAAAGAAAAATAATTAAAATCTTAACAAACGTTTTTTTTATTTATTGGTTGATATAATCAGCCTGTCTTATTCACAGTAAACAAATATTGAAATTATTAGAAAACAGGAAATATATTAACAATATAGCTTTGAATTTTATCAGTATTACGCATTCATCAATATCAAAAATTGTTGTAAAATATATAATATATGTTATATTATGATAACCAAATTAAACGCACAATTTTGAACATTTCGGATGTTTTTCCCTTTCCATAGTTTTACTCTGGAGTAATATTATGGAGAAATGAGACAATTTTACAAGACTCTGTCAAAATGAATTCCCTCTTAGGAACGTAAACTATAACAATTTCCCTCGTGTCCGAATGACACACTAATGACGTCGGTGAAGAAGAGAGTTTATTTTCATCCGCATGTTCTAGCTTGCGTGTGCGATATGTTATTGATATATTTCCATTGTTTCATTGACCCTGAATTATCATTTCAATAAAAGAATATCAACGCAAGGATAGGACAATCAAGAAATTAGAGGACAAGAAGAACTAGTCGAGAACATTAAAAAAAAAAAAAAAAAAGATTCTATAAAGACAAAAAAATACTTATAAACTATATTACTTTAGAAGGAAAACGTTTGACGGTGACATTTTATTTTTAACTTTGAAAAAATACATATCGAATTAGTATCTGTTTTACATATTTTTATTAAATTCATAAGGGCATCCAAGAGAAAAAGTTTCTCAAGGCTCTTGATAAAATTCCATATAAGAGCTTTATTAAATTTACATACTCAAAAGCATATTTTTCTCTGAAAAAAAATTACATTATTTTACCTTTACCGTTTCTTCTTCTATCTTTAATGGAGTTTCAGAGAACCTTTTGGAATTCAAATGTGCAAAATTAAATTAAGTTTAACATAATAATAATAAAAATTATTCTGAAGAAAAAATTTAATAAACGTCATCCGTGATCCGAAACGACAACTCCATATTAGTGCCATTTCGTAAGACATTCTTTGATATTTTATTAATTGATTCCGAACCCTTTTGAAAATAATCATTTCCTAGAAAGATTCAAGTAAATCAGTAACATATACAATAAGATAGCTATATTTTATTATTTTAGCTGTTTCACGTTAAAAATATTACATAATTAATGGAATTGAAACTATGGTGATGAATGAAAAAGGGTCTTTAAATATATTCCTAATTGATTCAGTCATATAAATTTATTACAAGTTTTCACCCCATTTTTTTTAATTTGTTTTCTACATGTCCAACAATCTTTAATACATAACAACACTATTTATTAGACAACAGTAACCCTATCATTATCATTACTATTGGTTTCCTTGTTCCGAAACCGTGTAATTTGACTAATTTTATTATATACTGCTCAAAACCGAATAGGGATATTGGCTGTTATGTGGTATTTTTGGGGCCTAGCTTTTTTTTTTTTTTTTTTTTTTTTTTATTTTTTTTTAAACTATAAATATCATTAATATTTATTAGAAATTATTGCCTTTCCCCCCCCCATAAAAAGTAATTTAATTAAGGCCGATTTAACCTTCCTTGGACTGGGTGGATTGTAAAACGTTAAGGACTGAGTGGGGTCCGCACGGACCCCAACTTTAAATTTCAATTTTACACACTAAACCACATTTAATTCTTTTTTCTTTAATGTATTTAATATTTAGGTATATTATAGGTTAAAATAAAAACAAATATAAAAATAATTTTTGTTTATTTATTAATAAAACGTTTAAAAAATGTGTACCTTTTGATCATTAAAATTATTAATTTACAAAAAAAAGTTTTATAGTAATTAAATAAGTTATTTTACATCATGAAAGCAAAAAAACATTAAAAATACAAAAAAATAAAAAAGAAATACTAGTTTTCAACATTGACACAATTTATACATGCAGGATTATGATTTGTATGTTTTGGACATATAAATTGTCCACAGCTGTTACAGAAATTTTTAACTTTGATATCGACTTTTCGAGGATACAAATAGCATCTTCCCCTACTTTTGGGCCTTGTTGCTGTAGCAATCGACGTCGAAGGCTTCGATTCTTGATTTTCTTCGATGTCGATGCACTTTTCCATCATTCTTATAGTATCTCTCTTCAGCCTTCTGCATAAATGTGGATTATTCAATCTTTCTCGAATAAGCGGTTCTGCTAATTTCTTTCCCAACTCCAAGAGAAAAATCCGCCTTCTGTCAAGTGAAGAAATTTTCCAGTCAGGATGGAGTTTCGTCCACACAATATGTGCATTTATCCCTGCTATATCTAATGTATTCATGAAAATCGTCATTGGCCATCTTTTAGTTTGCCGTTTTGTGGAATATTCTGCTACCATTTTGTCGAGAGTGTCTACAGCACCTTTGGTTGCATTATATGTACTGATAATTTCTGTTTTTTTTTTGTTTCATTAATTATAATATTGTTATATAGAATATATAAATAAAAATATATAGAAAGATTTCTCCTAAATCTTCAAACGAAATTTCGTCTGTGAAATAATCTGCCTCCAATTCATCATTAGCCTCTTCTTCAATCTCTTAGAAGTCCTCATCTTCAGAAATCTCATTTCCCGAATCAAAACCAGAAGGGTGATCGTGTGTTTCGCCTGGTAGATCATTGAGGCTGTCCTGCTGTGCAGCACGAGCTAGTTTCTATGATTATCATTGTCCGAGAAGAAAACATGTTGACACATACAAATGTAACACGAAACTGATTCTTCAAAATAGGGAGAGAGAAAAGTAAAATCTAAAGGTCAGGAATTTCTAGGAAATTCAAGTACGATGTATGTAAGAAATAGGCTTTAGAATTCCTGTGAAAGAAATTAAACCACCTTAGCTCCATGTTTTTCAAATTATTAAGTTAATGTTATTGAGTCGATTTACTAACAAGAAAAAGTAATTTTAAAGTTAAAAAAAAAAAAGTTTATTAATACCAAACTAAATTTGGTCACACTAACGACTACGTGGGGTCATCACACACCCCAGGCCTGTTTTTTGTCATATTTGTTCAAATATCAAGCAATTCATTTAATTTTTTCTATTTATTTTTTGATATTTTGAATCAAGACACTTGCAGAGGAAAACTCCTAGAAGGACTAAGGGATATCTATAAATTTATAAAACTGGCTAGCGAAAAACGAGCCGTGGGGTGCAGGATGACCCCACTCAGTCCTAGGAAGGTTAATTAAAATTAATACGATAAAAATAAATAACCAATATCCCTATTCATTTTTGAGCAGTTTATATGTTTCGGTTTTTATAAAATATACGAGTATTTTATTTTTGCAGTCATTGAATTTATACTTGGGTATCTATATTAATTTGTGATTAATTGATATGTGATGGAATATTAAGCCAGAAGAAGGAGAATCTCTTTGGGAATAAAAGAAATAAAAGCATCTTATTAACAAGAAAATGAAGAAAAGGACCATCATTCAAATGATCAGCGAGATTTCTAGAATATTAAAAACCCCACAAAAAAAAAAAAACTAGACCTTGAATAAACATTAATGTGGTGAAAAGTTAAGCAAGCTTAAGTACTTAGCTCAGAGTTCTCTCACTTTTCTCCCCACTATTTATTAATGATCATTTTTATTTATTCATCTATTTATAAAATACTTATTTCAACATAAATTCGATGAAGCAGTCAAAACACCAATTTTGTTTAACCGACGACTATAATTTTGAAGGGACCTCATGGTCGTCGAATACTAGGCAGAATCGATTGAATTTGACAGCAAAGATCTAAAATCACGTCAAGAGTAAAAGATTTCCAGTAAGGGAAATCTTCAAATAATTGACTGGGAACCAGTGGAAATGATTTCAGGCATTTGCGGAAGGAGAACAATTCCTTCAATGACTTTAAGGGCAGTTTAAGAATAAATAATTTACTACAGAAATATCCTTATATGCATAAAAATAATAAATAAATTCTACAAATAAATATAATAGCTGAAAGTTGGATCATCTCATGTCCATTTTCTTGGAGGAAGAAAAGTGACACGGTGAAGGATTATCCGTGTTGGCTTGACCTCAATTCTCACATCGGAGTGTTCGAACACTTCCACTATAATAACTTATAAACTATTGTAAATGTAGCTCTGGGCACTACCTTTATAGTGAGTATTCCACAGACTTTTAAGGGTAGGCTAGCCAATATCTATTATATTGTCATTGTGCTTATAATATAATACAGGTTGGAGCAGAGGAAACGCATGTTTTTCACTAAGTATTTTATTATTCCTCTGCTCTACTATATATATATATATATATATATATATATATATATATATATATATATATATATATATATATATATATATAGTGGATTCTTATATTAATATTTAAAATTTTTAATTATTCCATCTCTAAAACGTCCCTCCCCGAAGACCGATTTTAGCCATTAGCTAATATAACCTTTTGTTTTACATGAAACGGTCAATTTCCGTATGAGGTGAAGTAAAAACCCTGCAAGATTGATAGACATTTGAAGAAACGTTTCCGAAAAACTCAATTCGAGTACAACCTAAATTCATCAATACAATCCCCCTTAAGGAAAATTCGCTATGAATTAGTATTTATGACCACCAAAGGTATTTTTAGTAGATTTCCCGAAGGGGAAATCAGCTATTGAGGTCGTACTCATGACACGAGTTTTGACAAATTTCCTCAAATGTCCATCGATCCTACCCAGAAGATGACGAAAATGAGGTACCTTCAAAATTATATATATATATATATATATATATATATATATATATATATATATATATATATATATATTTAAAAATAAAGATCAAGTTCGTTAATGGCTGAAATCGGAGCAGTGGGAGGGGAGGGGTGGTTCAGAGGGGAGAATTTTGAAAATTCGAAATATCTCCGTTATTTTAAGTCGGATCGAAACATTGTATAGAACCAATCTTATTGAAAATTAAATGATCTATAAATATTATTCTATACATATTTTCTGTATTATTTATCATCATCTACTCATGTTAAAGTAACAATCGTTTATGTAATTAACCACATTATTCGAACCTTAAATAACAAATAATGTTTTCAAGAGACGTTTATTATACGACATACGTGCAAATATGTTCTGGTGACCCACCTCCTCCCGTCTTTGGTTTTTGAACTACTTAAATTTATTTTTTGAGATAAAAAATATTCTGATCCATTATAAATTACAGTAAAGAGTTTTTATTCAAATTAATAAGTTATATTCTGTTGTATTTCAGTAATTTATTTTCTTTCCGTTGAGAGTCGGGTTGGCAGACCTGTTTGTTTACATTTCAGCCACTTCCCGCCTGGAGGGGAAGATTTCTTATTACCATTTGTATTTATGCACTTAGTATTCAAGGTGGTATTGTATTACCAGTATGTATTTATCTATTATTATACTTCACGAGGGAAATCTGCTTAGTTTACGCAGCCCTACGACGGAATTTTTTGTTATGTATATTCCCCTTATATTAGGGAATGTCAAAAAAAAAATATTACCAACATTTTCCGTGGTAATAGAATATTATTACCCATAAAAAAGGATAATAAGAAGACTTTGGTTCTTCGGATAAATGTTAACAATCTTTCAATGATTTAACAGTTAGTTATTGAGCTTTAATCGAATGATTATTGAATGAAAGTGACAATGATGTTCCGAAAATTTAGCATCTCAAAAATATAAACATTCTTTAATCGTTAGTGATAGAAAATATCCAAAATTGCCAAACATGAGATACAATTATAGTGTTAGTAGTTTATTTTAATGACAGTGGCATTTGAAATTTACGTAATGTATGCCTGCGATGGGTCGATTAGTTTGTTCAAGAAATTCAGGAGAGCAAATATATCTAAAGCAACTACAACTGTAAAGAATATTAGTCTGAAATAATGGATCTGTCATATTCTGCATATCTCTTTTTAGTTCTCAATTACCAGGAACCGTAGACATAGGATATCTTCTGTAAGGGAAGCTCAAGAAAATTTTTTCTTTTACATTATTCAGTTTTTATTTTCCCTTTTACCTTGACTAAGTCGTGATCAATTTCAAAAGTAAAATAGCTATGTTAAGCTGAGTAACACTTCCCAGTGAAATTCGATGAGGTGGAGATGTTTTCTATTGGCTGAGACAAGGCTAAAGTGAGCCGCCGCTAAAAAGGAGTAGATATTTGGAAATAGTGGAGGGAGAGTGGGCTTTTACATTTTATAGGGCAGGTGTTTGACGTGCAAATTTCCTACTAGTGACACTTTTCCTTCGACCGCTTCTGGCCCTTGCTAACAGCACTCAAAGCCCCTCCCCTCCCCCCCCCCGCACTCTCTCTCAATATGCCTCTCTCTCTCTCTCTCTCTCTCTCTCACACACTCTCTCTCTCACACACACACACACACACACACACACACACCCACTCACTCTCTCTCTCGCTCTCTCTCTCTTTCACACACTCACACTCTCTCTCTCTTTCTCTCGCCGTCCCTCTCCACTTCATTGCTACCTCTTATCTTCATTTCTTCCTACTCTCCTATCGAGGGGGATTATCTGAATGTTTTCCTTATACAGTGAACTTTCGCAGTGCCCAATTTTTTACCAGTTTTCTCCTTAAGGAAAATCTGCTAGTGAGGTAGTGCGCATGAAACAATTATAACTCATTGCTTTTCTGCGGGAACCTCGGGCACGATCATTTAGATCCCGAACTTCAACCCGAAAAACAGTACTCATTTTATATTCAAAATTAATAAATGTATTTAAAGTAAATATATACTCTTGGTATGTGAAACGGTCATACTCGACTTTATAGTCTACGGAATCATACATTTATGAATATTGTATACAGGATTTCAAATTAAATCAAATAAGATTTTTCTGATATTTTGAAACATCTTAAAAAAGCATTAAACGGAAGACATAAAGTTACAATAGAATTTGTCTGCACATTGAATATTCACTAAATATTCGATTAGAGAAATATAACGGATGTTCTTATTAGCAGATATCCCTTAAGGGAAATCAGCTATTGAGGTCGTACTCATGACGCTAGTTTTTAAAACTTTTCTGAAATGTCCATCGATCCTACCCAGGAGATGACGAAAATGAGGCCCGTTCAAAATTATATATATATATATATATATATATATATATATATATATATATATATATATATATATTTGTCTGTTAACGCTCTAGCGGGCGCAATTTTTGTTTGATCGCTAGCGAAGTCCGTATTTAATTGTTTTATGTAAAAGTAAAAAGGAAGATCAAAAAATTGTATAATACCAATCTTATTGCAAGTTAAATGATCTATAAGTAATGCTATATACATAATTCATGTATCATGAATATAAACCGGGATATTTGGATTTTATAGTTTTCAGCCTTCAGCAAACCCCCACTTCTACACATATTAAACTAACAATACTCGTTTATGTAATAAACAACATTATTCGAAGTTTAAATACCAAATATTGTTTTCAATTATACTACATGCATGAAATTATGTTCTGGTGAACCCCCCCCCCCCCATTTATGTTTCTGGACTACATAGATTTGATTGATTGGGATAAAAATTATTATGATTCATTATAAATTACAGTAGTAGATACAGTATATAGTTTTCAATTAAATTAATATGTTATATTATGATGTATTTCAGTAATTGTTATTCTTTCCGGTGAGAGTCGGGTTGGCAGACCTGTTTGTTTACATTTTAGGCGCTTACCGCCTGGAGGGGAAAGATTTCTTACTACCGTTTGTATTTTATTCTTTTAATATTCAAGGTGGTGATGTGTTACCAGTATGTAGATTTATCTATTATTAAACTTCACGAGGGAAATCTGCTTAGTTTACGCAGCCCCTACGGAAAGGACTTTTTTTACTATGAGTGTAGATATTTTATCATATGTATTATAATTAGTTCGCTGTACCAACTATTTTATTTTTAAAACGGCATTTAAAAGTGTGAATCACTAAAATTGCTACACGCCAAAACATATAAATAAATATGAGTTAAGATGTCTTAGTAGATTGCATTCATTGTTAGCATTAACTAGCATTTTGTAGAAATTAGACTTGCATCGCTTGTCTGTGTGGGTTATGTGTGCGCGTACGAAATGTAACTGGAGTTTTGACTTGGCCGTCCAAATGTATTAGGTTATCTAGTACCAAATTCCAGGTGAAAATCTGCTTCCACGGAAACTAGGCAACTGATTTTTGTTTTGTAAGTTATTAAGTGACTTTTATATAAGTGTAACTAAATATTTCAATTTTCTGAAAGAATTGTTAAGTGTGTTCGGTTTGCTAACCATTCCACGTGGCTGCTGTAGGCGAGATCGAAAGATACAGTCATGAATACTTTATTTTACAGTAGGCGCGGACGTCATACATCGCCTGTAAATAATTAATTTTTTAATTGCTTTTCTATCTTATAAAGATAATTAAAATATTAAAGCTATAACAATTTCCGTCTTATGCACGAGATCAAAAAATACTATGGGATATAATTTTTAAATCTTTTTATGGGAAGCGCAACCTAAGCAGATTTCCCATGCGCAAATATGAAATGCACAGATGATGTTCGATGAGTTTCACTCACACCTTAGCTTCATGTGTTGACTACTCGGAGAGTTGGGTTTTGAAGCTATGAATCTTATTTTAAGGTTTTGTTTTTTGTTTCCAGCCTTTAGCAAATGCCTTCTCCAATAGAGACTTATTAAAAGAAAAATGTTATGCAACGAACTACATTATTCTAAGATATTTTATGTCCTTATTGGAAATTATTTAAGACTTTAGATTTCATAAATACCACACTCGATATTTAACAATGTATGCATATCAAAAGATTATATAAGGTAATGGCTGAAAACAGCTGTGGTAAGAGCGGTGTTTTTAGAAAATTTAAAATATCTTGCATCGAAAAAATGAATATATCATTTTCATGATGTTATAAATATTATAATTGTTCTTGTGAATATAAATTTTCTACAACTATTGTTTTATAAATGGTATTGATATTTTTTTAAGGGTTTAGCCTTTTGTACAATCTCACTTTTACTCATCAGATTTTAACTTTAAGGACCTCAGTCACTAATCATCTCATTTCCAGCTAACATTTTAATCCCTGTACACATAGGCTTTGTAGTACGGGAAACAGATGGAATTATAGGAAATTCAAAATATGTCAGCCATTATGAACCAATTTGTTAAACTATTTAAGTTCTATAATTATTCTTCTATTTATTTTTCCTAGATTAAACATTAAGCGAGTTATTTGTACTTTTTTTCGGCCATGTGTTCTCCCCGATTTCTATTTATTATTTTTCACTTAGAAATAGAAATAAAAAATATATTGTGAAATGGGATCAATAGTGTGTCATACCAGCCAGCACGTGGGAAGTCTGCTTAGTTTTGCTGCCCAAGCAGGACTTTTATTTCACTTACCTATTAAGTATTGATGCCTGTATGCATAATTATATATTCTTCTTATTCTCGACCCAATATTTCTTATACATTTTTCAAATTTTAAGGCAAGGGTCTCCAATTAAAAAAACATTTTCTTCGGTTGCAAACTTTATTGAAACTGCCCGCGTTTCGTGGCTTCTATGCCACCTCTTCAGGGGCCATCCCTTTTTAAATATATATATATATATATATATATATATATATATATATATATATAAATTATTAATAACATTAATTAAACACATCCCTTAATAATTCTTTTGCTATATATTACCTTAAAATATTTAGTGTAGCCGTGTGATTTAAAGCGTTAGCCGTAAGCCTAGAGCCATGATTTCGGTTACCGCGTGGGCAATGGGAATTAGTTATTAAGGAACTCATTCAATGAGTCCTTAGTCACTTCTTGGCTAGAGAAGGGTGATAACCTGTGAATAACTTCTCCCAAATAGCCTCAGTAGAACAAAGTTGAAGTTAAGAAAAAATAAGAACTAAAGTGTAAAACGAATACACATAGTTTGTAGCAGACAAAAATCATATTAAGTAATAAACATTTATTGGTGATTATACCTTCTTGTTTTATTTAAAAATGAATAGAAAAAAATAAGTAAATATTAACGAACTAACTATGACGAATGTGCTCAAATCTTCTTTGAATCTTTTCAGACAAACAAAGAAGAGCTGTTAACGTTTCCACAAAACCGTTAATTATTTAATGTTTGTTGGTTCTCGTTTCGAGAATATGTTCGTACAACAACGGCCACGTTAAGTACTCCAACGAACTCAGGCATAGTTCAGAAGCGCATAGCTGACCGGGCAAAAACATAACCTTTCGGAGTTCAAACAGCAATGCGAGAGACATAAGTTACAAATCGGCCTAAGAAGTAGCTATCTTCGTATTACACACTCGCCATGTATCATGGTTGCTACATGTCAACATTGCTGCTACATTCGTGGGGATGGTCCGAGTATCCATGGGTCGTGCATGTCGACAAGGTTGACAGTCCGCTAAGGGCCCCCATTATTTTTACTTACTCCAATTTTCCGAGTGTTACACTATAGTTCAAGGGGACAATCATCGAGTGACAGGATAGTATCGGCTATTTCACACTTTATACAGAACTTTCCTTTGCCTTAGTACAAACAGCACGGGCAACACTGCTCATTCATATTATTTTTTTTAGCTTTTGAGGATATACTCCTGACTGGTTTTTTAAAAAAAATGTATCCACAAATGTCCATCGATCCTACCTAGTAGATGACGAAAATGAGGTCCGTTCGAACTTTTGACACACACACACACACACACACACACACACACATATATATATATATATATATATATATATATATATATATATGTGTCTTTTACTGCTCTAGTGGTTCTAATTTTTAATTGGTCGTTACCAAACTGGGCATTTTTTTTTTTGTAAAAATAAAGATCATGTTTGTTAACGGTTGAAATCGGACAGGAAGGGCGTGGGTTTAAACGGGAGATTTCAAAAATTCGATCTATCTCCGTTCGGACAGAATTAGTGTATACATCAAATCATATTGAAAAATAAATGTTCTTTAAATGTTGTTATATGAGCTTTTTCGCTACATTGATTATTACCCGAGATATTTTCATTTTTTAGTTTTCGGTATTCTTTAAAGCCCCACTCCTGCTCATGTCATATTTACAAAATGCTGTTGTACCATGAAGTATGTTATTTGAAGCTTTATATTATTTGATACCAATTATTGTTCTCATCGAACTTTTACTTTTTGAGATAAATGGCGTACAAGTGGAAAATCTGCTTAGTTAACGCAGCCCCCTGCCCTTACCACAGATTCTGTTGAGTTGGTAGAATCCCATTTGCTCCTACGTACAGTGTCTCCTGACAGTCTGTACGACAAGAGTGCCCAATTTGAAATTCAAAAAGTCCGTCACACAGGGGCTGCGTAAACTACTCAGATTTCCCACTTGCTGGTATGACACACTAGTCATCTCATTTCACACTATGTACTCTATTTCTATGTAAAAAGCTGATAAATTGAAAAAGGGAGTTTAGTGGAGATTGAAAAGAAGAAAGTACGAATAGCTCGCATTAATTTACGAAAAAAACTATAGAAAATCAATTGTATACAAGAATAGTTTCACAAGAATTTGTTTTTCTAATATTTTACTATCTGATTGATAACAATAGAGACATTTTGAATTTTCGAGGTTCTGCAACGGCCCAGGGAAGCTACACCTGTTACAGTATATATACACACATACATTTTTCTTGACAAACTTAATTTTCTCCATCATATATAAGATCCATAGTCATATCCTCTATAGATTTCTAATAAGGAGGTAATTAAAAACCACATAGATACTGTTTATAATAGTTGCATACAAAAAAACTATAGTCTACTATAGATAATTCCATTTGTATTCTATCCTTTACTAACCCCATAGTATTTCATGTGAAATGAAAGGTTAAGTTCGTTAATGGCTGGGAACGGAATTGAAGGAGTGAGAGATTAGAGAAAGGGTAATTGGAAAATTACTTGGTACATTATTATGAGTCATACACGTACGTAAAGCATGTTAATTACGTACTTTTACCTGTTAATCGAATATTCCTGTTATTTCTTTCGTTATTTTTTATGTTAACCTTCAGCTTATATTTTCATGCGATTCTCATATTATGTGCTTTCATCGCTAAATGCCTCATTTCATGATTTTTTTCAATTTATTTTCATGAATTTGTTATTTAGGATTCTAAGGGAGGAAAAATAGGTATTAGAAAATGAATCACGCCATTAAGAATTAAGAGGCGTTGATAGCAATAAAAAAATTTCATTTCAGACATTTTGTTGAATAAGAATCGGAATATGGAATGTATCCCTGTTAGTTTTTGACTAATAAATAATAGAAAATCCTCTGGTGAGCTTAAAAAAGTCTGTCACTCAGAAACTGCGTTAACTAAGCAGATTTCCCACCTGCGTCTCTTATTTGCATTCATCTCAAGACGTAAAAGATCAATGAAAACAATATTTGTTGCTTAGGTTTCCAATTAAGTGTGTCGTAATATAACAGCTAATTATTATTATTATTAATATGAGATGAGTAGCTGTGGGGGCTTACGAAAGGCAGAAAACTAAAAAATGCTAATATCCTACCTCAGAGATTAAAAATAGGTTCAATTTTTTATATATAGTCTGTTAAAGCTCTAGCGTTAGAAATTTTTGTTTGATCAATACCAAACTTGATATTTAAACGATTAATGCAAAATTGATGGTCAAGTTCGTTAACGGCTAAAACGGACCCTTCATTTAGAAGGAGAGCATTTGGTAACGATCAAACAAAAATTGCGACCGCCGTTATTATGCGTCGGATCGACAAACACACACACACACAATCTTATATATATATATATATATATATATATATATATATATCATTTTGACCGGACCACATTTTCGATATTTGCTAGGTAGGATCGATGGACATTTGAGGATATTTTTCCAAATTCGCCTAATGAGTACAACCTCAATAGCTGGTTCATCTTAAGGGAAATTTGCTAAAAGGGAATCAAACAGAAATTTAATGCAAATAAATATTAAAATACATTAAAAAAAAATTCAGACATACTTGTGGGAGAGGCTGAGACTGAATTGCGGTATTTCTAAAACACTTAAATAAAAAATAAATAAATAAACATATATACCAATAAAAAATAATTAAATATATTAGTATAGATTAGAAAATAAAATATATAAGTAGAACATATTCCCTTAGGGTAAATCACCTATTGATGTCGTATTCACTTGCCGAATTTAGAAATATTTCATCATATGTCTATCGTTACTTCCATGTTTCTAGCGTCACGTACCCCACTACTAATTATCGAGTTTTTACTTAAACTTGAGAATATATGTGAGAAGATATTACTACTACAATTCTATACTAGTGTGTCATTCTAGCACATGGGAAATCTGCTTAGTTGACGTATTACTTTAAGCGCATAGCTCATTCGGAAAATCAGGCCGTCTACTGCACTGCTTTCGGGAAGTGAGTCTTTCCAGACAAATATTTTAATAGTTTCTAGAGCTTATCACAAATATTTTGAAGTGTTTAAAGAACTCTAAGAAATTAAACCCAGAGATTATTGCTGCTATCGTCTAATTCATTAAGCCATTTGACAGATAACATTAATAATTAGCCGCCTATTTATGTCATTAAGAGGTTTGTGCAATAGTTCCGTTATGGGAATCTTTTGTATAGGCTTTAATATCTTTTTGATGGGCGAGTTGAACTTAGGCGGATCACAATGGCGGGGACTTTTACGATTGCAGCTTTACGACTCCAAGGGTTTATAGAGCTGCACTGAGACAGTTCTGCCTTTCCTGAGACCTCCTCGGGAATGCAAATTAAAAGACTTACCATTCGTATTCATGAGAAATTCCGAGGGGTCTATCAGGGTGAATTGCTCGAAACACTTTAATTAATTATTCAATTACATTACTCCATTATTCTCTGGGGCTCTAGAATTTTTAACTTAAATAAAAAATGACAAATTATGAGAGCAAAACAATTAAGAACGTCCGTGTTGTTGTTAAATTTCAAAAAGGTTACAACTTTTCTTTTAATTCGTATTCCCATAATTTTCAAGATAAATGTAAGCAGAAATCCGAAAAAAATGCCACTATGCACATTGTTTCGATTAAGACAAAAAAGTGGAGAACATTCATGTATAGAATTCTAAAATATTGTATTGGAATAATGTAAAATATTCGTTAAAGCATGAAAATCTAATATTTTTCTATGTCTGAAACACTCCGCTGTGTGATTCATGGAGTCCAAAGGTATGCATCCAATGCACTAGAATATATCAGATGTATTCCAGACAAATATATGCAAATAGATATAAAATTAAAGTTATACTAATTGTATATGAATAAATTGTTGAATATGGATATCGTTTCTACTGGTGAGTGTTAATTTTTTCCGATTAAATAAATCTTCTCGTAATTAAACTATATTAAAAAAAGTTCTTAATATGAACGAAGGTTATTTCCTCATTTTGAAACTTTCAAGTGATGGTAATAACTTGTACCCATTTGTAGCCGGACTAAGTTTTCTATATTTAATAGCCACACCTTTCCCATTAATAATAAGACGTATTATACCAGGACAATGGTGTACAACATTGTTTTAAGAGTTCTTTCTTTCAAGGAGGGATATTTTTGAAGAATGATTAAAGCAACCAAAGGGAGAAAAACCTCTTTTTTCTTAGAGTTTCTTTCAGCCAAATTTAATTTTAGAAACCTTACAGAGGACCTTGAAAGGAAAATCAAAATGAGGTTGGCTAACTATTCCTCCAAACTTTCTGATAAATGGATTGTTAGGGAAAAATCAAAGCATCGTTTTTGGCAACTAATGAAAATAAGTTGGATCAAGATACCAGATTCAACGAAGTTTAGGAAGACCTTCCACTTTTTTTCAAGGTTCCACTATAATGCATTACGTTATTTATTTATTTACGTCCACTTTATGCCGCTTTGGCTGATTGGGACGGGTTATCTAGAAGGCACCTCCCTTTTCTAGCCAGGGTGGAACCAAGGAATTTATTTAAAGAGTCCGTCACTAAATAAATTTCTACTGGCCAGGGCGGGAATCGAACCCGCCACTCTGTCTACCATATGGGATTAAGACCAACGCCCTAACCCACACGGCCAACCTGAGTCCCCTCCACTAATGTAAGAAATCCACGAAAAAAATTGTTGACGAGGCAAAACATTTATAGTTGAGGACCATGTTAAATCACGCATTATTACTGAATTGATGAATGCTTCAGAAATAGTAGCAGGGAAAAGAAACATTGTTAAAGCAATTAATAATAGAAATGAATGCCTGGTATCTGTTATTTCTTCCAATTGAGTGCACATGTCACAGAACTGTGTGTTGATTTATCAAAAAAATTGATGTAATATTGAGGACTAAATACACATGAATTTGAAAACGTCTTTCTCGCATCCAGAGAACTCTATCTCAGTCTGTATTTATGGTACTATATGTCCGCTACTGTACATAAAATGCTTGTTCATAGTATGAGTTATTCAAATTTACAATAGTTCCAATTGGGCAGCTTTCAGAAGAAGCTTAAGAAGGGACAAAGATCGGCGCAGGTTCTAGAAGCACAACACCAGAAAGCGTTGGCATATTGTCACGAATGCAGACTAACTGTCGATCTTCATTATAACATCTGATTCACTGATCCATAGCCTCAGAGAAGTGCCGGGTCAATTGTGCCCACAGATTTTAAATTTTATTATATTTCCTTCTGTAAAGCCTCGACTTCTGTCAACTCTGGTCCAAAATGAAGAAAGCCTTTCTAATACAGTTTCGTTTTAATAATTTTTAATTATTTATTCTAATTATAGCGTATGCTACGTTTTTCTTTGTACTATTAAGTTTTTTTGTATCCCTATAATAATTGTATATTTGGATTTATTTAGTACCTACAACGTAAATTGCATTTCGCATTAAATATAGATTATTTATAACCCATATCCCTTAGTCATTTATATTCTAGAATAAATTTCATAATTAAATACAAAAGTAACAATAATGTGGGTTCCACGACATGAAAACATCGGACGTACAGACGACGTGGACAAACTCGCCAAACATACTACCCTGAGACAATCTTCTGACTTTAATTTAATAACCCTACCAGACATACACTTACAAATACAACATAGAACATCAGAAAATCATCTGCGAGAAATAAAACCTCATATGAGCGAGTGGCCATCTAGCAGAAGTGACAATAGACGAGACGAAGTTGTACTAACGAGACTTGGGATAGGACACTCACATTTAACGCACTCATACCTCATGACGAGAACAGAAAGACCTCTCTCCACAACATGCCATGAACCATTAACCATTAAACACATACTGACTAACTGCAGGAACATTGAATACTTAAGAGACCCCACATGTACGAACTTCTAACAATGCATAGAATATCAATTGTAGAACATCAATAGTTGAACAAGATTGTTCTATGACATTTTAAGATCCAACTTATAGTAACGGAGATATTTTGAATTTTCAAAACCGCTTTCTCTAAACCCCCTCCATTGCAGGTCCAATTTCAACCAAGAACAAATATCATCTTTAGCCTTGACTGAAACGGTTAAATATCGAGTATGATAAGATCAAATAAAATTTTTCGAGTTGATGACAAAAAATCTTAAGTGATGACGTCATCGTGTTTGCATGTGTCTCAAAAAGTAAAAGTTCGATGAAAACCATAATCGGTACTTAATCTTTGAATGAAGAGGTGCATGATATAACAGCTTACTGTTAGTATGACATGTTAACTATAATATGGAAATATGTCGGCATGTAGTATTCAATATAGAGAAAAAAGTCCGTCATGCAGGGGCTGCGTAAACTAAGCAGATTTCCCACGTGAAGTTTAGTAATAGATAAATATACATACTGGTAACACAACGCCACCATGAATAAATACAAACGGAAATAAGAAATGTTTCATCCAATTTCAATAAACTGCCGACAGGGAGCGTTAGGTTATAAATGTAAACAAACGGGTCTGCCCGCCTCACACCGGAAAGAAAAACAATTACTGAAATATATCAGAATATAACATATTAACTTTATTGAGAACTATTTACTATATCTAGATCTTAATAATGAGTCAGAATAATTGTTATCTCAATCAATCAAATTTTAGTAGTCTAAAACCTTAAGACGGGGGGGGGGGTGGTTCACCAGAAAATATTTGCATTATCTCGTATAATAAAGGTCTCTTCAATACAATTTTTGGTATTTAAACTTCGAATAATGTAATTTATTATGTAGCAGAGTATTGTTTGTGTAACATGAGTAGAAGTGGCGGTTTACTGTTGGCTGAAAACTAAAAAATGCAAATATCTCGGTTAATATTCATTGAATATACGTATATAACAATATTTATATTAAATTTAATTTGCAATAAGATTGATTCTATACAATGTTTCGATCCGAACTATGGTAACGGAGATATTTCAAATTTTCGAAAATCCTACCCTCTAAACCCCCCCCCCTCCCCCTGGCCCGATTTCAGCCGTTACGAACTTGATCTTTCTTTTTTCATAAAACGACTAAATATCGAGTTTGGTAACGATTAAACAATAATAGTGATCGCTAGAGCGGTAACAGACAAATATATATATATATATATATATATATATATATATATATATATATATACAGTTTTGAACGGACCTCATTTTCGTCATCTCCTGGGTAGGATCGATGGACATTTGAAGAACAATTTCGAAAATCGCGTCGTGAGTACAACCTCAATAGCTGATTTCCCTTAAGGGAAATCTGCTAAAAGGCGCATAAATACATTTGAAGAACATTATGTTTGCAATATGATTGGTTATATACAATTTTTGATGAATTTCTTAAATCTTGCAGAATATGTTGTTAGCAGCTACCGATTTCATGAAAGCCACCGAGGAGTGGTTTACGGCTAATGAGCTAACGAGATAGTCAAGATGATTGACGCTGAGATTTTGATAACAAAATTCGGCGTGATTTTGATAGTGCACGTACACGATGTTGTGCTTGACTGTTTGCCCTGAGGCAATTTCACTCGAGCAACCTCTCTCTACATAATCCCAAACACCATTAACCCGGCAACAGCTGAACTCGAGCCCATTCCAGCAACATTAGCGAAATTTAATTCATTTAGCAAACATGTATGTTTAATACTAATTTCCTACTGGGGTTTCTTCTCCCAGAATAGAATAGAAAAATGTCTTAAAATGTTCATCGAACCTAATCATCATGGAGTAAATCAATTTTGTAGCAATCATGAATTTCTTTTCACGTTTACCATTCTCGCCATTCAGGAGTCTTATGTATCATCAATTTCATGAAAGCTGAATCCGGTCCTTGAAACGGGAAAAAAAGTCCGCCATGCAATTTCATTTTGCACGTACTGGAATATGAAACGTTGATAATCTTATATCACAGTCTAATATCAATTTTTCGCATAGGAAGTGGACAGGAATTAAAATGTTAGTTGAACTTTAGATGTTTAATGACAGAACTACTTAAAGTGAAAATTTGATGAGTAAAAGTGAAGATTTACGAGAACCTAAATTCAAAAAAATACGAATAACTACGTTAATATTTGAGCTAGAGAAAACGTGTAAAAAGCTTAATTGTAAACAATTACAATCCAACAACAATCGTTATATAAACTTTTTCTTAAAGTATCCGAGAATTTTCAATTATATTAATTTAATGTTCAGTTGCACGCCTCCATATGTGATATAAATCGACTAAGAGGGGAGGGAGATTTAGACGAAAGCGAAAATAAGCATTTCAAATTTCTCCGGGCGCATTGGAGATTCAAAAAATTGTTCATGTCCTTTTTTTAAAAAATCATGAAAAGATCTAAAATTTTGTTGTATAACTCTTTCCAATACGGTGCATTGGAAAGGCGATACCATGTGTCACTTACAAATGCAATAATTTTTCATGACTTTTAAATGAAATACATCCAAATGTTTTGTTTAATTTAATACAATAAGACTAAAATAAAGTCAAGTGGAGATTAAATTAGCTAGCGACTTATTGACTACAATAAACTCATTATTAATGATGAAAATTTAAACTAAAAAGTTGAGTGCCTTTGGATTAGTCCTATAAGTTCCAAGCTAAGATTGTATTTATTGTTTATTAATATTATCAGTCATCTCATTTAAAACATCTATGTATCATAACGTACTTTACTTTCGTAGTGCAATTGCTTAATTTAATTTGACTGGCTAGGACTGGAGGGGGAGGTGCTCTCTGTATTTATGTGATAATGAATAATTAAATAATGACAATAATGAAATACAAAAATTCATATGAAAATACCAGCCTTAAAAGTGAATAAAGTAGGGATGTAGAATGAACTATATTAAAGTATTAATGAAGGGATCAGCTGTAGAGGCAAGGAATAGACAGGACCACGGAGTAAAAAATAAAGGACATTCTCTCTGAAAATTAATTAATCCTTCATCTTGACATCCTTCTCTTTATTTGGCTTAAAATAATCCAAAAACACACTACAGCTGTTTTCTTGTGAATAAAACATTTTCGTTTTACTTCCTTAATGGATAAAATATTCGGTATTCAGATTTCAGTGTAATGATCCTTTTTGGCCATCCCTTAACCTATTTCGCCTAGTCGACGTGACTTCTGAAGATATCAATGAACGTACGTACGTATGTGCGTATATGCCTGGTATTATTTCAATTCTGTGTATAATATTTTTATGTCTGTGTGTGTGTGTGTGTGTGTGTGTGTGTGTGTGTGTGTGTGTGTGTGTGTGTGTGTGTGTGTGTGTACATATAACATATAGAATTTGTTACACATGTGTTATTTATTTATTTAGGTTTTTAAAAACTAGAATAAATTTGAAGATGGGTCGGATTCCCCCGAAACTACTCTTCCTATAATAAAAGAATTTTTAAGAGTAAAGGTGTGTGACTTTTTACATCCTTCCGCTACTCTTCAAATTTTGAGATTTTTTAGTTGTTTTTAGACTATTGATGTTGAAAAAGACATAGTATCCCATTTTTATTTTCTGCTGGTGGAAAGGGTGATGAATCAGGTTAGTCAGGACACAGTTCGTGGATCCTCACAATTTATTTTTAAAAACGCTTAGCGCTATAAGGAATTTACAATCCTATGATCAGAACTACAAACATTAATGCACAATAAAGAAGGAGTTTTGTCTAAACTTGTCATCAAAAAACGTGTGAGTGATGTCAGAGGTTAGTTGATAGACATAGTGTAGTTTATAAAAGGCAGTATTCATAAATGTTTTTTTGTTGAAACACTTTATTGTTGTAGCTTTGATAGCTTTATTGATTTTATTTTATATGCAGGACCAGTTATGTAAATTTAAAAAATGGTTTAGACCAAACTCCTTATTTATTGTGGTTTATTGTTTCTTGCTCTGATGATGGGAGTGTAAATTCCGGGAAGCGCTAAGCATTTTTAAAAATACATTGAGAGGGGCCACGAACTGTGCACTAAATAACCTTCGAGTAACCCTTTACTAACTTTCAAGTAAATAAGTAGATCTTTAAATGTTTTTCATCCACTTGAGCCAGTATTTTAGCAGATTTCCCTTAAGGGAAATCAGCTATTGAGGCCATACTCATGACGCGATTTTCGAAAATTTTCTTGAAATGTCCATCGATTCTGCCCAAGAGATGACGAAAATGCGGTCCGTTCGAAACTACATGTGAGTGTGTATATATATTTGTCTGATACTCTGGCGTTCGCAATTTGTTTAATCGTTTGAAAACTCGGTATTTAATCGTTATAATATAACGTATTACCGAACTTGGCAATTCTTTCTACATATTATGTAGAAAGAATTATCAAGTTCGTTAATGAAATCGGACCAGTGAAAGGGGTGGTTTACAGGTCGGGGATTTTGAAAATTCGAAATATCTCCGTTACTATACGTCGGATCGATAACTTCTATAGAACCAATCTTATTGAAAATTAAATGATCTATAAATATTTTTCTGTACATATTTTCTGTATCATGAATATTAACCGACATATTTGCATTTTTATTAAATGTGTGCGGATAACAGACGAGATGAGGTCAGCTGATGTAGGTTCTATTCGTGACTCCGCCGAAAGCTAGTTCGGCCGTTCTCGTAACTGTTCGGCAACGTCAAACAATCAACGTCAATCGTGAAATTGACGAAAAATGCATTTTTATTAAAGTAAATTGGCATTCCTATTTATTGAATATTATTAAGTAATGAATACTTTTACTCTTCTTAGTTCAATATAAGTAAATTTGAGATTAATACATATTATTGCCTTATAATAAAATTAAAATCTCTTCTAATGCGTACTTGTATAAGAGGAGATAGAGAGCCAGTCCCCATAGTGAAGCCAAAAGAGGGTTAGACATGTTGAGTAAACCTTAAGAGCTAACGTCCGATGCATCTGATAGGCAAGATTGCATTAAGTCTGATTGGAACCGCTCAATCGTGATCTGCTAAGTCGTTCAGGGATTTGCTATTCCGCCGATTTACTTAGATTGAATTCTTATCTTATCACAGATTTAGTCTCAGTAAAATTGGGTGCTAGTGTCAAGATGATAACGACCAATCTGCTGCGACACATAATTATGAAACGAATAAGGTTTTTTATTTTTGTGCTTCTTTGAGTCAAATATTGAAATCGAAAAATATTCGGTTTTCAGATATCAAAAGTATTATTCGCTCATTTTTACTAGTTCTGCGTGACGTCCGTACTTATGAATTAAAGTAACTCAAAAAGTCCGACACGCAGGAGCTGCGTAAACTAAGCAGATTTCCCACGTGAATTTTAATAATAGATAAACCTGCATACTGCTAACACAACACAACCTTGAATATTAGGTGAATAAATTCAAACGGTCATAAGAAATCTTTTTCCTCCAGGTAGGTAACGTCTGAAATGTAAACAAACTGCCAACGTCTCACCGGAAAGAAAAACAATAACTGAAACTTATTAATTTTATTGAAAACTATGTACTGTATCTAGTACTGTTATTTATAATGAATCCGAAAAACCTTTATCTCAATCAATCAAATTTTAGTTGTACAAGAATTTAAGACAGTGGGGTCAATAACGCATATTTGCATGCATCTCATATAATAGAGGTTTCTGGAAAACAATATTTGGTATTTAAGCTTCGAATAATCTAAAGAAGTGGGGGTTTACTGAAGGCTGAAAACTGATACAAAGAGTTGTAATAAGGTTTATTCTGTACATTGTTTCGATCCGACTTATAGTAACGGAGATATTTCAAATATCTCCCCTCTAAACCCCATCTCCTCCTGGTCCGATTTAGTTTCTTATTGTTTTATATCCGGGTTATGTTTAAACTCATATTCATATGGGGTAATTATTAAGGGAAAAATAAGTATTAGAATTAGAGGAATATTGAGGCTATTGGTATGACACTCAAATAAAGGAGTAGCAGTCTTTGGAATGTGAATGAATCCCTAATCACATTCCCATTATCACGAGATTTTTAAAACCTCAATGTTATAATGAAATGCCCTGAACTATCGCCTGGCTTTATTTTCAATTAATTCTGGGCCCAAAAATTTTCTCAGTATCCTCCATGGAAAGAAATGAACTAGAAAGTTAACTTGACAATGATTATAAAACAAGAATACAGACCCAACAAATCAATACATACTATCAAAACATCTTAAGATATATTTTGAGCATAGGTACGCTTCGTTTTCACGCACCGTCTCAAAAATAAAATCCTACAAGCATAGCTATAATTATGAATCATGAATTGTATTCCAAAAGTCTGACTGAAAAGACATACAACGGCTGATATACACAAGATTTTTCTAGTATTTAAAATACTTTGCATGATAAAGGGATAAGATCCTTTCTACGGAATCTTTAAGTTTTTTTTTTTTTTATTTTCCTTAACTTTCATACACAGAACATAATCATGCCACAAAAATTAATGGAAGTTCATAGTAGGTTTCAAAATGACAATACGTGTTATAAAAACTATGAATCAAGTTTATTAACGGGTGAAATCGGACCAGGGAGGGGGATCAAAAATTCAAAATATCTCCATTATTATGCGACGGATCGAAACTTTGCATATAAACAATCTTGTTGTAAATTTAATTTTCTATATATGTCGTTTTGTACACATTTTCTCTATCATGATTACTAAGCAATAATTTATGAATTTTTAAATTTTCAGTCTTCAGTAAATGGCCCCTTTTAGACATTGCACGTTACGAATAAACCAATATATCTATCATTAAACATTTTATTCCTAGCTTAAATAGGAAATATTGTTTTCAACGGGCCTTTATTATATGAATTATATTGTTGCGAAAATTAAAGGATTAGCAAAGAGAGTCGCGTATTTGGGAAGTGCGATATAGATCAAAGAAGCCGACAGAGGGTCTAGCTCCTACTAGTGCCTTCCAGTTTAGACGTCGAAGGGCCCTGCCAATTCCCCTTTGATGTATGCCGACGACCTGTATAAAGAACTTCCAGCCAAGAGCGAGTCAGTTTTATTCTCACCTGTCTTGATGTTCACATCAGTGCTACAGTGCGACCTAGTGCAGTGCGGTAAAGTGTTTTTTTTATGTGTAGAACAGTGTTGTACCATGACTGTAAGTAACAGTTTAGTGTCGTGTTTAAGACAGTGCAGTGCCGTCTTTTTGTGAATTTCAGTGACCGTGAGTGAATTATTGGACTGTGACTCATTGAAGAACAGTGACGCTATCAGTGCATACCGTGAGTAACAATTAACCAAGTGTATTGTGCATTGTGAAATAAATTGTGCAGTGATAAAAACTGTGAAACTTGTGAATGTTTAATTTTGCAATCCAAAAGAACTCTTATTAGCAACGTTTATTACTGGTTTTGGTAATAAAACGTAACAATATGTTGCTTGTTGAAGTAATCAATTAAATTAAGATTTTACGTTTTTGACTCGAAAATGTATATTCGAGGTATACCTTACTCGATATTATGAAACCTTTTCTTTCAACGCATTGAGCGAGTTATTCTTACTTTCTTTGTGTTAAGTCTTCAGCAAACTACCACTTCTACTCACCCGAGTTGTACTTAGGAAAAGAGAATATATGGTGAGATGAGATCACCAGAGTACTATTGCGGAAATCTTTTTTGTCATGACCTATCGGAAGTGACATATAATTACTGCAACCATTCATTGACTATTGACTACATAATATAAGGATTAAACCAGTCGACTTGTAAATCACTATTTATGAATAGCCCGTTCATTACATTATGTAAACTATAATAGATGAATCTGGACAATTTTTACCATTTTAGATAATATTTATATTTTTGAAGTGCAAGCAAAACGTTTTATCTATTTGATAAAAACGATTGAGGTTCCGTTTGTGATTTTCTCTGCTTCAATGAATATCTATTCTTCTTTGTTGGTCCCAACTGTTTACCATCCTTGCTCAAACTCACAAAGCCCACTTGAATATTCAAAACGTCCCCCGAGCCACCTGATTGATGACCATTGATATAGCATGTGATGAGTTATTGATCCATAAAGGGACTCGGCGGGAACAGATTAAATAATCCCTTTGAAGGTATGCCAGTAGGTCATAACAAGTCATAAAAACACTTCACCAAACAGAGCAATTAGGTCACCAAAAAAAGATTCCATATTGAATAATAAAGTATGAAGGGGGCGAGGGGGGGGGGATAGCGTGTTTACGTGCAAATTATAGAGCTTCGGTAATCGGCGATTTTCATCAGGCGTTTGAATTAGGCCCTTTAGCCTTTAGTAGCCACCCTCAACAAACATAGCAAAACACATAAAAATAAAGTCTATAAAAATATCTCAAAATTACAATATACTTATATAATCAAATTTCATTATTTATGATAGCTAAACACCCTATTTAGATCTTAAACGCACTGTTTTTGAGAGATAAGCAAAAGCGAAATAATTTTTTTGACGCCTAGACTATGTTTATTAACGTAAAAGAATATTAAAAATATTCATGAAACGTCATCTTTCTCCCATAGTTGGAGTGCTTGAAAATACACGAAATGTGAGTTGAAAGAGTGATGTTAAGTGATATATTAGCTGAAAGTAATGGAAAGGACTTGGAGGAGAACTGAAGAGAGAAAGTGCAAAATACAATTACTCCGTTAATACTCAATTATGATGACATTTTTTAGGGGACTTAGGGTAATATGATGCAGACTTCAAAAAGCCGCCAAGCGCCGATCAAAAAATCAAATCATATTGCAGAGATAAGGAGGCAGTGGTTGGGGGGTTTCTAGGGGGGACAAGCTCAATCTCCGAACCACTTACTGACCCTTTAGGGAAATCTGCTATTGAATTTGCAATGCAATCAAGGCGTGATTTTCAAAAAATATCTATAAATGTTGAACTATCATTACCTGGAGATGACGAAAATGAGGTATATTTAAAAGCATATTTTTTTGTTAAAGCTCTGTAAATAAAATCCTTGCTCTCACCCTAGCTAGAAAAGGGTGGTGACATGTAGATAATCCGTCCCAATTAGTATTAGTTGCAAAAAGTGGACGTTAATAAATAATTTAATTTAAATTAATGATCTGTGTGTTTTGGAATTTTTGTGTTAGGGTGTGACATGTTACACCTCACTTCCCTATATATATATATATATATATATATATATATATATATATATATATATATATATATATATATTGTAACGACTGTCTGCCATTGTCTGAACATTGATTTTTTTTCTCGAAATTTCACGATATTTCTACGTTTCAAAGGCCATAGACACGATATCTGCGATTTGTGGTATCTGTTTGTTCGTTCCATTTTCAAGCATAATCGGCTGGACCTGCTGTTCGTATATTACTATTAACCCGGCTTAGACTATACTGATAGTCTCTGTGGTGAACAGGAGTGGGGGTTATAAGGGAGGCCTCAAATTAAAAATAGCGATATTTCGTTTCCTATTGGTTTTTAGGCAAATATGCACATAACAAAAGTTGTTTATTTTGCTATTTACAGTAAATTTTGATATATTTAATTCTGTCTAATAAGAAAGTACAAACGAGATATGCACTAAAAACTTTAGCTGGAGTCAACAATTTTATTGGGCACTAATGACTAAACCGAACTACACAAAACTCGACATGTGGATTAGCATTAACTCTTTCATGATTATAAGCTATATCAAAAGTTTTAGCTACGACTAAGGGAGCCATTTTATGAAAAATCCGTACATCGTTTCTTATTGGTTTTTTGGCAAACATGCGCATATCAGAAGGTGTTTATTTTGTCATTTGGAGAAACCTTTGTTATTTTTACTTTTGTCGTACAAAAGAGTATAAAAAAGATATACCGTAAAATCTATAGCGGGAGTCAACAATTTTATTAGTTCTCATTATAGTGTTTTTAATAATGGCACATTACGACAAATGATGTTATGTTTTTAAACTTATACGATAGTTCTATGTGTGATTCGGATTAGGGAGGTTATGTATCTCCGCCCTCTCCCCTCCGCATTTTTATTTATTTTAATTACAAAAGAAAATTTAACTAACTTAACGATTATTTAATTTGTATAATATATAATTTCAACAAAGTCATGTTGAAATTGCACAACATGCGATAGCGGAAGTTGTGCGAATTCAACCTCTTAAATTGTGGTATATATATATAATCTTTAAATCCTCTGATATGTTCACGTTATTGGATTGGCTATGTACTATCTATAGCTATTAAACTTTACTTGGTAATGTCATTATAACAAATGACAATATACGTTTAAACTCAATAAGTTTTGAGGTTGCAGGGAGGGCAACAACCTCATTCCCTCACCTCACTTTTATAATATAAATTAAATTATTTTTTGGGTACTATTCTTATTTATTTACACCAAGTATATAAATTACTAGAAAATACGAATTTTTTAATGTTTTGAATAAATAATTTAAACAATGTAATGTTGATAACACTCATGCGGGAGCGGAAGTAGTTGTGAGCCTAACACAGTTAATTGTGTTAAATTATTTCCTATGAAATGTTGGAATTGCATTCTACTCGCATTTGCTATTATGTATATAACTAAGCTCACAATCTGTACTCAGATTGGTTTTTGACAGGTAATTTCTACATTATAGATGATATTTAATTATTATAAATGCCATCCCTGATTATGATTTGAGTTATTCACTGTGTGCCAAACAATGGAGAGAGATTGATTAGGAACTCATTTTATTTTTCTAAACTAAAATTTCTTTCCTATTCTATAAGCCTCTTACATGACCCTTACGGAAAACTATACACCCATAGGGAATGTGTAGATGTAAAGATTGAAGCCAAAAAAAAATATCAACATTCAATCTCAAGTGGTTACCCAGGTACCTTCGCTAGTGTAGGTATACGAGTATATACAGACATGGCATTTTTGCAATTTCCTCAGTAGGATTGTTAGACATGTTAAGAGATTTTGACGAAATTGGACAATGTCAGGAGTACCACCTCTAATTCTGCTAAAAGAATGAAAATATTTTTTATCTTAACTAAAAAATATCCATAAGCTGCGTATAGACCTAAATTAACCAAATAAAACACAATAATTATGGAACTCTAGTTCCTGGAATTACACAAAACCGACGGAACTAGTCGAAACCAAACAGAAATCAGTTACATAGCGCGATGATATTATGCTTGAGTGTCTAGCTATTCAAACTACTTCCAGACATTCCTGGAATAATATCTACGGACAGATCATGTGACAGCACTACATCAACCCTTTAATGACCCATCGTATTTGACAAACTGATGACTAAATTGTGCTCAACTAGGAAGATCAGAATTGACTATTCTACGTTAAATAAGTCCGCCAAAACAAAGGCTGTGGAAACTAAGCAGATTTTGCCATGGCAATTTTTTTTTAGACCTATGTAAATAGGACTTCAAATTAAAGAAGGAAATGACATGTTTAGTGGCTCAGGTGTTCGAAGAGAAAGTTGCAGCAGTAGGGGTGGGAGTTCGCTAAAAAAATCTAATATGTTGATTATTATTAGTCTGCAAAAATTAATTTAGCAATGAGACACTTAATAAATCGTGGCCTGGCACATAATAGAGATCGGTTAGGAGCTGGCCTAGCTTTTAACTCTAGTGGCTTGTCAATCGACAGAACAATTTGTGTAAATTGTCGGAACTTTTGCAAAACCCTTCCTCAGGTATTATTGAATAGGAAAATATTTCTATAAGGAAGGAAACATTTTGAATTTCTGTTTTCCTTGTCTCTGACCCCCCTCTCCCTTCCTCTTGGTCCGATTTCAGGCGTGTCGATCCATATCCCGCCCATTGCAACCTCTTAGCTTTCATATTATGTGAAATCGAGTGTCTCGTTTCAGATATAGCTTCCTCTATTGTCTTTCTTCTCCGACGTCCTAAGTCACCCAGGGTCTATTATAGCTCTCAGAACTTTACGCTCAACCCTTTCAACCTTTGTTTTCAGGGTACTCGTCGTCGCCCATGTATCACGCCCACACATGAGTAAAGGCTTCATAAAACGTTGGCTTTGCGGAGTAATAGACCCTTAGTTTCAAGACTCGTGAGGTTTTTCTTGATATTAAGACTCGAGAAACCCAGAAGAAAGCACGATTGGCTCTAGTTATCCTTTGGTCGATTGCAGTAAATTGATCGTTGGTAGTAGTTACTGTAGGTCCGAGATTTTTGATGCTTTCTGATATTGGGAAGGATAGGCCCCCTACGGTCAAGTTGTTTTCGTGATTTATGTTACGGCTCACTACCATGTACTTCGTCTTATCTTCAGTTTTCTTGCAGGCCTCCCTCTGATATCAACAAACCGGTGAGAGACAGAGAACAGCACTTGCTCCAGAGGACAGCTACATCATCTGCATATGTGAGAAATTTGGTCATCTTGCCTAAATGTACTCACCCATTTGCCTTGGAAACTTTACTTATGAAATACCAATTATAATAAAATATATTTATTCAGGAAAAATAGAGTGATAAAGTTGGATGAACAAAATACTGTCAGAGACAAAAAGCTTCATAACATTTCGTTATTTTTGCGTGACAACCCGAATCCTGAGTTAATGAAGGAAAATTCAACCAGCACTAAGTATTATTAGTCATGTTTATTTACATTTTTTTTGTTTTTCTTTTTTATTTATCTTGTTACAGGGTGAAGTGAGAAGCTGTTAAAAAGCAAAATATGATGAGGTATGAAATGGCCTCAGGCGGCCTTTTAACATAATAATTTCCTTCTTCCCACGGTTAGTGGAAAAGGGAAATATGAAAATAAAAATAGCATGTTATGAGAGAGAAATGTGAGATTTAAAACTGCTTTGAGCTTTTTTATACATATATTTTTTTTATTCACGCCTCTAAGGACGTGTAGTTTATTCTTGTAATATAGGTCAGGAGTTTCACAAATACTACACATTTTCAGTTGAACACGTCTTTTTCCTACAATTCCCGAAATTTTATGATTATTATTCTATTAACAAATAGAAAGAAAATCACATACATACAATTTTGGCGCAATTAAATTGGAATAAATGATGAATTTTTAAACATTCCAGGTAAGTAATAACCGAATATTACTTTTCAATAGATCCCCAGACCCGAATGCTGTTTGTGAGGAATGTTCATTTCACCTCACGCTGATCATTTATCGATGCCTCTCACATAGTATAGGTCCGATATCGGCAATACTTGATATTGGTCCTTGTAATTGGACGTTTCGTATATATTGGCTTACTTGCAATGCGGGTGTTTAATGAAGGCTGAAATTTAAAAAAAAAAATATAATAAAAGGGCGAAAATAAAGTCCGTCACACCGGGGCTGCGTAAACTAAGCAGATTTCCAACGGGAAGGTTTACAACAGATAAATCTACATACTGGTAACCCCACCGTGAATGTTAAGGGAATAAATAAAAACGGAAATAAGAAATCACACTGCCAATTTAACTAAATAAGGGTACCAGAACGTATGCAATTGTTTGTATCTCGCATAATAAAGGTTGGTTGAAAACAATATTTGCAAATTAAACTTTTTATAAAGTGGTTCATGACATAACAGCTTATTACTTATATGACACTAGTAGGAGTGGGAGTTTACCCAAAGCGGAAAACTATAAAATCCAAATATCTCAGTTAATAGTCACTATACGGAAAATATGTACAGAACAATAGTTATAGTAAATTTAATATCCATTAAGATTGTTCTTATACAATATTTCTATCCGACGTATAGTAACGAAGATATTTCGATTTTTCGAGATTCCTCCCCTTTAAACTCCTCTCCCCCTGGTCAAATTTCAGCCGTTTACGAACTTTCTTTTTACTTGAAATGACTAAATATCGAGTTTGGTAACGATTAAACAATAATTTCGATTGACAGAGCGGTAACAGACATATATATATATATATATATATATATACAGTTTTGAACGGACCTCATTTTCGAATTTTGAAGAAAAATGTCTAAAATCACGTCATGAGTAAGACCTCACTAAGGGAAATCAGCTAATAGTAGTGTATTAATGTACAAAATTTTGTATAAAAAAAGAACTGTTCAAGATTTATTGTTTGATTTATTGAATAAAAATTCTCTATCTGATACAAATTAACGGTGATATTTTGTTATGATATTATTTCCTCTAAAGAGGAAAATCTTTCACTGATAATTGAAAATTGTTGTGTAATCCCCAGTGACATGGAGTAGGTATGCGTAGGTTGAGTTACAATTTTATACATGCGAAAAATTGTAGTAAGTGGTGAAACCATTTTGGTAGATTTGACATAATGCACTCCTTGATAATAGCTGTTAAAATTATATTATTTTTAATTACTATTATGTCAGGGAATGCCTTATCAACGTCAATATTACAAGTTGAGAAAATGGGCCTTTCGTTTTTTGCCGTCAAGAATTCATTTGATGTGGACGAATGTAAGTCTCAAAGGAACTAATTCTTCTCTCACAGAATTTCTGAAACGTGTAAATAGTTAATGGTTGCGACCGCTAGAGGGTTAACACACACACACACACACACACACACACACATACTCACACGCACACACACACACTCACACACACACACATATATATATATATATATATATATATATATATATATATATATAAACGATCTAGCAGTCCTAATTTTTGTTTCATGGTTACCAAACTCGATATTTTACGTAATACTAATGATCAAGTCCATTGATGGCTGAAATCGGACTATTGGAGGGGGGGGGGACGATTAGAAGAAGGGAATTTAGGTATTTTGAAATATCTACTTTACTATGAGTCGAATCGAAACATTTTATAGTTCTTATCGCAATGCAAATTTAATTTATAAGTATTTTAATATGCTATGTTATCTTGAATATCAATTCAGATATTTGCAGTTCCTAATTTTTGTTCATCAGTAAACCTCCACTTTTAGTCATCTCGCGTTAACAGTAAAACAATATATCATGAAACTTCTCTTATTTCCAGGTTTAATACCAAAGATTGCTTTCAACGAACCTTTATTATATAATAAAAGATACATGCATATATACACGTAGTGCACTATTATATTTTATAAAAAGTTCATGTTTCAGGACTGACCATTCTCCTTTTAGTCTTTTTATAATGATAGATAGATAGATAAAAATTCTGTATTTAAGTATAAACTTTTTACAGGGGGTCCGAATATTTACAAAAATAAGAAGAAAAATTAACACATAGCTAGGTACAATACTTATCTAAAGTAATACTTATAATATTGGTGATTGATATAATAAACAATTTGGCTATAATTAGTATATCAATAAACAAAGAATTACATTATAGTAAAAATAGCTTACTCAACATTGGGTGATCTTCAAATTTGATACATAATTAATCTTAATTTAATAGAAACAAAAATTAAAATAAAGAATAAAGAAATAGAAAGAAAGAAAAGAAAAGAAAAATAAACGAGAACATAAAATTTCATTAATCTGCTTATATTAAAGAAAAATAAATAAATAAATAAAAAATAATAATATAATAAAATGAAATTATAATAATAAGTAAATATAATAAATATATATGTATAGTAATAGACAAAATAAAGAGACAGTTCTTCTAAATCATCAATCAGTTCCGAAGGCACAATATTAATTATGAAAAATAAATAGATAAATAAAATATATAAATAATTATAAGAATAAATGAAATATTTACAACAAACATTATGAAAGCTCGTACTTTAAGAGCATTTATAACAAATTTATAGGTATCAAGTGCCTTAGATTTGTCTTCTATTGTGAACAATTGCTTGAGCTGTGTATTTGGTGAATCAGTAGGATTAATATGTTTGGAGATGTATGCATTTCTGATGTGGCTATACATAGGGCAACGGAAGAAGAAATGGTGGAGTGTTTCCTCTTCATACAGATTGCAAATGCTGCATAATTCCTCACAGTTAAGCTTATATGCACTGCCGTTCCAATATATTTTGAGGATCTTGTCCGATGAAAGTCTGCACTGTGCTATGATTCTGGTAACGTGGATATTGTTGATAAAAATGAGGTACTTCTCCACATCTTTGTTTGCTTTGAACGATTGGTAATTCTGGGAAAATGAAGATTTAAGAACTCGCTGGATATCCAATGCTTTTAATTTTTCACTGTAACTCGTTAAGACAGTTTCCTTAGTCTTTTTATAATGTTTAATATTTTATTCCGTTCTTCAGTAAATAATCTAAAGCTGTAAATAAAATGTTGGTATGTCTGCGTAGTTGTGTAGACACAAGGGCATGTATTTCTTTCTTTTTGTTGGAATCGAAAGTAATATGTATAGATTGACCCATGTACAGTGAGTAATTACGTTGCATAAAAATTTGTCGTATGTTTGAACTATCGAGGTTGTACTCCAATTTAGAAAATTTTTCTCAAATTATCCATCGAACCTAGCTGATAGGTGTCGAAAATGGTGATCATCACCATACTCCATGTAACGTGTAAAGGAAAACTAAAGGTTAATAGATATTTCCTCCCTTTAGAGTGGTGGGAATAAATTAGAAGTCGAATTATCTTGGATATTATGAGTTGGATCAAAAAGTTTTATATAACCAGTGTTGTTGACTTTTAATTTTCGAAAATTATTAAACATTTTTTTTTTTATTTCGAATATTAAGCGATGTATATGTATTTTTTATGTTTCCAGGCCCAGTACACCCCTCTTATTATCATCTGAAGAGATTTTGAGATGTAGACGACATGTGTCTCATACACGCACAAGGGAAATCTGTTTATTTTACGCAGCTCTGCGTGAAGGTCTTTTTCCTTGCGTTAATGTTAATGTCAGATTTATAAATGCCATTATTTATAATTGTCCAACGTTGTTGCCCTATTTTTTAGGAAGTCTGCCTTTAAGTAATATATTTGATGGGTTTTAGTTATTTTATAGTTACACTCTGCTAATTTCAAGTCTTTTGAAGCCGATTTAGCTGCTGTTTCAACGATTTCATTTCCCAAAGTCCCAGAGTGTCCTCTAACCCATGTATACGTTACTGTTTAAGCGTTTTAATTTAGTGTATAAATACCTTCGAAGACTGTTTGGAGTGATGGGGCGGTGGGCCCGGTATGAGAAGGAGTAGAGGCCTGCTGCTGGCTGGGGGCGGCGGGGGTGGGTCCCTGAGGAGGATGTGGTAAGCCTGGGCCCCGATCTGGAAGAGGCCTTCCTCGACGAGAGTACGCCTCTTCTTCCGGCCCCACCTCATCCTGGGGCGGCCGCTCACAGACTGGAGGCAGAGGGTAGGCTCTGCCGCCTCCAATGCGCAGGCCCGCTCCTTCCGAATACCACCACCCACTAATCCAACGTATAGACTACGACACGGGGATTAGTAATGCCTCAATTCCACTGTCTTAAACAGTCAGTGGCTCCATGCGAACTTGCCATCGTTGGCAACAAGGCCAAGGCTCAAGGCTGTTAAACCGAAAACAAATACTCTTAGGAAGTTTCAAAACTGTAAACAGTCCAGATGAAGTTAAACAAGTTTCGTGATTTGAGGAGCCATGAATTTAGGATTATAAAATACATAATTTTTGGGCCTTCTGCCGGAGGGGTTTGGTTTAGTTATTATCATTGTGTAGACACTTCGGGTTGTACTACAGCGTCCGGATGGATCTGGTCTTCGTAGATAAGCGTGATCTTTTTTCCACGGTTAGTGGAAAAGGGAAATATGAAAATAAAAATAGCATGTTATGAGAGAGAAATGTGAGATTTAAAACTGCTTTGAGCTTTTATATATATATATATATATATATATATATATATATATATATATATATATATAATTTATTCGCGCCTCTAAGGACGTGTATTTTATTCTTGTAATATAGGTCAGGAGCTCTACAAATACTATACATTTTCTGTTAACAAATTGAACACTTCTTTTTCCTACAATTCCTGAAAAACTAACAGAAAGAAAGAAAAACACATGCATACAATTTTGGCGCAATTAAATTAGAATAAATGATGGATTATTAAAACATTCCATGTAAGTAATAACCGAATATTACTTTTTAATAGATCCCTCAGACCCGAATGCCGTTTGTGAGGAATGTTCATTTCACCTCACGCTGATCATTTATCGATGCCTCTCACATAGTATAGGTCCGATATCGGCAATACTTGATATTGGTCCTCGTAATAGGACGATCTGGTCTTCGTAGACAAGCGTGATCCTCGCACAAGTAGATCCCAACTGGCACAAGGCAAGGGGGAGGAGTTGGTACCTGATACCATCCACTCACCTTTGCCGGTGGTCTCATCCTCCTCCACGGCATTGGTGGAATCCTTTGATGGATTAGCTGTACCGAGCCCACTACCATTCCTAGCTTTGTGGTTCAGGCGGGGTCAGCCCCAGCCAACAGTCATTGACTTCAGACATTCGTGGATCAGCTTGCGTTTGTCGGTCGCAGAAATGGTTTTTGTCATTGAATCCTCAGAGGTGAAGTATAAGAAGTGATTCGGGTGATTCTTCATAGAACTCTCAGCTATTCGAGATGATATCATCTCCCGCCTAGAGTTATGTAACTACTCAGAACTCTGATGACTTCGGCGGAAGTCGGCCAAGTAGAATCGTCCTGGAAAGGCCCTATGCTCCGACTCTCTGGTTCGTTACCCTTATCAGCACCAGATATAACTATTTGTATTATTTTTCACAAATGAAGGAGAGAGATCGCACTCCAGCCCATGTCCTGGGATCTGTCCTAAGGTCATACTTCTTGTCACTCCACACCTAATAATGGAGCTTTTGGAAAAAAATAAAATATACGTGCTTCATAGATGTCTGAAGTTTAAATGAAGATTGGAAACAAGCTATAAATACATAGTCGTACTAGTAAACATAGCGGAGAAGCCCTTTTACTACTCACTAAGATATGATTCGAAACCAATGAGCATGATCAGGCTAAGAAGATCGACTCTGAAAATAATGTATTAATGAGAAATGAGTAAAATACTTGAGGAAAGTATAAAAAAGCGTAGGGAGAAAAAATGTTGTCAGTCCATAGGCTAACGTTTGGAACTAGGGAAACGATACCGAAACACAGGTGCCATATTCTGCAATGTACAGGGATTTACAGGACAGACATATACAGTAACTGGAAAGTAGATTAAAGTTGAGGTCTGCATACTCAAACTGCCTAATGCCTATCATTCGTCAACGTATGTAGACCTACAGGCTATAGAGGGATGGATTTCTAACAACTCTGGCGTCGAGTGGAATTTCCTCCACTTGCCATTATTGGAGTAAATGGATTTTACCTCATGATGCTATTAATGTTGGACAGACTGACGCAGAATTCAAAAAGAAGACACTGGGGACCATTGTGACCCTTATACTTTCTTCTTCGTTCCCGTAAAAATCAAGTTTACCTGTTCTCGAAATCAATTACCAGGTGTAGCCTGTAGATAAAACATCATCATGCATATATATCCTAATTACATTTTGTATTCTACAACGATAGAAGAGGTAAACATAAACCTGCTTACCGAGAGCATTGTTGTGGATTCACTCGCAATAAGCAGCGATCATATCCAGGCACATTAATGTTTAGGGCTTTCCGTCACAAATATATATATATATATATATATATATATATAATTGTAACCTCTGTCTGTACATTGATTTTTTTCGCGAAATTTCACAATAACTTTTCGTTTCACATGTCATAGACACCATAACTGCATTTTGTTTCTTTGGTGTCTGTTTGTTTGTTACCTTTTCACTTATAAACGGTTGAACCGAATTTTATGAAACTTGGTATGTACATTACTACTAACCCATCTTAGACTTTAGACTATGTTTATATTCTCTGAAACGAACAGGAGTGGGAGTTATAAGGGATGGCTGAAATTATAAATAGCAATATTTCGTTTCCTAATGCATTATCGGCAGCTATGCACATAACAAAAGTTGTTTATTTTGTTATTTCGAGTAACTTTTGTTATATACACTTTTGTCGTATACCTAAGTATAAATGAGTTATATGTTAAAAACTACTGCGGAAGTCAGCAATTTTATTTGGCACAAAAAACTGTACCAAACTCGGAATGTAAATTAGCACTAACGCCTTCCTTAAAATAAGCCATACTAACATTTCTAGGGACGGGCAGGAGTGGGGGTTATAAGGGAGGCCTGAAATTAAATATAGTGATATTTCGTTTCCTATTGGGGTTTCGGCAAATATGCACATAACAAAAGTTGTTTGTTTTGTTATTTAGAGAAACTTTTGTTATATACACTATCGTCGTATACCGAAGTATAAAGGCGTTATACGCTAAAAATTATAGCGGGAGTCCACAATTTTATTTGGCACAAAAGACTCAACCGAACTAAATAAAACACTCGGTATGTGTATTAGCACTAACACCTTCCTTATAATAAGCCATACTAACATTTCTATGGACGGGCAGGAGTGGGGGTTATAAGGGAGGCCTGAAATTAAAAATAGTGATATTTCGTTTCCTATTGGGGTTTCGGCAAATATGCACATAACAAAAGTTGTTTATTTTGTTATTTAGAGAAAATTGCTAAACAATTCTTTTCAATATGAACTACCAGGTACCTCACCTGGAAAAATTAATTCAAATTATAATATTTTGTCCTTAATAATTTAAATCTATGCATAATGCACAGGAAACGGGAAATATGACAATATGGAGAACAGTGAAGTCTTACATAAAAAATTAATTTTATTATTAGCAAATCCACAGAAACAACGGGTATTAACCCTAAATACTGGGACGGGTAAATGTCAAAATATTGTGCAAAATAAAGCCTTGCCAAAAAAATACCATCACCATTCAGTCTCAAATAAATTCCCGGGCGATGCCGGGTATCTGAGCTAATATATATATATATATATATATATATATATATATATATATATATTATATATTATATATCCTATGAATGGTTACTGTGGTAACATTTATGGAAAAGAACTTGTGTGTGTCCTCAATAGCTGGTTTTCCTTAAAAGGTTAGGGCAACTGAATAAAAATCGGGTAAGTGTTTTCATCGCTCTCACCAATAAATCAAATAAACATATTCTGTTAAAGCAATTGATTTTAATTTAAGAACTTACGAAACAATGTCTGACCACTCCTCATTCAAGTTTAATTAGTAAATTCAAGTGAAGTAAAACGAAGTGTTTAATAAAACAAGTTCTTTACCAACCTTTTTTCGTAATATTTGTTCACCTTGTAATGTTAAAATGTTTATTTGCAAGTGCTTTTTTTTTCACGATTTAATTATCCTAAATTACGAAATGCCTGACTTTGAAAGACTTTACCTTTCACTAAAACGTGTATGATTGAGGAAAATGCATCATGAAATACGATTTTGACATGCAATTGACTTACAGAATAATTAGAACTGGTCTTGCTTTTAAAGCTCCGAAAAAAAAAGTGATTTCCATTTTCATCTGGTCCTTATTAAAGTCAACTAGCAAAAACTAAAGTGGGTTACATCAAAGTGACGTCCATAATCCACCTCTGGCCATAAGTATGAAGAAACCCATTGCAATATATGCCCTGTTTTACATATTTTAATTTATATGTTCTATATACTGTTCAAAAATATAAAACGTTATCCGAACTGTCGGCAAGCTGAAGTAGTTTTATTTCAACCACAGTGACCGACAACCACATCACATAAGGATAGCTCCAACAGCGGTCATCACTATGAATTTTCATCGAGAACAGTGTGGACTTGTTCCGGAAGTTTGGAAGGACTTGACAAAGGTAATAAATTGCACCGAAACGTCTGCAAGCTGAAGTAGTTTTATTTCAACCTATGTGACCGACAACACATCACATAAGGATAGCTCCAAAAGCGTTCATCACTAAGAATTTTCATCGAGAACAGTGTGGACTTGTTCCGGAAGTTTGGAAGGACTTGACAAAGGTAATAAATTGCACCGAAACGTCTGCAAGCCGAAGTAGTTTTATTTCAATCTATGTGACCGACAACCACATCACATAAGGATAGCTCCAACAGCGGTCATCACTAAGAATATAAAAAGTTATCATTGATATATATTTTAACAAGAATACAAGTAAACCACCTTCGCATTGTAATTGTACTTCATGAGTTTTGTGCACAGCTTGGACTTTGTCTTATGTCCTGACCCGTTTCTTGATTTTTTTTTTAAATAATACTAATATAAAGTGATTCCGTGATTTAAAAATTTGTAGCCAAATGTAATAATGATGTACTGGTGTTAGCAAGCATTGCAATATTCTATAACACTTTTTAAAATAATAAAACTCGCAGGTTAATAAAGTAATTTAAAACTAAAATAAAATGATTAAATTGTCTACGTTCAGAGATAACAAAATGATATCAGGTCTTGAATCATGTGTATATTTTCCTTTGAAAAAGACAAACCACGATTAATGATTTACCATAAGTACATGCAAATTTGAATAAAAGTCGCATTTACGTTCGATTGTCAGTCACAATAGTCCGGCATATACTCCTATTGCATGGACAACAGGCATAACTTAATCCTTGAATGCTATTTTTTCTTGAATGTTTTGCCTTAATTGATTATGTAGTTTTAGAGATATCTTTAATACATATGCATATTTTAAGTGTTAACACTGATTCATTTGTATATTATTTTGTTAGTTGCTTGTACAATGAAGAGGTAGAATCGTAAATACAAAACTTTTCACGTTTCAGATTTCAATCTTCTTTGGCTCACTCTGAATCCATTTTGACTAGATTTGGCGTGAGTTATGTCTCGCATAACTCTAACCTTAGAACGTTGAGTTTTCATATTTTGAATTGTTATGAGGTTTAGTTGTTCAGCTCCTCTTTTGATCAAAATCGATAAAGGGGGAGACTTTTTTTTTAAAAGAGGGCGAAAATTAAAAATTGCAAAATTTCTCTGTATGAATTACAAATACAGAATATTGTATAGGTCCTCTTTTTTCTTTAAAATGAAAACATCTGTTAGAAACGTTTTCTGGCATTTTTCTGTCAATGGGGCGGATATATTTTGTTTGACTTGCAAATGGAATCATTTTAAAATGAATGCATCAAAAACATTTTGTTAATAGAGGATCTATTAAAAAGTCAAATGGTTGCCCCTCCGCCCATTTCTTATAAGCGTTCAGAGATATCTCGGAGCTTTAAGCTATTTGCACCTTGAAGCTTGAGTTACAACATTCCCTTTTTCTTTCGTTTTGTCCACAAGAAATAGCTGTAAATATATTTATGAGGACTCTCGAATGCTACAAAGAATAAAATTGAAAAGGATTAGACTTTTCAATATTTTTTTGTTGTTGTTTTTTTCTATTCCAGTTTGCTTGCGTTCTTAATTTTCTTTTGGATACTGTATTTATTTAATATTGATAAGAATTTATTTGCCAATCCTTTGTTATTCCTATCAATGTTATGAATGACATTGAGTACCCATTTCGAGTTATGAATGACAAGTGGAGTATCAAATTCCATGATCAGGGCAACACAAACGTCAGTACCTTCTGAAAACTGTTCCATTCTCGAATTTATCCGTAGCGGCCGTTGTTGCAGGACCATTTTCAAGTATGTCGAAAGTTGTATTGAGTAGTTTTTTATAAAAGCTTGTATTGTTCAGATCAGGTTGTAGTTGTTGACTTTCAATCTCATGATGTTTGGTCTTTCAACACGGAATTTTCTTTTGTAGTCTCGGTTCGATGTTTGTAATGAAATCTTCCATTCACCAAGGCCCGAAAACACTAATCTGATATCATTTGTAAGCAAACGGACATAATTTATAGAAACCCTATTTCTTCTCGACGAACAGTTACGGAAACGGCCGAACGTCCTGAATGTAGCCGCTTCTGCCTACCACTCACACATTACAAATGCAAATATCTCGGTTAATATTCAAGATAGAGAATAAATGTATAGAATAATATTTATATTAAATTTAATTTGTAATAAGATTGATTCGAGACAATTTTTCGATCCGACGCATAATAACGGCGATATTTTGAATTTTCAAAAATCCCCCCTCTAAACTTCCCCTCCCACAGGTCCGATTTCAGCCATTAACGAACTTGATCTTTCTTTTTACATGAAACGGTTAAATATCCAGTTCGGTAATGATCAGACAAATATATATATATATATATATATATATATATATATATATATATATATATATATATATATATAATTTTGAACGGACCTCATTTTTGTCACCTCCTGATGGACATTTGAAGAAATTTTTCGAAAATCGCGTCCCTCTCTACTTGTGGGATCTACTTGGGCAATGCACACGACAGTCTATCCAGACCAGAATCACCCGCTCTCTGTACGTATGCAATGAGTATATATAAAAAACAGGAATAAACCAGTACTGCTTTCACAGGAAAACGATAAACCGTGGAAATATTGTAGAAGAGCAGATGACACTGCTGGAGACTAGCCATCATGTTCGCGAATGTAAAACGAATTTTTATGCATTCACCAAGAGTTATTTGAATATAATTTATCTTTTTTCTTCTTTGAATATTAAAATTTTTCTTCAACTGTCCATCGATCCTACCTAGGGGATGACGAAAATGAGGTCCGTATATATATATATATATATATATATATATATATATATATATATATATATATATATATTTATTTAAAATATCTCCGTTACTATTCGTCGGATCGAAAAATTATAGAAAACCAATCTTATTGCAAATTATATTTACTATAATTAATGTTATACCCATTTATTCTTTATCTAGAATATTAACCTAGATATTTTTGGTTTTTTCAGATTTGAGCCTTCTGCAAACGCCCACTTCTACTTAGTTACATAAACAATACTCATTTATATAATGAACCAAATTATTTTAAGCTTAAATACCAAATATTGTATTCAAGAGACCTTTATTATACGAGATACATGCAAATATGTCCTGGTGACCCCTCTCCCGTCTTAAGCCCTTGGACTATTAAACTTTGATTTATTAAGATAACTATTATTCTGAATCGTTATTAATAACAGTACTAGATATAGTAAATATTTTTCAATAATAGTAATAAGTTATATGCAGGTATATTTCAGTAATTGATTTTATTTCCTTTGAGAGGCTGGCAGACCTGTTTGTTACATTTCAAACGCATCCCGTCGGCAGGTCATTGAAATTGACTGAAACGTTTCTTATTTTTGTTTGTATTTATTCAATTAATATTCACGTTGGTGTTGTGTAGATGTACATTTATCTATTACTAAACGTGGCCAGAGAAATCTGCTTCAAATAAAGTTTTACAGTACAACTTTTTGACGGGCTTGAAGATGGTGCCATTGCATCAAAAGCGCTTGCCAGGTTTACTCGACCATCAGCCAGTGACGACGGTCTCCACCGACAGGTATGACAACAGAAATCTGCTTAATTTACGAAGCACCAGCGTGACGGACTTTTTAGTCCTACTACTAATGTTGGGTATCTTACCCTAAATGTACAATGCGCTTAGTCTATTAAGAAGAATCAGACTTTATTGTTTGGAAAATAATCCCTATGAATAAGAATATTCAGGAACTTTCGCTGTTCTTTTAATAAGATTTTATAGGGCTTCCTTGTACGAGCTATGCCCAATATCGTGCAAGAGTAAGATGTAAAGTACAAGAACTTACACTTTCAAAATAATTTCGTTAGTCACATTTCTTTCCTTTTCCTGCAATAAACTTTTAATTGTAGTGTTAAACTGCTGTGACTGGCCATTAATAAAACATTATATTCATCAATGTTACAAAGAAATGACTTTCTCAGAAATGTAGGCGTTCAACAAGGGGTAAAATATTAAACAGAGAATCACTTTGCTCGTTCACCTGTTGATCTTACAAGATTAAGAATTGATTTCCAATCATGTCGCCCATTGTCCACCCATCAAAAGGTTAAAACGAATAAAATAATGACGACAAAGCTCAAGGCGATTCATTAAGATTGAGGTGATCAATTGAAAATCATTTGCACGATACTCTTGAAGGACCATGGCTTGCGCAACATTTTGACTGTTTCCCTGCCGGACTTAGGTGGGATTACGGATCTTAAATATTGTTTATATATGTATCAATCCCATTGACACACGATGCTGAGTGGAGAAATGGGAAACAACTCTATGTCTATCCTCGAAAACTTTAACAAAAAAAAATATATCCGTCACGCAGGGGCTGCGTATACTAAGCAGATTTCCCTCGTGCGTTAGTGGGGGTTTAGTGAAGGCTGAAAAAGAGTAAGTACGAATAGCTCCCTTAACACTCGAGTTAAGAAAAAATGGATAGAATAACAATTATAGAGCACCGAAAGTTTAACAAGAATGGTTCTATAATATTTTATGATCTGAGTCATAATAACGAAGATATTTTGAATTTTCAAATCCCCCTACACTGAACTCCCACCATTCTAAGTCCAATTTCAGTTAATAACAAATATGATCTTTAGCCTTATTATAGTTAAATATCGAGTATGGAAGAGATCAAATAACCATTTTTGAGCAATGAACGAAATATCTTAATTTATGACAAAGTAAAAGTTCAATGAAAACCATATTTGTTATTTAACCTTAGAATGAAGTGTTTCATGATATAACAGCTTATTTTTAATTTGACAAAATTGGGAGTGGGGGTTTACTGAACGCTAAAAACTAAAAAATGCAAATATCTCGGTTAATAATCAATATAATGAAAATATATACATAACACCATTCATTGTCCATTAAATTTGCAATAAGATTGGTCTTATAGACTTTTACGTTCCCTCGTACAACAACGGAGATATTTAGAAATTTCAAAAGTCCCCCCTCTAAACATTCCCCCCACTGGTCCGATTTCTACCATTCGTTAATGACACCCCCATAACCACCCCCATAACACCACAATATACAGGGTGTCCCCAAACCAAACGGCCAAACTTCAGAGATCGATGGAGGATCGAAAAACTAAGAAAAAAAGTCCTCTGGCATATGCCTCGTTTTCGCTTCGTTTTTGAGAAAACACAAAAAACTGAAAATAGTTGTGCAAAAAGTGTATTTTTTTTAATAATGTATTTAAATTACAAAAATAACTATTGGCTTTTTGAGTAAGCTTAATTTTTTAATTTACGAGGAGTAAATTTAGAAAACATGAATATTCTCACGCTTTCCTTATCAATAAAACGTCTAGGTTGAGTGTTTAAACTTAAAAAGAAAGGATTAAAATGTTTACTATCATTTTAATCCTTTTTGGGGGGAATCCAGCTTCGCATTCTCACATTAGTGGTGTTGCTAGTACTGTTCAGTGAAGTCAACAAATATGGCTAGATTTACCAACGCTGAATACGCGGACATAGTCTACGTCTACGGATTCTGCGATGACAATGCACGTCAGGCAGTTCGGGAATATCGCAGACGGTTTCCTGACCAAGAAACCCCACACAGAGGTGTTTTTACCAGCACTTTCAGAAGGCTTCGAGAGACTGGGTCCTTCTCATGTAATCGTCGTGGAAACCGTATGCAGGCTCCGATGGAAGCCGACCTGAGGCGGAGGGAGAGGATACTGAGGCACTTCAATACCAACCTTGGCACAAGCGTCCGGAGAGCTGCTTCAGTTCTAAGCATACCAAAGACAACCATTTGGCGCACATTAAGGGCTGACAGCAGGCATGCTTACCATGTACAAAAGGTACAAAATTTAATACCCGCTGATTATCCCCGCCGATTAAATTTTTGTAATTGGTACAAAGAACAATTGCAAAACGATGTAAACTTAAGTTCGAAAGTAATCTGGACGGACGAAGCGACTTTTACACGTGCGGGCATATTCAATCAAAGAAACTACCACCTTTGGGCACATGAAAATCCCCGCACTGTTAGAGAATTTCACTACCAGCATGAGTTTTCTGTAAACGTGTGGGTCGGTCTTTGTTATAATCGCATAATAGGTCCCGTATTTTTACCTGCTCGACTTCACGCTGAAAGTTATCATCTATTCCTGGAGAATGACTTACGGGCACTTTTGGAAGATATCCCTTTGGAAACAAGGCTTGAGAGCTGGTTTCAACTCGATGGTTGTCCTGCACATTACGGAAAGGCCGTACGAGACTGGTTGGACATCAACTACCCAGGTCGCTGGATAGGACGAGGTGGGCCGGTGCCTTGGCCTCCCCGGTCTCCGGACCTCACGCCACTAGATTTCTTCATGTGGGGATACGTGAAAGAAAATGTCTACCGAGAGCCCGTCCGCACAAGGGATGACCTCATCGAGCGCATCAGAATGGTTTGCAACCAGCTCACCGCAGATCAATGTTTAGATGCAGTGCGATCTGTGAGTACGCGATGTGATGCGTGTATTGCAGCGAGAGGCCAGCACTTCGAACAACATTTACGTTGACGCTTTAGAAATTAACGATGTAATTTTAGAGAAGGTAAAACCTTCAAAATTTTCAGGGTTTTTTTTCTCACTAAGGTAGACCCATATAAAAACTGAAACATTTATGTTTTCCAAGTAAGAATATTTAATTATTTTATTAATTTTCTAAATCTTTTTTTATGTTTTAATATTCAGTTATTGTTCATAATGTTATCTACTTTAAATAGGTAATTGTATTGGAATAACATTTATTGCTAAAATTCATTCAAGGAATAAAATCCGCTCTTCCATTGGCCTTAACTAGTTTTTGCACAACTATTTTTAGTTTTTTGTGATTTTCTCGAAAACGAAGCGAAAACGAGGCATATGCCAGAGGACTTTTTGTTTTAGTTTTTCGATCCTCTATCGATCCCTTAAGTTTGGCCGTTTGGTTTGGGGACACCCTGTATATACCTAATATTCATGTATTGTTGAAATTATAGTCATAATATGATAATAATTGTAAAACATTATGTAATATTAAATAATAATAATTGTAATATAATATAATTGCAATATAATAGCTTTAATACAATATGCTAATAGTTGTAAAATTATATAATATCAGTTGTAACATAAATTAATAGTTATAATATATAGTCATAATATAGTTTAATCAACAAAATACAATACACCATAGATATACCTAATTGATATACTAACACATTAGCTCTGACTATGCTTAATGTAAACAAACCTTAAGGAAGTTTACAACCAGTGTTCTTTATGTAACCGCAATACCAATATCAAATGTACCATAGTAGTTAAGTAATTCTAGTCTTAGTAAGTACAAATAACAATTATACCACTCTGATACACTTTAGGTGAATAACAATGTGCTATATATACACACATATATATATATATATATATATATATATATATATACATATATACATAATAGTACTTGTTTTACAGCCCTGAAGATGAGAAAATAAAATTTTCGTCAACTGCAGGGTTGGGTCGATGGACTTTTGAATAAACTTTCCTATAATCGCGCCATTATTACGACCTAAATAGCTGATTTTCCTTAAGGAAAATCTACTAGAAATCACTAATTGATTCATAACGATTTTGGAGACACTCTTTTTAAGACTTTTTTCGCAAATAAATATAAAGTTTTTATACATAAAAATTTACTGGTTTTTCATTAAAATTTATAGTAAATTCTGATTCATATACGATGCCATTCGTAGCATCGCCTTTGAAAAAAAAACACTATAACATAAAAAGTCTGTTTTAAATTAAGTTCTAATTACTAAAAAAAGTAAAAATTAGGTTAAAATAATTTCTGGAAATTAAGGGTTTTCCAGTTATATGCCTTTTTATGAAACTACTTCATTTCTTGTGCCAAACTGCTTGAGTATCAAACACAAAAAAAAACATGATGTCTTTTCCAGGAAAGGGAAATTAAGAAAATGTATATATCTATGTTGACCATCAATCCTGATAAAAAAAAAATGAATTGATATTTTTATTTAATTTACAAATTATTTAAAACTCACTCAATTTAATTACAAGCAGCAAAACATTTTTGAAAACCCCTCGACGGGCGATCACAAATTGACGAAAAGAAGTTACTACGAATAAACGAACAATTGGTAATTAAAAAATTATTTCCCTGCAATGTCTGAACAAGAGTTCACCATTTTTATTATTGGAATAACCCATGTCTTTGTATTTATATCCTAATTTATAAAATAAAAGTGGCAAGCTAATGATAAAGTCTTAAAAAGATAGCAAACCCCAAAATCGTTGGGAATCAGACCATTATTAATATTCATATTAAATAATATAACATTTTTGTTCCAATCAAGATATAAAAAAGATTCTTGAAGTATGGCGCCTTTACACTTGCTATTTCATATATATATATATATATATATATATATATATATATATATATAAACCTTCTAGGTAGGCTCGATAAATATATCAATTTTTTTACAATGACCGCGACACGAGTACACCCGAAATAAGACAACAAGGAATTCAAAAAATAAATGAATAATACATTCCATGTTACGATTCGTTAGTTATTATTTGGTTGGGCTTGTTCATAAATAATCACAACCCATCTCCAGTTTTAGGAACGACCTGACGTCACTAAACTAGACAATGAATTTGATCAAATATGTATGTAACCTTTACAAAAGCCCGCACCTTTGGAATATAAAGTTTCTCGGCTTCAATCCCAGTACTCCGAAAGGCAAAATAGAAAACCACCTTTCGATGATAAATGAAGATAAACAAGACAAATTTAAACTCGGGGAAATTGTTGATTAAAAATTGAGAGGAAAATAAGTGTTTTTGAATATGTTATGTGGCTTTTACCTGGTTGTAAAGTTCAGTATTGATTTATTTAACACGTTTAATTAACAATACTTTCCCCCCACTACATTAGAAAAAATTATATCGACAAATATTCCGTTACGCTGAGGCTGTCTAATCTAAAAGATTCCCCACATGTCGGAATGACGCACTGGAATTCTCATCTCACTATCTATTATCTATGAGTAGAAGTGTTAATAGTTCAGAATGTAAAATCTTAAATGGTATTCAACACAGGAAATAATAGCATATATCTGACACGTTAAATGTTCTATGAAAACAATATTTGGAATTTAACCTTTGAGTAAAGTAGTTCATGATGTATGAAATGAGTAGGGGTGGGGGTTTACTGAGGGCTGAAAACTAAAGAATGCAAATATATTGGTTAATATTCAAGATAAAGAAAACGTGATAATAACAAAATTAATTGGAAATTAAATTTGCAATATGGTGCTTCTATACTATTTTTTGGTAACGGTGATATTTTAAATTATAAGTAAGAAGTATTTTAAGTCCCCTTCCCCTCTAAACCCCACTCTCATAGGACCGATTTCAGCCATTAACAAAGTTGATCTTTAGTTTTTTTACAAAAAGTTTAAATATCAAGTTTTGTGACTGCTAGAGCTGTAACAGATATATATATATATATATATATATATATATATATATATATATATATATAATTTTCAACGCACCTCATTTTCTTCAGGATCGATGGATATTCGAGGAAATGTTTAAATCTCGTCATGATTACAATCTCAGTTGCCAATACCCCAGAACGAGATATGACAAAAATTGAAAGCAAATTCCGCCAAAGTGGATATATCGGGAACGATTTAAACTAAATCAGATTCATCAGTTTTTAACTAAACTGGTTTCTAAGATTAATAGACTAGCTATGGCGAGTATGAACATTCAAACTTCAGTCTTTATATTACCCGAGTCTAACGTCGCTCATTCTAACATGTCAATGGCAATTAATACCAAGAATAATTAACACAGGTACAGATTGATATTATTTATTTCAGTAATTAATGTTAAAACTCTCATAATATTATTAACGGCAAAAGCATTGTACATATAGTTGAATATGACGCTCTGAATTGTGTACCAGAAGTCCACACCGCGCAGAGGATGCGTGTATTAAGTAGACTTCCAACGTCCTAAACATGCTGCTGAGTTAACGCTTGTAATATGACCCCCTTTAAGCAGCACTTGAAATTAAATTGAACTTGAAGATAGATAACTAAATCATAAAAATATATCGGTTAATATCTGAGTCTTTGGAAAAAAAAAATGTAAACATAACAGCCGAAGAAGACATAATACTGTAATTTGATTGGTTATGGAAGTACAAGCATGTTTTAGCAGACCCCGCTGCAATCATAAGGTGTTTAAAACAATACATTACACTGAACAAGAAACGGTCATGTAAACAACACATACAGAGATACATTTACATGCACAAATCTAGAATGCATTGTTTTAAAAAAACTGTTTTAAAAATACGGCAAAATGACAGGACATGGAAAAAGCGATTTCCATAGGTTTAAAACGACAGAAAACGGCAAGTGTATAAGACGAACAGAACAGACATAAGACGATATGTTTGACTGTAAACTATTGCAAAAACCAAGCAAAAAATAATGGTTAGGGGACAGAATAGGCCGGTTGCAAAGTACGATCAGCATTTCGTTTTTTTCTTACGATTTCATGTACTTTATAGGTGTTAACAATTATAAATAACTATGAGGATAAATTTTGAAAAGAATTAAAAAGACAATTAACCTCATCCTTTACGTTAATAATAATAATGTAGGTAGATGAAAGAATTGGCTACGCTTCCACTGTAACAATTTATTAAAACGACAGAGCGCTTTCGATGACGTGCATCATCATCGTCAGTGCCCTGCTGACACACAAAAACAATAATTACTTATCTCTATTAAAATGTTTCAGATAAAGGGTAAAATCGTTAACATTTAACAATAAAAAGTCCGTCACGCAGGGGCTGCGTAAACTAAGCAGATTTCCCACGTGACGTTTTCCAGTAGATAAATCTGCCCAATAACACCTGTAGTAGT